>JAAGKR010000037.1:0-386632 GCA_011419295.1 Clarias macrocephalus | reverse complement strand
AAAAAAAAAGTGCACTACAACTGTCACAGTTATAATATGTAAACACATGAATCATGGTGTTGTGTCTGTTTGTCATGTCAATCACTAGGGCTTTCAGTATTAAACCTTTTGGACCTCAGTCAAAATGTCCTGGACACTTTCCCCAAGCATCTGCCTCCATCTGCTCAGCAACTATACCTCTCACACAATGCTATCACGGGCATGGCCGAGGACAGCCTCCAGGGTTTTAACAGGCTCTGTTATTTGCGTCTTCGCAACAACCAGCTGAAAAACGATGGACTGGCCCATGATGTCTTCAATGTGTCTTCTCTAGTGGAACTTGACCTCTCCTTCAACCAGCTAACCGAAATCCCAATAGTTCCCATCACCCTGCAGTACCTTTACCTAGAGGTTAACCAAATCAGAGGTGAGATAATAAAAAGAATTTGTTCATTTTTGGCCCCCTTTCAAAGGTTACGTCTGCTCTTTAGAATAAAATCGGAAAAACCTGATTCATTAGCGTTATGTAATAGGGAATTGGGCCCTGATTTAAAAAAAAAAAATATATATATATATATATATATCCCAAATAAGAAGGCTATTCTGTGTGTGTGCAATTTAATATCTGCAAAACAAAGTTAGTGGGTGTGTTGGACATGATTTACGGTACTGGCGAGGGTAAACTGGTGTACTTTTTTAATTGAATTTATTGATGCCCTGTTGCAGTGTGACTTGCAAACATGACTGTGTCTGCAAAATCGCTCAGAATCTGGCCGTTTTTCATGGGAACCCTACTACACTTTCAGCAAGCTTAATGGAAAACTCTAATCCACTTTATCATAGTTAGCTGAAGGGAGAGGGACCGTGGAGAACAAGAACAGCTGCCTCAACACATTCAATGTATCAACTGCAGTAATTCCCACTGGAGTAAACAGACGTTTACGTGGATACCGTTCTTATTATTTACATTTAAATGAGGATTTTATACTAATAATAAGGTTAACACAGGTTAGCACAGTTACTTTCCACCTCTGGGGTTGGGGGTTCGAATCATGCCTCCAGTCTATGTGCATGGAGTTTTTGCATATTCTCCCAGTGGGGAGATTTTTGTGGGTTTCCTCCAGCTTCTCCAGTTTCCCACCACAGTTCAAAGACATGCATTGTAGGCTGTTTGGTGTTTCCAGATTGCCTGTAGTGTATGATCAGGAGTGTGAGTAGGTGGCAGCCGGTTGGCACCCCATACAGTTTCCTCCCACATGGTGCCCTGAAGACATGCTCCAGGCCCCTTGTGAAGTCTATATTGCTTGCTAAACAGTCCACTAAATAATGTAATGTAATTTTGCATAACTTAAGATTACCCATGCCAGATCCTACACTGGCTACCAGTCTTATGCTGTGTGATGTCTAAAGCTAGTTGTAGTGTTTGCATTCTGGAAAGCATTAATAGGAAGAAGCATGCTGTCACATGCATGATGTAATCTCCAGTGGCATGACATCAACATTTATCCAGGGCCATGAGGAATATTATGGAAAAAGTGATATTTATGAAGGCAAAGACATTTTTGCTCTTGCTGTGAGACATATGAGGTAGGGGTGGGTGGTACGTAGACGGGTCAGCTAATGAAATAGAAGGGATGTGGGGAGGACAGGGGAACATCTGGAATAATCCACGAACACTCCAGAAAGACTCTAACACTGCCAAAAGCACTTTCTGTTCTCCACCTCCTCCTCCTTCCTCAGGAGAATACGGAGTTTGATTAGAATAATCACAACTTTATAACATTTGGACAGGGAAAAGAAACACCCTATTTTAAATACAGTTCGCCGATTTAATGGAACCATCGATACTTGATTAAGATTTTTGTTCCCATAGGTATCGGACAGTTATTAGGGAAGACAGTTCAGCCTGGGTTAGTATCGACATACAGTAGGTGCTTATTGAAGCTGAATAATGAAGGCATTAGCAGAACAGAGGAAAAGTACAGAGAACATTCTGACCTGACGCTGTGGAAAGGGGAAACATTTGGTTCCACATATTCCTATTGGCAGGATGAAAGAATAACGACTTACTGTATATTCCACAAAGATCATCAGCAGAGATGACGCAAGGGTACAATCGTCAAAAAGACCAAACATTGATACAGTAACTATTTGGACTCACTTATTGAATGTCTCAGACAGTCTGCGCACTTTAACAGACATCATCTTTCGGTGTCCAAAATAAACCCCCTGCTCCAGGAATATGGCTCGTCCCATTCTCTTTAACATAGCCTTATGTTCAACATATCGAGCAGTAATGCCAATACACCTGTAACCTATTTATTTCACTATGGAGAATTGAGTTTCTGTACAGTACATGTAACTTGGAGATTTTCACGTGGTCCAGATGATGACAGCTTGGAAATGATTAATATACAGCATATAGTTTTTGATGTAGTTTTTTTTTTTTTTTTTTGACCTAGATTTGTAATGTTTAAACTCTAGAAACCATTATACCTTATAAGATGTTTGCTAACTGTGATTTATTTGGTTCTCTCTTTCCAGTATTTAACATCAGCAGTCTCTGCAGGACAGTGGGCGTAGCGTCATATTCACATATAAAGATATTGCGGCTGGATGGCAATAAGATAAAGTATCATCAGCTACCTTCTGACTGGGTGTACTGTCTCAGGATCCTTCACAATATTTATATCTGACCTGTTCCAGAAATTTTTACAGGGCCAGTTTCTTCTTTGTGCAGACTTCATGATGCTGCAAAATAGTACAATAAACGTTGAAATATTATTTTAAAAAATATGGTATGCAGGATGCTTTTAGACTAGGTGTAAAAGTAGTTATTGGAAATGATTTCTATTATGTATATGCTTAGTTACCATATAATAATAAATATTATAAGTGATCTTTTATCTTTGACTTTTTCCTGTTCGGATATTTAAATTCAACAAAATTGCTGTATTGCCATATATTGTCAGAGATGTGAAAAGCAATGTGAGGTTTCTGACCTAATTATCACATATAGGCAAAACCACAAGTAGCTGTCGTGTCATGCTTTCTCCATCAAGCCTTATCATGTCAAATTTTAAACAGATCCACAAATTACACATACTTGGTTCGTGAAATAAGTTGTCAAGATATCAAAGTCAAAAAGACAAGGAATTATGGTGGTGCTCAGGCTTGCCAGGTCTTCAGGGTAAAATCAGCACAGTAGGCAATTAGAACAAGCAGAGGGGTCACTAAAAGCAGTTCACTTTGAAAACCCAAACTGTGACCATCCCAAACCTTTGTACTAAACTCCAAAGTAATGACTAACATTGCCAAATGTATTTACTGAGCAATCGTTTCCCCATACGGCTGAAAATTATACACATCTAGGTTGTACAGTATAATAAGTCTTCAAACTTGACACACCACAGACCAAGTTATTGCAGTGGTGTGCAGGGTTGCAGGGTCTTTAGGGTAAACCCAATGCACTGGCGATTCAAAACTAGCTCAAAAATTGATTGATTTGCCATTGCTCAAGATATTATCACAGTGCTCAACTACCATGACTAAATATATATCAATAATTAAACTGAAAAAGGCATTTATTGATGAGGCACTATCATAATCATTTTTTTCTGGTATCCTACTATTTGGATACGTTTGTTATTACAGTACTTTATTACTGTACTGTAAGTATATACAAACTAATTCACTCATATACAGCAAATATTTCACACAGTGAAACTATTTGATATGCATTTACCATAGTCTACCAGAAGACACTATAACACACAAGATTTCATTTGACTGCCTTTAGCTTTGATTATGTCGTCCGATGCGGTGACCAATTTATGTCTGAAAATGACTCCTCATGTTGCCAGAAGCATTCTTTCCCAATTTGAGTTCTGGAAATATGCCCATGTCCTCAGGGAAGAAAAACTGGTCATTCAGTACATTAAGGTAGCCAGCTGATTTATTTTTATTGCCACATAATGTTTCTGAGACAATCGAAGCAAACCTAAGATCATTACGCAGCCTCCAGTTGGCATTATGCATAAATGATGCATTGCTTCATGCTCATCCCTTTTGACCATTGCTCTGGAATAGGGTCAATCTGGACTCGTCAGACCGCATGACCTCTTTTTATTGCTACAAAGTCCAATGTTTATGCTCTCTAGCAGAATGAAGCTTTGTCCTGATAATCCGTGCTACCAAGTAGCCACACAGCTGTTGAGTGTTAATGAGATATACTGCATGAGATATATGTAGCTGAATTTACTCACTCACTCTCACACATCGTCATTACCGCTTAATCCTGTATTCAGGGTCGTGGGGAGCCTGGAGCCTATCCCAGGAGACTTAGGGCACGAGGCAGGATACACCCTGGACAGGGTGCCAATCCATCGCAGGGCACACAGACATACCCACACTCACTCACACACCGGGCAATTTAGGAACGCCAATTAACCCGCACCCGGAGGAAACCCACCAAGCACGGGGAGAACATGCAAACTCCATGCACACAGAGACGGGAATCGAGCCTGGCCGGGGATCGAACCCGGACCCTGGAGGTGCAAGGCGACAGTGCTAACCACTACACCACCGTGCTTCCCTTAGGTGAATCTATTCTAATCTAATTATAGAAGGACATTTGAGGTAGGTTTTGCTCCTGAGTTTGAAGCATTTCAAAGTGTTTATACATGCATCTTAAGGTGTAAAATGTCTGGGAAATATCAATCAATGATAAAGTAGATCCAGGTTGATGATGATAACTAGCCTTTTCCTTCAAATCCACTACCATTGATTTAATCCATTGATGCTTCCAGTAAAAACAAAATTAAGTTTACGTTCCTCATCTATTGAAGCATTCTAATAAGCCATGGATTCAAGAGCATTCCATGGCACTGAGACAAGCCCTTTCCTCTTGGTTAGTGCCATGGAGACATTGTTTTGGCCTCTTAAGCACAATTCCAGAAACAGAGTAAGAGCAGGTCCTTGGACTCACTTTCACCAGAGTAACGTAAACAGAACAGCTGAGAAACCACTAAAAGAAACCAGCGCTTCCTTCACCATTTCTTTATAATAAGTAAACATTAAATGTGAAAACTTTGTTAGAAATCATGAAAAGAAATGAGATTTACTTTGACGAGTTAGAAAAGCTTTTTCTTCTATTACGTCATGTGGGTTATTTTGGACATCCGTGTTATTATCCGCGCCGCCATTTTCCCATGAAGCTGTGTAGATCTGCTGCTAATAATAATCCAGTACAGTAGATTGAATGTTTTACTTACACTAAGTTAAATATTACTATTTCAAAGCCAAATATAAAGAATAAATTGTTATTTAAACAATTATTGAAAGAAATCTTTATAAGAGATAAAGGTAAATAATTGACATTATTTAAAATAAATAACTTTTAATGTTTTAATAATTTGTGATTTTTTTTTAAATGTTGCAAAAAATGTACAATATTGATCTTGAGTTTAATAAAAACACTATTAAATTGACTGTCCACATTGTTTAAAAGGGTTACAAATACCTTATACAGATATATTTAATCGATAATAATCAAAGGTTTGGTTTTTATTAAAAGGATGTTTTTTTTTCCCCCCCACACCTAAAGTTCAGTAGTGTTAAAATGATATTTGGCTGTTTTTGTCCTCTATACCTGGCAACCCTGACTCTAGTGTACATAAGCCAAGTGCTGAATTAGTCATAAGAATTAGAATAACACACAAATAATACTAAAGGTAAAGTGTGCGATGAAGTCAAGTGTGTGTGAAGAATAACAGTAATTGGTTTTCAGTCAGTGAAGATGTTTCTTGAGGCCATTCGAATCTCCTGTGAGACAATTTTTGAAAGACAGCCACAACTGGAACATTCCGGATGTTTTCCTTGTTAAACCCAGACCTGAGTGCATCACCGTGACAGATGAACATGCACAGACTCTTCAGGAAGGGAGTTCATTCTTTCCAGTCCTGGTCTCATTCCTTACACAACAGAATACGAGTTCATAAAAACAGGCGTCAACAACTGTTGACGAAAAACGTGCCACAGCGTTTAAAAAGGCATGCAGGTATAAAAATAAATAAATAAATAAATAAATAAAATTCATATTTCATTAATATTATTAACATTTCTATGGTAAAACATTCATATAGTTCATATGTTTTTTGTCAAGTTATCAAGCAGTCAGTGAATAAATAGGCAATTTTGATTTAAATATTTAAGAACCTTCAAAAAATTTGGACAATTACTACAATAATTAATAAGATACAAAATTCTTGTGTCTGACAACTTATGCAACGGTCATGGAAAAGATGTTACTGTCATATCACTGTCCTGTATCACAGAAAACGGAAAAATGAGATTGCTAAAGTTTAATAACTTAATCACTCAAATACAGTACTTGGTGAAGTTGGATCTGTAAAACTGTATTATATATTTAAAAAGTGAAAGTACGAGCATTTCCATACATAAGAAAACCACTTGTTAATGGAGATCAGAAAAAAAGGTTTAAATTTTCTAGAGAGCATAAAGATGTCAGAGTAAACAGGGATCATATGAATCAAGACTGATTATGCATAGTGATCTGGGGTTGTTTGTTCAGACGAAGGCTCAGCAATAAAATAAAGTCAGCCGACAACCTGAATGCACTGAACGATCAGGATACCACATCATAAAAATTCATAAATTTGCCACCACAACGCCTTGACGTTAACCCCGTCGAAGGTCATGGAATTCAATGTGACTTCATGGAGTGGTTTGAATCCCTCATCATCAATACCAGATCCCTGCAGATTTAGGTGAGACGATTTTCTGCCAAAGTTTCAGGTGAGATGATTGACTGCAAAATCATAAACAGGCTAATGCTCTAAGACAGGTGTGAGGAAGCACAGCTGGAACAGGGTTTTACAGAGTTTACAGCCTCTGTGTGTCTTCCACAAAATACTTATAACTAATACAGTACCATGCTCACGAAACAGGACCACATTTACTGGTAGCAAATTAGGGAAAAAGAAATGGTCCTAGTACAGAGTGTTCGAGAGTGTTGTGAAACATTACCCATTTCTTTTCTTTGTGCAATGATGTCATGATTATTACCTTCATGAAACGATGTTTATCATTCAGTGGTCCAAGCAGGAATTTATTTCAGGAGGATGAAGAAATGCAATTCTTTTTGGGCGGATGCAAACAACAGTAACGTCATGGGACATGACACTGTATTATGGTGTTCAGTACAGAGTCATATTATAATCAGGAGTTTGCTATTTAAATATTTACAGCAAGCTATTCTTGATGGTATAAATAATGTTTTCAAAAATTCTTTAAAAGGAGATGTGAGTAATAAGAAAAAAAGCCTTTCCACCTAACGAAAGCTGATCTACACTTCTTTTACTCTTCTTGCATTTAAAAACCTCCAGCACTCAATTAACTATAGCTCAGAGTGTAACTAGCTAGCATGTCAAAAAGAAACTGGGAAAATTAACGACTGGCTTCTCACCATAGCCACTAGTAGCCAATAAAATCTACCATCGTTGGCCTCCGGGTGGCACAATGGTAAAAGCGCTCGCCGTATCATCCGGAGATCGCTAGTTCGAATCCCGGGTGGTGCTGTAACCTCTCGCAGCCGGAGGTCTAGAGAGAGCTGATTGGCCGAGCCCTCTCAGAGGGGAGGGATGAGAGGTACTTCGTGCTCCCACATTAATCTCGGCTCTACAGCCAGTCAGGGGCGTCTGTGAGCTCGCGCAACGGAAGGAGCGGATAGCGCTGTCCTCCGAGTGTGTTACGCCGCCCCCAACGGTGCGCGAGCGAGCAGTTCGAAAAGATTCGGCTGGCGTCACGTCACGTGGTTCGGAGGAAACACGTGATAGTCTTCGGGCCTCCCGGCTGAGTGGTAGTAGTAGCCTTAATGTGGGAGCCCCCTAGTGACGGGGAGGAATTGGACATGACTAAATTAGGGAGAAAAATCGGGGAAAAATCCAAAAAAAAAAAAATCTACCATCGTTTCTGACTTGTTCGTTAGGAATAAATTGACTAAAGCTACAAATCTATTAATTTTTAAATCTATGATTATATTGACATGTTTCCATATGTTTCTTTAAAGCTTTCTGACAATATGACGTAATTGAATTGAATTGAATCAAATGAAATGAAACTAAGGGACACATTCATGTCTTGTATGAGGAGGATAAATGTAAACGAATCGTAATTATGATTCATTGATCTGTTGTGAATATTATTATAGTGTAGTTATGGTTCAAAATAATAATAACAATTATTCAACACAGCCATGGCCAAAGGTTTGGAGAATTCATTTTCACACTGCTGCTTCAGTGTTTTTGGATCTTTTTGTCAGATGTTACTATGGTATACTGAAAATACCCTTAATTCAGATGTCTGTGTTCTTAGGCAAACTTGTGAGTGAGCCCACTCCCATGGCTGAGAGGGTAAAAGGTATCAGGATGCATTAATGTTGCAATAACGCAAAAGTGATAACTAAGTGGCTCGGGTACAAAGCAGTGAAATTTTGGGTGAAAAAACAAACAAACAAAAAAACTGACAAAAAATTCTGACAAACTTCAGAGATTCATTATGCAAGAATGGGCTGCCATCAGTCAGGGTGTGGCCCAGAAGTTGATTGACGCATTCCAGGGCGAATCACAGAAGTCTTGTAAAATAAGGATGAACCCTGCAAATATTTTTTGCATGAAGTTAAGACTTATGAAATGCTTGTAATTATACTTCAGTATACCACAGTAACATCTGACAGAAAGATTCTGTGAAAATTTTCTATTTTTGTCATTGCATCATTCTCAATAGCCACGACTGTACAGAATACTGTATGTATAATGAGTTGCACTTATGTGATTATGTTAACCACCTGTAAATAAGCAATCGAAACTGTCATAAACTGTTTCAGGGGAGGTATAACCATTGAAATTGCTGCCACAGGTACCATCAGCCTCAGACCTGTGATGGTTTAAGGCGCGAAACAGATGTGTAAAGGTAGATAACCAGCCTACTGTAGCTGCTCTGAATAATAAATGAAATCTTTGTGTCCCTATGCGTTTCCTCTGGGTTGTTCGAAATTTAAAAACATAATGGGAACGGTGGATTAGCTATGCCAAAACTGCACCCAGGACATGTTCTCAGTGCTCCTAAGATGACCACGAGTAGGAAAGAGATTATTTTTTATATTGAATGAAAATAAATAAATAAATAAATAAATAAGTAGATGAATGACCCTTTTCGCTATTTGTTGACTGAACTTGCGGATGTTAATTACACTTTGTTGTAGAGAGGAAGAAAGTTAGAATAAAATTCTGCCAGAATACGTGGATATTTCACTTCCTAGCAGAAGCTGAGAGAACCAGTTATACAGGCTGTATGGACAGGTAATGGAAATACAGCTTGTCAGTAAATATCCACCCCAAAGTTACTGTAGCACTTTTTCTGCTTCCACGTTGCATCATCACCAGGAAATCTTACTCTGGAGACAACTACACCATTCACATAACAGACAAGTACTGCAAGCATGTTTATGATAGATGTATCACTGGGTAAATCTATTACTTTCGCTTATTTTAAAATTTAAAAGGTTAGTCAAAGAAATTTATGAGGTCCTGGCACAGACGTTCTGGCTTTTGCTCTGTTGAGCTTCCAGTAAAGGAATTGTTAAATCCTTCTCTCGCTGCCATAACAACGTACATCACTTGGCCTGTTGGATTGCTAAGCATTGTCTGCGGACTTCTTATTAATGATTCAAGGGATAGTAATAAATCATTTTGTATTTATTTTATTCTATTTTATTTTCAGTAAATACACTGGCCTGATGGGAGCCTTACTCAGCCTACAGAATAGATGAATATCCCGCCTTGTTATGGTAAAATCATTATAAAGGTATGAGATAGATTCATGAAGGAAGAGGAAATCCCAGGTGCTTGGAAAGCGTTTCTGAGAAGAGGTAGGTACAGTAGTATTGCCCAAAGGACGTTATAGCACAGAAATGTCTCTGCCGTCATATGTATCCGTCAACATGTTCTTAACCTGGAACTACGCGTGTTTCGTCTGTATTACAAATATAGCAACTGTTATTTTTGCTATAATACTAAAGTCTATTATAGAATTATAAATTTTATAGGATTTAAATGCAACCTATAAGATCAAACTACAACTTTTTTTTTCTGTCGACTTAGACACATTCAAAACCCAGAGGAGGTTGTAAAAGTTTGTGTGGTTCGTTTTGTCATATCTGCAGGGTGGAGAAGGTGCTTGGTTAGCAGAACTTAATGAAGCTCAGTCTGGATGCATGTAACAGACCTCCATGACAGACATAAGTCTTTACAGTGTTTATTGCACCATATAACTTGGACACCCTGGAATGAACTTATTACAGCATTTTTTTTCCCCCTTCGTTTTGACAATGCTGAGTGATCAACACCATGTTCACGACAGATACTGTGAAGTAAGCAAAAACTGTAATTCGTGATGAATCATTTTTTTTTTTTTTTATGATTATGGGTTGTGCAAAGAAACAAGATTAGATGTCTGACGAGCCTAAATTTGCTGTTAGGGGCGAAAACAAAGCAACTTGGATCACAGATCTTCACACTGCGTTTGGAAATGATCATGTTCAAGGCCATAATTGTTATGAGGACGAGGAAACTTTTAAATTAGAGGCCCAAGGATAGAAAGGCTGGGAGTTGAGGTGATGAGATGAGAAATGGGAAGTCTGCTAAATGTATAATGGCCGTACAGCATACAGCAGATTGTTAAAATAGAACAAGAATGGAGATTTGTAATGCAAATCCTTCCTTTTGTTAACGTTACCTTAGTTCCTGTTGAAAAAAAAAAGACAATATATTTCAGCTCTTGACATCCTGCAGTTTTCAGAATGGTACATTGAATAAAACATCCAAATTTCACTATGTGAAAGGTTTTCCCAGACCAGCACACATGTGCAAGTACAAACTGTTGCAGATGATTCAAAGAGCGACTTTGCATTAATTCACCTACCACAGCTACTTAATAGCCTGTGCATCATCTGTAGGAGGCCATTAAAACCCAAAACAAACACACAGTGCTGCCCATTGACTTAGTTAGTGAGTCATTCTGTAATCTAGGGTACATTTCACATAAGACAAAAAACAATGTTCTTTTTCAATAGAGAGCAAATAGTGGTTCAAGTTAGGAAATTCATTCAGTGTAAAATTTTATATACATTATGTACCTTAATAAAATATTTTTTTCAAATATGAAAGAGCACTTCTTACCAGAACAGAATGGGATCAAGTGATGTTTGATACTTGGCTTTGGGACAAATAAATATTTTTTCTTTTTTTGTATTTAGACTTTTTAAATAATAATAATAATAATAATAATAATAATAATAATAATAATAATAATAATAATAATAAAGTTGCTGTTAACTCTTTTGAAACCATGTCAGTAGACATGGCAAAAATGATCAATTTGGCACCATTACGTCTATTTCCAACCTAAGTGAAGCACAGGATGCACATAATGTTTGTTTGACATTATAATATGCTTTCCTTTATTAGGTAAAACATGATATTTCTGAAGAAAAAAAAAACTTTAAAATAAATATATATATGTGCATATATATATATATATATATATATATATATATATATATATATATATATATATATATATATATATATATATCATCAAGTTTGTTTGTTCTCCCCTTGCTTAGTGGGTTTCCTCAGAGTACTCTGGTTTCCCCCCACAGTCTAAAAGCATGCAGATTAGACTGGTGTTCCCAACTGGTGTTCCCAAATTGCCCATCGTGTGTGTGTTTGTGTCAGTGTGTGTGTGTGCGTGTGTGTGTGTGTGTGGGTGGGTGCCCAGCGATGGACTGGCCTCCTGTTCAGGTGTACGCTGCCTTGTTCCCAAAGTTTCCTGGGATAGGCTCCAGGCCCCCTGCAACCCTGTACAGGATAAGTGATATAGAAGATGAATGGATACTTATTATCAACTAACATGGAATTTTACCCCAAACTGTAGAATAACTTTTAATGTTGCTTCTAAATGTTTATTTGGTGAATAAATGCTTTTTGTAAATTTTTTGCTAAATTAAAAAAAGATTACATTTCATTCACTTTTTTTCATGTTCATATTATTTTTTTTTATTTATTTATTTATTTATTTTTTTTTTGCTTGACACAATTTCTAATGTAACACTGCGGTTAATGGCACCGTTCCTGGGTTGAGAACAAGATCAGCTGGTGATTCCATGATACTTGTTAACTAGCAAGTTACTTCATAGTTTCCTTCCTGTTACCATAGTGGAAGATGGCCATATCCAAACATCTGTAAAGCAGACAGATGCATGTGTGGAGCGGTGGAGGAGGAATATACAGCACACATGTAATACTATATATATATATGCACGGATGTTTGCTTTCCATCTATGCTTATGCCACAGCAGAATTAATTATCCTGAGCCACATACCACTGAGAACAATTTTTAAAAACTAATCTACATAATTGTCGTTTCAATAAAACGTATAAATAAAAAAAAGAAAGTTGTTCAAAAGAAACTTGCATAGAAAGAGAGAGGAAGCTTAGATTTAGGAAAAGTGTTCCATTGTCTGACCAGTTTATGTGATGAAGAAGTTCTTTTGACAAGCTTAGCTGCATGTGTGTACTGTATGCATGGCTGTGTTTGTTTGTGGTCTTAAGCCAAGTTAGAAGCCTGTGTTTTATTACTGTCACACGTCAATGACAGATTAAATCCATTATTAATTACAAGAGAACAACGAAGCTGCTCTGACTGTTTTAAAAATACATTCATGCTGATTCTTGGGTTTATGGCTAATATCAATATGTCATTTTTTCTTCATTATTTCATTTTTGCAGGCATAAATTAACCCATAGCAGGTCTGCGCTACTTTAATATGTTCACTTTCTGCATTGCTTATTCTGTATAGTGTCAAAGGGGCCCTCAAGCCTATCCTTTGGGAATTCAGGTCACAAGGAAAGAGAAACCCTGCATGGGGTGCACACACACAGACACACACCCATAATTACACTACAGGCAATTTGGAAATATTGATCAGCCTATAATCCTTGTCAAGTCAAGTCAAGTCAAGTAGGCTTTTATTGTGATGTCAACCATATACAGTTCAGTACACTGTGAAATGAAACAGCAGTCCAAGGTGCTACATGCATACAACATAAATTAACAGACATAAATAGCTCATAAAAATTTCATGCATGCAGAACAGAGGGGAGATTGGAAGCCCCAACCCTGGTACCCTGATGGTGCGAGGCAACGGTGCGAACCACTGAACCACTATGCACCATGTTTATTATAGGGATGCAATTCCAGAATCAGTTTAGGGAATATGAATTCACTAACTGGTTCCAAAATATTATGTTTATTAATAATAAAGTAAGAGGCTTATTATAAATAGATAGTCACTATTATAAAGAATTTTATTATTTTTTTTTGTGCAAGGTTTGTTTATGGTCTTGATATAGTTGCCAGACCAGATTTATACAGTAGGACGCAGTTTGGCAGACGCGACTTACATTTTTATCTCACTATACATCTGAGCAGTTGAGGGTTAAGGGCCTTCCTCAAGGGCCCAACGATGGCAACTTGGCAGTCGTGGGGTTTGAACCCAGGAGCTTCTTTAAAATGTTCACACGATGCAAATGTTTCACTGCGGCTAAGAGTCTCATCACCATACTGTGCCTGACGTCTTCTCTAAATGTCAATCGGTTTCATTCGAGACAAATTTCAAAAGTCTTGGTTTGACTTGAATTGCTGCTCCATAAAATTGACAACTATCACACGCAATGCACAAATTCAGAGGTGAACTTGGTGAAAATCTCCTCCTACACGACCTAGCGTAGCTAGTGGTGAAAGCCTAACAAATTTACACTGCCTGTTATTTTGCGAGGCTCCGTTTCTATTCAAGCAGCAGTGGTTAGTTATATTCCAAAGGAACATGTTGAACTGTCATCAAGACACAGAGTCAGGCCCACCCTTGCCACATAAAAAAGATCTAGTTCTAGACTATAAAACAACGTCTCTTTTGTTTTGGTGATCACAAAGCTTTGGATAGAGCAACATTACGAAAAAATACATGGCTTCAAGCAAGCTGGAAATTATGACTGGATCAGCAGAAGATAGATAATTGCATGCATTAAACTAAACAATGCCTGAGAATGGCTTGGGATTTTCCTCCAGGAATTCCTCAAGCCCTGGCGCATATAAACTCCAAGATACATTTATGATGAGTCAAATATCACTTTTCCAGACAATTGTGCATCAGTTTGATAATAAAATTGTTTTGATTAATTAACTACCGGTCCTGTGTTGAAACAATGGTGAGAAACTCAAACAGTGCAGTTTAATGCAGTGGAAGGTTTTATTTTTTTTCTACACTGCGGTTAAGTTGTTGTTGTTGTTGAAGATCATGAGCATCAAATGCTCGCATTTTGGTTTGGCACAGGTTTTTATGCTGGATGCCGTTAGAGACACAACTCTCTGAGCTTGGGATCAGCACTAAGGGTGGCCTCCTACCTCCATGGGTGGGTTTGAAGGCATTGGCTGGGAAACAAACTTGGGCCTTTTGCATGTCCATCCATCCATCCATCCATCCATCCATCTGGGAACCTCTGTCGTCCAACTACGGACCGTGGTGGCCAATGGTGACCACTGTATTTATTCCCATTTTACGACTGTGGTAGGACCTCCGGTCATGATTCACACATGCATTCACACACTACAGGCAATTTGGGAACACCAATTAGCCTAATTTGCATGTCATTGGACTGTGGGAGGAAACCGGAGCACCTGGAGGAAACCCACCAAGCACGGGGAGAACATGCAAACTCCATGCACACAGACCCGGAGTCAGGAACTCTGGAGGCAACACTGCTAACCACTAAGCGACCGTGCCACCCTTTTTTTTTTTTTTTTTTTTTTTTTTGCATGGCAGACAACAATGAATACCTCTTATCCATGAGTGCAGTGAAATTAAAATACAGTAACTTTAGATATTTCTATTGTCCATATATACAAACACTCCCACTTTCAAGTAGGTGGATCAGACAATGTGAAATTGCCGTAAGTGGGAATGAGTGTATGAATGTGTACTGTATGTGCACGGTGCCTTGCAAACAACCGCCATCCCAGCCAGGGTGTAAGTCCTGCTTTGTGTCCAATGTGTGTCCAGGCCTTCTATGAAACTAAATGAACAAACATGGAGTATCTCTTCTACATGGGACGGTCGCTGGGCAACTCGGAAACCAAATTAGCAAAAATAAATGCAGCAGTTTTAAAAAATATATATTTTAATAGAAAACAGATGACAGAGCTCATCATGCTTACATTTGTTCCCCATTCCTTAAGTATCTCTGTGGAGTACATGAGTGCATGTGCTCTCCTAATCAACTACGGGGAAAAACTGCATGAGAATGTTTAACGTTTGGAAATCAACACCAAACCTTCAGCTGCAGGCAGAAAGAAAAAAAAGAAAAGAAAAAAAAAAAAGAAAAAGCTATGCACACAGAAAAGCTTGCTCATACAGTAAGGTCAGGCACAATCATGCCATCGTTCAGAGTTAGTATAGAACCCGAAGCATTCCAGCCTTCTAAGATCGTGTGGTATGACTGGCCAACTTAAATAGAAGACACATGAAGGTTATTGAAAAATTGGCCAAGTATCCACGTGACACAGCAAAAGAGAACACATAACTAATGTCTGAACATGAGAACTCCAAACCCTCACACATAAACACACACACACACACACACACACACACACACACACACACACACACACACACACACACACACACACACACACATTATTCCCAGTACACTTGGGAGAAGGAGATGAGAACATATCCTCTTTGTAAGGGATGGGATGGGCATTTAGATTTAGGCACTTTGGGTGGGAGAGAGAGAGAGAGAGAGAGAGAGAGAGAGAGAGAGAGAGAGAGAGAGAGAGCAGTACAGCTGACCTTCAGAAGAAAAAAAAAAAAGGAAGCAGAGACCCAATAGGCAGCCTGTTTACCAGGGGAGAGCAAAGTGTGGTAGAACAAAGCAGAAGAGGCAGTAAGAAGTTCTCATTGAGGACGAAAGGACTTCAGAGTGCAGTACCCACACCAGGTAAGATTTATTCTGTATACTAATAGTGTTGGGTAAAACATCAGGCAAACATGTGGTTACTTGGCAACTAATAGAGTGTATAGGGTTTCTATAGAAACCCTCAGGTGGGTGTTGTCTTCAATGTTATTTCCATTTTGCATGTGCAATAAGAATTGATGCATTCTGCACAATGCATTAATCTTATGCTTATTTATTTATCATGTAAGTGCATGAACCATTTTGTTTATTTTCTATTCTATTTATCCATGGGTGTGTGGAAGTTCAGGAAAAACAAGTCCTAATATGCCCAAGCACAATGGTGTCTGTCTGCACTTTTCAAAGGCAAGCTCTAAAAAAAAAAAAATAAATAAATAGAAAAAGAAAAAGAAAGAAAACAGATCTCCCAACAGAGCTTGTACAGGCTTCATTGCTTAGATCATTTATTCTCAAGATATAAGGAACTTTTTGGTAAGGAATGTTTATTCTTTGCTCATAGCATCACACTTTTCAGTGCATTCATATCCTTTTTTGGGCAAGTCAAGAAAGTGAACAACAGAATTTTTTTTTTTTTCATTTCATTTGTGATGTCGCCATTATACATTATACAGGAGCTGCTGAAACTGTTTCTAATAAGCTCTTTAGTAGGTCTTATTTTCACCTGTCGAATTCTTTTCCTTGCCAATAGAAAAAAAATGGCTTTATAGAGAAATACATATAAGAGGCCCAATATTCAATAACACAACAATGAGCAGGAGCATTTTCTTGAACATCGGCATGGCCACATGTGTTAAGAACATGTGTTTGATGCAGAATTAACTGAATGCAAACATTGCTTTTGTGATACAAACAGTGTTTCTTGCTTATGTAACATTCCTAAGCTGAACCAAGTCTCCTGGCAGTGATTTGGGTTATAAAAGAGGACCTTGCAGCCTGTAGATGAAAATCTGTTAAGTCTCTCATCTGTTTTAAACCTCTAATTTCTGACAACAGTGTTATTGTAGACCTCTGAAGGACTGCAAAAGCGCAAACACTGGATGTGAATTTAGATTTATCTGTCGTGTAAATATCTCCTTTGAAAGCAGATAAATATTTTGGTTGCACAGACTGAAATGCAGGTTTACACAAGCTAATTTCATATACGTGCAAAAACCCCAGGCAACCATCACATCAATGCACTGTGGAGTCGTGATGACAGGCTAGAATTATTTTGAGGATGGGGCAAAACTAATATTCGTTATTGTCTTGAGAACTCGTGCAGATTTACATAGTATTTCACTAACCTTTTTTGTTCAGACCCACCCAAACCAAGCATGCAGCTGACTTAAAAAAAAAAAAAAAAACATATTTTCCCAGGATTCCTTGCTACCCAGACTCCGCCCCTACTTTCTGATGATGTTGGTTAGATAGCTGTCACTCAGCCAGATGGCAGCGATCCAGCGTCTATTTGTGATCAGGGTGTATCCCACATAATGCTGTCTCAGGCTGATCTAGGTTGGACATTCCTGTGAAATGAATAATAATTCATTAGCATATAAAAGACAACGCTGAGTCATTTATCTTCTGTGGCTGGGTCATAATTTCCATCTTTCCTCAAAGCAACTACGTCTCTGAAGTACTGTAACATGCAACACAATGTTTTTATTTTATCCTGCATCCACTCACTAGTGGAATATTATCAAAAAAAATATTACACTATTCTATGTGTGTGTGTGTGTGTGTGTGTGTGTGTGTGTGTGTGTGTGTGTGTGTGTGTGTGTGTGTGTGTGTGTGTGTGCCTGTCTTTGCCAACAGAACACAGCTGTCTTGTACTCGACCACATCAATATTAGTTATTAAGAATAAACTTCACATGTGTTTAGTAAAACTATTCCATTTGGAATTTTGTTTGATGGTTTACTCTGATTTTTGTGGTTGTTCTGGTTAAAAGATAAATTATCAGTGGCATGCATTGAGAGGCAATCTCTCTCAAAATTGGGAGCATGGAGAGAGAGTGTGGAATATGACATAATTTACCCTATGATATTATGCAAGCTCACATGCTTCATTTGCAGGTTTGTCATTTGTTTAAGCTGAAAACCAGAAGCATAGTTCATGCATAGTTCATCCAAAACAAAACAACAACAAAAAAAAACTGGGCTCCATAGACTCATCACTGACATAAAAAAAATATTTTAAAAAAGGCCTTAACAATGCCAGCTGCACACAACATTTGGTAAACAATGATATATAGCTCACTTCCTGGCACGGTTAGACATACCTCCACTGATACAGGGGTAACTCATTCCCACATGTTGCCCATGGGAGGCATCAACCTTTGAAGTTGTGCTCGCTTAGGCAGTCTGTGTATCAGATGTGCGGTGAATTCAGAAGCAGACTCGTCAAAACTTTACGACCACTGGCTTGCAGGTTTCCTCCAGCATCTCCCTGGACTCTGTTATTCTCTGTTTCTCTCATTGAGTGACAGCATCTCTGCGTCTGGTTATGCCTTGCACAAATGGGTCTTTATTTGAAGAGACGACAGTGAGCAACTTGGAAAATCTAGCACAGGGATGTTTGTTTAAGAGTGGGTAAAAGTCAAAATGTGGCGATGCATGTCTGCAATGATTTAACAAGGGAACACTTGCACTTGGTATGTGCATGTGGCTGGGTTTTGTTTTACATGACTAATAAATGGCAGTCTATATCAATTGCATGACGAAAAAAATCCATAACACACCCTAATGTTATGGCCAGGCAGTGCATGGTGAATATCTGTAATGGCATGTTACCTGGAAACTCCTTCACCTTTGAACATCTGATCAATTATCACGGATTAGCGTAACACATATCTCTCCTTCCCTTTTTTTTTATTTTTATAACTTAGGACAATGAAGGCTGAGCTAGGATTCTGCTCTCTGCTTCTTCTTCTCCTTACCATAGATGTTTGGGGACAGCAAACCAGACCCCGACCTCGACCTCGACCAAAACCTCCCAGCACCACCAAAAAGCCTCCCAAAAAGGAACCTGAACCCAAGGAGCCTACTGACTTTCCTCCTGTCATCTATGGTCCACCATCTTCATTCCCAGACTGCCCAAGGGAATGCATGTGCCCCGCTTCCTTTCCAAACGCATTGTACTGTGAGAACCGCAACCTCCGCAAGGTCCCAGTCATCCCACCCCGCACCCACTATCTCTACCTACAGAACAACTACATTGATTCAGTGACTGCAGACTCCTTTAACAACGCTACAGAGCTCAAGTGGATGAACCTAGGAAATAACCGCATTCGGTCTGTAGAGAACCAAGTATTCGAGAAACTTCCGAACCTGCTGCATCTGTATATGAATAGGAACCTTCTAAAGGAAGTCCCAAGCAATCTGCCTGCTGGCTTGGAGCAGCTACGACTCAATCGTAATCAGATCTCGAAGATTGCTCCTGGAGCTTTCAACAAGATGGAACACCTTGCTCTACTCGACTTGCACCATAACAGGATTAGTGACAGCAACCTTGCCAAGAACATCTTTAAAGATCTGAAGAATCTGGTGCAGCTTAACCTGGCTCACAACATCCTGAGGAAAATGCCCACCAATATACCCCACAGCATTGCCCAGCTGTTCTTGGACAAGAACAACATTGAGGACATTCCCCAGAACTATTTTAAGGACTTCACAAACCTGGCCTTTGTCAGACTTAATTACAATCATTTGACTAGCAAGGGCCTCCCAAAGATGGTATTCAATGTTAGCACACTGCTGGATTTGCACTTGGCGCATAACAATCTGACTACCGTTCCATTGTTCAACTCTCACCTGGAGCATCTACACCTTAACAACAACAATATCGAAAGTAAGTTTCATTTGCACTGCATGAATTTTCCAATACCATCAATTACCTGGTGTTTCCCATGTTGTATACTCCTGTGAGGAATTTCAGTGAAACAATTATTGAACCATATAACAACAATTAAACACCATGCTATTCTTCGTTTAGGGATTAATGGAACGGAGCTCTGTCCTTTTACACTGAGTGACGTGCCCGATCCAGACAACGTGCCCAGGCTGAGGTACCTGCGGCTGGATGGTAACCACTTGATCCCGCCCATCCCAATGGATGTCATCATGTGCTTTAGACATCTGCACTCAGTAATGATCTAGAGGATGTCTGAAATCGTTGTCTATGCACAGTGCTCCTGTTCACTTGACCGTACTGACTGAATTAACAGTACTATGGGAAACACAAAGAAATAGCAATATACAGTTGCTTGATAGCTTCAGGAATGAATGCCTGAGCTTCGAGAAAAAAAAAAAAGTATATTTATTAAACTTCAAATAGAAAGAAAAAGCTTTGAGCATGTCCGCATTAAAGATACCCATTTGATGTTATGTTCTTGTGATGCAACAGTATTAACTACAATTAAGTATCTATGAAATGAAGGTGCATTAATTGACATGCAGTTTTCAATCTACACTGTAGTTATGAATAATGTACAGAACATGTACTGGCTGACTATACACTCATTGACCACTTACAGCATGGAACACCTTTACACACGCTTGTCCGTGTAGTTATCCATTCAGTCAATCATGTAGCAATGATACAAGGAACAGATAAAGCTTGTGCTAATGTTCATCAAACATCAGAATGAGGAAATAGGATCAGAATGACTTTGACTGTCACATGTTTATTAGACTTGAAAATGACTGCAAATGTTGACCTCCTGGGCATCTTTTTAGAATACCTAGAGTTTATACAGAATGGTGTAAGGGAGAAATTTTGTGGTTGTTTAAAGCTAACAGGAAGAGTATGGTAACTCAAATAACCACTCTGGTAAAAACTGTGGAGAGCACAGGGTGGGCAACCCTAGAGTACCACGTTAGCCATTTTTTGTCGTATTTTGTAACTGACATGAGTGGATCCTGATTGCTGTTCGGATTTGCATAGTATGCATTCGGAGACGATTTTCTGCTCACCAGAGTTGCAAAGAACCAGGCTGGCCATTATACAGTACAAATGATTGGTTGATTGGACAATTACATGAAGGGGTACAGGTGTCCTACACTGCCTGGCCAAAAAGAAGTTGCACACACTAATATTTTGTTTGACCACTTTTAGATTTCATTAACGCGTTCAATGTGGTGGCCAAGCCATATGCAAAAATGATTCCACCGGCTCCCAGAACCACTCTTTCACAATTTCAGTCCTATAATATGATTGTGCCATCAGGGGAGAAAAACCCAATTGAGTTAATAACCTACGCTCAGGTCGTCAGCTGATTTCATGTTATTGCCACATACAGTAGCGTTGCTGAGACTAGACCTGACCAACTGAAGCAACTCCAGATCATCACACTGCCCCCAGAGGCTTGTACAGTGGACACTGTGCATGACGGGTACGTCACTTCATCAATTGGTTTCTTATGTTCACACAGCTGCTTCATCCCAATACTGTTTGTTCTCATCACTTTGTGTGTAGAAATGCTCTTACATTTACTATTAAACATAGCTGTGATGTCTACTGACTTTTTGCAATTTCACCAAATTAAGTGATTTCCAATCATGGTCATTTATGTTTTTTTTTGTTTGTTTTTTTTGCAGACATGCAAGTTTTAGGTTTTAATAGCCATTGGACAGGGTTTGGCCCAATTGCATTTATTTCAATGTTTTCATTGTTTGATGCAGACCAATAACTTGACTCTTTTGAAACAGTGACTTTTTTTGGCCAGACAGTCACCAATGAGTGTATGAGAACTAGTACAAGAATATAGTCGCTTTGAAAGATGAAGATATGGAACTTGGAACAAAGTGGCTACCATGTAGTTTAAACTGTGCTACATGTGCCTGTGTGTGTTATAAGAAAATATGAATAAATAATTTCTTCTTGTCGCTTGCCTTTAGCATCTTCTAAGCATAAATAAAACTTCTTCTTAACTTTGTGGTTGTCCCTCAACCATGACTTGCAAATGATCATTGTGTGCTTCTATGAAACTCAAAGGCCACGAACAGATACAGGATCAAAGAAGTCCTTAGGAAACAAAAACTGCTAGAGGTAACCTGAAGATAATCTGTCATGCAGTCTGTACTTTTTTATAATCTAAAATGAAAAGTGAGATCATGTAATGTATATATGAGGTGATTTCATAAATAAGACAATCTGTATCGTTATGCAGACCTGCTTTTTGGACAGTCCGCGGGTCATACAGAGCCATGGACAGATGTTTACTATTGCCATCTGGTGGCCTGCCTTTCCAAAAATGATGAGATATGTGTTTTGTAACAATGAGTAATTGTTCATGTAGCTATTGCCCAGATTGTGTGTGTGTGTGTGTGTGTGTGTGTGTGTGTGTGTGTGTGTGTGTGTGTGTGTGTGTGTGTGTGTGTGTGTGTGTGTGTGTGTTTAAGTGAATAAGACATTACATCACATTATGGGCCTGATCCAAGTTCCTGTAGTTTACAAAGATTTATAAACATGCTCAGAGCCAGATTAGAAGAGACAATTGTGTCATCAATTTAAACTTAATGTTTAGATATTAGTGCGTAGATATTAAGCCAAAATCCTCAATTTGCAACATTGAACATTAATTTAAGATTACGTCTAAATCAGCTTCTACATTTTCATATTTATTTCTAATTTCTATAGTAAATAATGGGACTAAATACAGTGGTGACTATTTTCATTATTGTGTTTGGGTTTATTGTCTCAATGGTGATCAATGGCCACCTAGTTACAGATGTTACTTAATGGATGGATGGACTTTCTATTTTAAGCTTGAACCAATCTGATTCCCAAATGTTCGGGATCACTTTCTAACTCCATAGTCGTTCCTGATTTTTATTTCTTTTTAATATGCAATAATCTATAGTTAATGTTGAGATGCATCTGCTCTAATACCGGCACGAATCTGAGGTGCGGTTTGTTAATTGGTGATCTATGAGGCTGGTAACTCTATATGAACTTCTCCTCAGCAGCAGAGGTAAGATTTAGTCTTGCCTGACCAATGGGTTTTGCAAATGCACTTGACATTGATATTGTTCTAGCAAGAACTATTCCAGCAACAATTCCAGAAAAGTTGACTTCCGTGTCTTTATAAATAACAACTGACTGTTGTTGTGACATAATTACCTAATTCCATATGTGTTATAGAATGCAAAAAAATAAATCACTAAACAAAAACAACGAAATATGCGAGTAATTCCAAACTTTAGAGTAGAAGCAAGATGTCTTTCTTAATGTGTACTGTTTAAAATAACAGTCTGCTTCTGGGCATTTTTTTAATGATCTCTAAAAATAGGCCATTTAATTGAACTGAGACACATTTAGCAATGCAACATCGATCCTGTTTGGAGAAAAATGTACCAAATAAATCCAGGCAAACAGAATTCGGGTTACGAGAGTGTTGCCAAGACAGATACAACCCTAAATTGCAAGAATATTGACTAAAACTGCTAATTCGTACATTAGAACATGATTATGTACAGTATTTTGCTAATAGGAGATTTGTATGATACAACTCTTTTGCATCATACACATAGTCCATATGTACTGTATGTTTAACATTATAAACACAATTCATTTACACAACAAGTTCTCGAAACCTGTTATAAATTAAGATTGAAGCACAAACACATGTATGCTCTGTATGCACGTATGCATGTAAAGCCTCATTCCTTTGATAGTAAGAAATACTTAGGCTTCCAACAAGAGTCTAACACACCTCATTACGAGCAATAAACAAACAGGTTTGATGAGTAACTTTACAGACTGTTTATGGAAATGACGCCATTGATAAGCAATGTGCACAGATGGTTAAGGAACTTTAAAAAAAGCACTGAAGTCAAAGCATGCAGTGCAAATGCATGATGTGTGAGGAAGACGATGTTGAGTAGTACATGTGTAAAGAGGAAGAGTTACTCCATCGACAGGTGCAATTAATAAAAATAAAAAAATTTAAATGATGCATTACAATCTGTACAGCCCTTGTAGATATAGACAACCCAATTAAACAAATGAGGCAGAAGGTCCGAGGACTTTATTAAGGGAAATGATTAGATAACGTATCTGTGTGTGTGCCAAATTATGGGAAACTCTAGGATCACCAGGTAATTTGTAGGTGGAATCAGTGTCAGTTGTTTTCAATCAATGAGAACACAATCATGTGTGAGTGAAGACCCGGTTTTATTTAAAGTAATAGAATCGATCAAGGTCTGACCTTCACAACACATATTTGTGGAAATGTATCATGGCTCGAACCTCAGGACCTGGAACTCAGAAAAAGAGCTGTTGATGCTCATCTGGCTGGAAAAAATTACAAGAGGTTACCATCTGGACGCCACCAATCCACAGTCAGACAGATTGTGTACAAATGGAAGAAATTAGAAATAACTGCTAAACCTTCCTAGCTGTGTTTGAGTAACAGAGGAACCCAGAGTCAATTCTAATCAAAGAACACACTACTTCATATTGGCTGTCGGTAATGTTCAAGAGTCTGGAGAATCAGGGGAACACTGAACAAACAAAGGTGTGTATGGCAGGGTTGCAAGGAGAAAACCAAGGCTATCTAAAAAAAAACATCGCAGCCATAGCGCCTACAGTTTGCTAAAGATCACAAGGGCAAGCCGGTTAGGACATTGGAAGAATGTTTTCTGGATGCATGAGACCTAAATAGAACAATCTGGTTTAAATGAAAGGCATTTTTTTTTAAAGGAAAAGTAATGCAAAACAGGCTGCATTCTAGCATAAAAGCTCATCATCTGTGAAACATGGTGGTGGCAGTATTATGGTTTCGGCCTGTTTCGGCAACTTTCCACCATTGATGGAACTACGAATTCTGAATGATACCAGCAAAGTCTAAAGAGGCGTGTCTTGACCTCAATCCTATTCAAATGTTTCGAAAGGACCTGAAGTGAGCAGTTCATGTATGGAAACCCACCAACATCCCAGAGTTAAAGCTGTAATGTGCAGGGAAATTGGTTAAAATTCCTCTAATTCTTCCACAAATATTACACTGCAATTATTGCTACACAAGAAAAAAGGTTTGGTTCATTTATTTCCTTCAATAAATGACTAGCCAAGTAATTTTCTTATGTAAAAATAAGAACATTTTAGATTGCATTTAAGCAGAAATACAGACCATTCCAAAGGGTTCATACACTTTCAATGATCACTGGCCCTCTGCTGTAAAAGATTAGTTCCATCCTTACCAATAACCAATTAAAAATTAAACCTCAGATTAAAGCTTGTATGAACTCAAATAGCAGACGCCATTCATCATTAACTGTGACTCATGCTCCTGTGATGCTAAAGAGGAACAAATCATGTGAAATGTGCAGAAGTCCTGTAACAACCTAATGAATGTTGTGATGTCAGAGCTACGTAAGAAGGAATAATGAAATAGGAATGTACACAGGAAACAGAACTGACGTGCTCAATTTATGTTTAGCATTTGGAGAAATATTGACAAACAGGTAAGGAAACCAGTTTGGAGGGAAGCGAAAAAACTCCACTCTTTCATTTAAGAACTTTGACAAGCAGGAATATAGAAAGAATGAATATATGCAGGAAGTACTTCCTTCCTTATACCGTGTTATGATTGATACCCGTAGTTCATCTTTACTTTAAGAAATGAATGTCACTCAGTACAAACAATCTCAAGACCTTGCAAAGTATCCCCAAGTGCGTCACGCTATGATGAAACTGGGACAAAGACTTTGAAGAATCAAAAATCTAAACATATTCTGGGTTATTTAACACATTTTTGGTGATCGCATCATCAGAATTTCAATGTCTTCGGTATTATTAATATGCAATGTTGAAAACTATCAACATTAAGAAACTGTATATAATAATACATTTTACATATGAGCTATAGGCTCTAATTTGAGGTGTGATTTTTGAGGCTGGTAACTGGGAATGAAGAAAGAGAAATGCAGCAGAGAAACGTTTTAAGCTTTTTTTTTTCTTGTATGGTCTTCATGAGAGCCAGTTTCATCACGAGGTGCTGCCTGTTTTTTGTAATACTGTTCTTGCAAGAGCTGTTCCAGCACACACACACACACACACACACACACACATATATATATATATATATATATTTTTTTTTTCACAAAAATTTGTACATTTATGTGCAATATGTGCAGCTTATATGGCAGCACATATTTGCTGCTGGATGTTAGACACATGGTGCTTCACTCCTTCCACTTGAGGACACCCCACAGGTGCTCAGTAGGGGTCAGGTCTGGAGACATCCCACAAACGCATGAACATGATGAACAGGACATGTGACTTTGCATGGTTAAAGAAGTACAGCTGTTATCACTTACTTTTGTTGTCAGCTATTTTGACAATCAATAATGGCTGTATGTTGAGTTATTTTCAGAGGGCAGTAAATCTATTCTATATTTTATCTACTGTTATACAAGCTGCACACTGACTACTCTAAAATATATCCAAGCTTCATTTATATAGTATAGACCTTTGAAAAAGGTATACTAAAATGTTTGCAGAAATTAGAAGGGTGTACTTACTTTTGTGAACGGGTGTATATACACATACACATATGTATGTACATTAGGCAAAAAAAAAATTCCGCTATATAATTCATTTTCTATCTATCTATCTATACGTATACATATACACACACACACACACACACACACACATATATATAGTGAGTGTGTGTGTACTATATACTAGATAGATAGATATCGGCTGAAAATTCCTCCCTTGCAGTACTATTATATGTATCTAATGAGCATGTTCCTGAAAATCCTGAATTCCTGCAGCTTAATTAGTAATCGCACATCACGTGACATGGTTTTTCCTCATACTTAGCTGTGGCTTTGAACAAAAGTTATTAATACTACAGTGGCTTGCAGCGCATCAACCTGCCGAGGATGGGATTACCATCCACTCCCTCTTACAGTAAAGGTGAATTAAAATTGTGGAACACCTGCTGAACTTCCCCTTCCATCCTAATATAAGAGCAGTCAGGGCCAGCATGGAGACAAGCACACACACACATCCATCCTAGAGAGAAACATCAGACTCATCAGACACCTCAAGGTAAATAGAAATCATACAGTTTATTTATAACAACTTTTTCAACCTTTTGAAACTATAGCAATAGTATGTATTTAGCTTATAGTATTTAGCTTTTATCATGCAATATAATAAACCATTTTTTCTTTGTTGTTATTTGTATAGGCTAGTAATAAGATTAATAATTCTATTTACACTGTCTATGCATGCTCTGTATATGCATAGACATACAACAGCAACACATGAACTAAATTAATACCACTACTGTACTATTTTCCAGGTCAGACTATCAAATCTAAAGATGAAAAGTTACCTGACGTGCATCCTCGCCATTTGCGCCTTGCTGGCCGGCAGTTTGGGCTCAGCCAGGGGACGCAGGCTTCATCTGGGTGCCTGTGCACTGACAGTTCATACTCATGAGCTCAGGCATCATTTTCAGCAGATCCGGCACAACTTGGTGAGCCATTGCACTGCAATACAAATACCAACCCCTGACAGCGAACCTAGAAAAAAGTGCATTCATTCAGAATAATTAGCCCAGTGAGTAATTAGTGGCAAACTAGGGCATGAATTCCATATTTCTGGAGCAGAAATGTTGCGTAACACACATAAGCTCGAGTAATTATTGCCGTTTTGAAACTGATTAAGATTCTATTATCCGGCATAGAGAGAAGTAAAGAATTCATATTAAAAAAAGGAATACAATGGAAGACATTTTATAGGACTTTTATATATATTTATTATATACTGTATATAACATAATTATATATATATATATATATATATATATATATATATATATATATTATATATATATATATATTATATATATATAAACGTTACAATCCATTGATATGATCCACAGGTCACACAAGACAACCACAAGGGAGTGCGCTTGCTGAAGGGGGACGTGATGAAGAGCTTGCAGGTGAGACAGATCGTAAAAACTTTTTACCAAAACTGAGTGGTTATGTAAATGTACTTGTTGCAAATATTTTTCTGTCACGTCTAGGAGTAAGTACAACATTTAAGCTTTCAAGCAACTGTTATATAATTGTTGTTATGTCATTATCATATCTGAGAGCTGAGAACCTGATTTGGTGTCTTTTTTTTCCCCAGGCAACAGAGAGCTGCTGCTTTCTAAGGCAACTGCTGCGCTTCTACATCGAGAAGGTCTTCAGCGGCTACACGAGCAGCCATTTGCTCCACCAGAGAACCACCAGCGTTCTGGCCAACTCTTTTCTCAGCATAAACAAGGACTTGCGAGCATGTGTATGTAGAGCCACTTCATCCTTATGATACGTAACATCAGGACGTAAAAGCAGCTCTGAGACTGCGATTCAAATTCCTTAAAATGAAGTTTATATCAATGCGAACATTCAAATAATGTTTGCATTTCTATAGTAACACGTTCTGCGAGATATTTATTTAGTCTTTTTGGAAGGAGTCTCCAGTTTTAGGGCTTAGTAACACATTGATGTGATACAGTAAATGATTTCTTCTTGCCTTGTTATGACTGTTTACTAATAGTGATATCTTACATCCTATTAGCATTCTCAGATGCTCTGCGAGTGCAGTCAGGAAGCCAACCTGAAGTTTGATGCCATTCAGGAAACCTATGACAAGGTAAGCAACGCTTACAATGTTATTATACAGAACATTAATACCTCTGAATACCGGGTGTAGAAGAACCTTCTGGTTTTGACCCACTTTGACTTACATCTTATAATAAATTCACTTAGAGTGAAACTTTTTTTTTTTTTTTTTGTGATTCTAACATCCTAGGGATTTTTGTTCGGTTGCTTGGTTTTTTTAAAGCAATATCATCCTAGACACATTGTCCGCGCACATTATATCACCATTCAGAAGAGCCTGGGAGGAAAACTTAACCTTTAAATTACTGGAACTTGCAAAAGAAATTACGTTGCTCGCTGAAGGTGCAACGTAAAACAGTTGACAGTAGAAATTTCGGCAATGTCTAATAAAAGCATTTAAAGCATTTTAAAGCATTTCGCAATGCACAATGTGCCAAGAACTGACAGGATTGCTATTGAGGTGAATCAGGGACATAAAGGCTTCAATTTGCTAGAGAGCATAAAATTTAACTTTGGATCAATGGAATAAGGTCATGTGGTCTGATGGGTCCAGACTGACCCTATTCCAGAGCGATGTCCGGGTAAGAAGAGAACGCATGAAGTGATGCACTCATCACGCATAGTGAGCGCAGTACAAGTCTCTGGAGACAGTGTTATGATCTGAGGTTGGTTCAGTTGTTCAGGTCTAGACTCAGCAACGTTATGAGGCAATAAAATGAAATCAGCGGATGACCTGAATGTACTGAATGACCAGGTTATCACATCAGAAGTTTTTCCTTCCTCCCTGATGGCATGGACATATTCCAGGACTGCAGTAGTGGTTCTGGGAGCATGTAGAATCATTTTCACACATAAATTGGCCACTACATTGCACATTATTATTAAAGCTAAACATTACAGTATGTGACCGTTTTTTCGATCAGGTATTGTACAGGTGAAGTTTTCTCACTCTCAGCTTTCATGTGTTTTTTTTTTTTTTTCCACACAGCTGGAGGTGGGAGCTGCATCTGTAAAAGCCATCGGAGAGCTGGACTCTGTGCTGGAGTGGCTTGAGAGCTTCCACAGCAGAGATCACAAGTTCCACCATCATGACGATGAGTCAAAATAGGATGCCCGTGGTATCGACTTCATCACACAGTGCTGATTCATTTATAGGAGCTGCATGAAACTGCATGTATTTAATCTCATAATTTAATCTCATAATTATCATATTTATAGGATTTTCATTTTTGGTGAAAAGAATATCGTCGTGTGATTATCAGATTGGGATCAACTGGGTAGCGTTTTTTGTTACTGACAGTACGGACCAGTCTGCAACTTTTTGATGTTAACAGTAGATCACGTTGAAGGTGTCTACTGAGTATGTGTGAGCTATGTCTTAATAGCATATATGTTAAAAATGAAACGGTTACTTTATGCTGTTGTTGTGACAGCGTCGGTTCTGAGAATAATGCCTGTGGCTTTTTACTGTTTATCTGTATGCATGACTCAAAAGAGTTGTGCTAGAATGTAGACCTTTGAGGTCAGTTTGTTTGAATCATGTTTAAATTCAATTGTAACTTGAAAGGAAATAAATGTTTATCATCCTCAGTCTTTGCATATGGTGTTTACTAGTGTATGTGTAAGATTACTGCATCAGATGTAGATACTTTAAATCTAGTAATCCTGCTTTTAAGAGAAGGATAAAGAAAGAAAGAAAGAAAGAAAGAAAGAAAGAAAGAAAGAAAGAAAGAAAGAAACAGCCAGAGGGACAAAGGGACTCAAAAAATCTATAGGACTCTACTGCCCCCTTGTGGCTAAAGTTGGCAGGAACCATGTTACAGGTCATACATTTAGAAAATAATAAATCAATAAATCAATAAATAAATCAATAAATAATGACAATATATGCATCACCCACAGTATTAGGAAAACTTTAACACTTTATCATTTATGCAATTTTTTTAAAGACTTGTTTACATGTTTAATGTTTACATGGTCAAATATTAATATAGTGAATTCATTGGCTTCAATGGTGGCATGTTTGCTGATGTCAGATAGACTAGTTTGAGTATTTTAGAACCTGCTGATCTCTTGGTTTTACACACAGAACAGTCTCAGGTTTTCACAGAACAGTGCAAAAAGCAAAGATGTGATGGAAAAGCTTTTTTCTGACATTGTTATGTAGATCGGTTTGAGCAGAAAGCCTGTAGCAACTTAAATAACCACACTTACCTGACATGGTGAGAAGAAATTCATCTCATGGTGAAACTTGAGGCACGTCCCACTGCTGTCAAGGAAAAACAGTAATACTAGGCCGGACTTGGCATCTGTTCAGATAAAGATTGGGAAAGAAATAAAAAACGTCAACTGGTCTTTTTGCAATCTTCCACTTCACTTTCGGTGAGGCTGCGCCCTGTTCCGCCCACAGACTCATTGGACGTGTTTTTTTGTTATTGTTGTTGTTTTGCAATACATTATGCGCAGAGTTTAGAAACTACACTTTTCACACCACTCCGTGCAAAGTGCTGAAATCACCTGAGATCAGCAATTTCCAAAATACACAGACCACGTCTGCATGAATATATGCTCTGCACCGCGCTCACATGATTGGCTGATTGGGTAATTTAATACATGAGCAAGGCTGGAGGTCATAGGATAAATTTGAAATAGATGACAAAATATATGATGGGTGATCAGGTGATCAGGCCATTTAAGATTTAGTTTACTGTTCCTCAAACAAATAATACGGGTAACCAGTAAAAACCTACAACACACAGATGGTGATACTCCCAGCACTCAAAGCTTATTGCAGTAAGCTTTAAAAGCCTGGAAAACTCTGATGAGGAATTCTTCATCCGTATATCAGTGGTACAATGTGCATTAACTTGCGCATGATGTGCACTAATAAACATCAGTTGCTGAAGGTGTGAAAACACTGAGTGATTTTTCTTCTTTCAAAACCGTTTCCGTGAAAGTGAAAGATTTCAAGTGAAAGTACTGAATGTTCTTTGAAGGGTTAAAGAACTAGTTGACAAATACAATCATATCAGCAGTTTATTAATAAAGCAAAGGTCGGGCCCGTCTATGAACCCAGTACACAAAGCCAGTTAAAAATTACATTTAGCTGTTTGGATAGAGCCAGACTGACATTCATTTCATTTACGATATTAACATTGTAACACTAATTTTCTGTTGATTACATACAGTTTGAATATATTCATTATGATCAGGAATCTGGTGGAAATACTGCACTTGCAATCCATTTTTGACCTGGTCTTTTTCTTGGGCAGAAGGATTGTACATAATATATGTCTCATAAAAGAAAAGTCCAATAATTTGGTGCAGTAAAAAAAATATATAAATCAAGAAATTATCAAGAAATTTCTAAATATATCCATAAAGCACATCTAATATTTGAGTGAATGTCCCTCATCAGGTTTCAGCTTTGGCAGGCACTTTTGGTAGCCTTCAACGTGACTTCTGACAAAATTTTGGCTGGATAATTGAGAAAGCTCTGATATGGTTGGGCTCATTGTCCTGTTGGAACACTAAATTTTCTCCAAGTTTTAACCAGTTCTGTTGAATTATGAGGTGGTTCTATCTTAATCTGTTCAACGGCAGCAAAACACATGATGCTACTGTACCTCCGCCATGCTTAACAGTTTGGTACAGTGTACTTGAGGTTGACTGCCACATGTTTACACCTACAAACATACCTCTGGCCAAAACCTTTTTTTTTTTTTTGTTCATGTGGTTAGCTGCAAGGTTTAGTCTAGATTGAAGGTGTTGATTTTGCAGCAAGGGCTTCCATGTTGAGCAGTGTATAACTGGCTTGACTGTAGACAGTGACTCTGGTGTTCCAGCAGCTTCCAGTCCATGCCAGGCCAGCGGCTTGTTGGTTCCTGTCCGTATGAACCAATTTTCTCTCTTGTCAAAATTAACAAGTTGACACGTTGGGGCTTTTTATGAACCTTGGAAAAGTTGATTCACTGCACAATATCTTGTATTTACTGTACTGCAACTCATCTTGAAATATGTTGTTTAGAAATGTCCTGAAGAGACATTCCTGACTTGTGTAAATCTAACCTCTTTCTCAGATCTGCACTGTCCTGCTTGGACTTTCCCATTATACTGTGTCTTGGTCAATCCATTCTGCACTCACAAACACACCCTATCAGTGTGGGCCTAGAAAGGCTACAGTACCGTTGTCAATTTAATGCTTGGCAAATTATTATTATTTTTTTTTTTTTAAAGGCAGAACTTTCAGCATTACTGTATGTATAATTTCAACCTTGCTGAAAATCCCAAAACAAATTAAACCTTTAATTTCTTAGACTGCCTCAAAATTCGGCATGAAATGATCAGGTTGAACGTTATACAAAAATGATTGAGTGGTTTTTACAGGACAATGACCCCAAGCACACATCTACAGCTGGGTGTAAAACAGATGACGCAAATTTAAGCTTTCCTGCTGACACACTCCAATATCTGGGGGAAAGACTTTACAGTTTGGGAGTTGATCAAAGGGACACAATCCATGCGAAATACCCATGGTTTGGAATGGGAGCTCGTGATGAGCAGATAGCTGCAGACCTTTGGGCCATGTAGATTTAATTTAGTGTGTGCAACTTGTCACTGTCACTTGCTTTGATTTAAATGTTTGAAGTTTGATTCATTCTTTTCATATTTTTGGTGACTGCTCAAACTTTTCCTCTGAGAAAATCCCGTCCTAATGAGACACAAAGATAAAGCCAGTGAAGATGAATGCTAGCCCATGCAGCCTCAGAGACACATAAGGCCGGTCACTGCATCTTTTCTAGTGGCTGCTAAGGTTTAATCATAGGGAAGCTGAACACACTTACAGGAAAGCATTTTTTACCTGATTTCACATACTGAAAAATCGCCGACAAATAATTTGCTAAATGTTTTGCTTAGATTGACAGTAGCAAAAGTGGTGCGTCCCTCATATCCAAGACGCTTTTTGCTGTCACAATCACACTAATGTTAATTATTAAAAAAAAAAAAAAAAAAACTGTCATAGTGAATCTATGTTTAATAGACAGTATGTGGAACAGAATCTGAGTCATTACTTAAAAAAAAAAAAAAAAACTGCTTTAAAACTGATTCTGTCTCATTTCACACTTTAACACTTTGATATTCCGATGAAGTAGGCACAAAATAATCGCAAGTGATAAAAACAGCAAGCGAGAAAAAATAGAAGAACCTTGCTGGTCTTGCAAGGATTTTATGATTCACTCAATCAGCTTTCAATTGTGTCTAAAGTCAATTCGCATTTGGCAAATGGAAATTTGATGCGTTGTCATGGAGTCGACTACATTTACATTCTGCATAGGTAAGCACCCATCGCACTGAGATGAACGGCAGAAAAAAAGAAAGAAAAAAAAAACATACACTTTATACACAAGGCCAAAATGTGTATGATAGTTTTTTGGTATTAATTATGCTGCTTTTAATTCTATGCACTTGTATAACTTACACATAAGACAAATTAAAAACACAGTGATTTTGGTGATGAGATTAAAAACAAAGAGCTGGCAGAGGAAATTTACGAGCTTAAGTCATATGCATTAGTATGTATTTTCACAAGTTCATAAGTAGCGGAAATTCGTGGGAAGAAGGGCACTGAGTCCAATTTTCATACCTCCTATAATCGTAGTTATCAAACTTCCTCCAAAAATTGATGATTGCAACTAGAAGGACTAACAAAGCAGCTGATGTTGCTTAATATCATCCTGTAAAGGCTACTGTACTTTTCAACTAAGCTGTACAGTAGGACCACGCTACTTAAGTGCATTACAGTTCATCAAAGCTATCTGTTCATCTCAGTGTTCCTACAGCACATGACTCTTTAGTGACCTTGTACTCTCGGACTTCCCCATGTCCTTGTTTTGAAACAACAGCATGTCAGGCAGAGGCTGAAGGGAGTCCAGTTAGAGGTAAAAGCATGTTTGACACATAAATCCTTCCTTCAATCCCACAGGCGTAGCAAGCTTTTATTGGCCGCTGCAGGTTTAAACCCATGACTTCTGCGCACACAAGCATGGCACAAAACATGCTTTGAGGTGAACCACATCATGACGGCAATCATGCTAGAAAACCGCCGTGCATCGTCTTCCACAGGCAGGAAATAAGATTCATGCAGAAACATCACAGAAACATATATGCGTGTTTTGCATACTGCAAAACGTATGTTATTTTTTCCCTTTTTTTTTCTTTCTTTTTCTGCCCGAGTCATGTGCAGCAGCGCTGTTTTGTATGTACGTTAACACATCCGTTAGTAAATGCTCTCATCTGCGTCACTGGCGAGAGTGGCTTTGACACCCCAACAAGTGTCGGCGAAGTCGAAATAGATGAAGAAGAAGACTTGTGAAACTAAAAGACACCACAGAAAATGAGTATCTCTTACTGTTTGACAAGATTATTTCCTTTAAAGACAGCCACGGCGCCTTAGCTGAATCAATAAATACTTCACAATCTGAGACCTTCAGTAAGACCTGGGAGTTCCTCTTTGTACCTGTAATGTCATGCACTCATTTGGCAAACAGTTCATCCAACGTGACCTGGTTAGTAGCTCAAGGAAGGCTGTTGCTCCTGGGATATGAACTTACAATTTGCTCGTCACTTGACAATGCTTTTGCTTAAATGGCCATCAATTAATGTTCAACACCTCAACAACAACTCCAAGGTTAAGTGAGTCAGCTTATAAAACAGCTAGCTAGCTGTTAAGATGCTAATAGGAAGACATTATTAGTTACTAAATCGTCATGACAAATAATTAAATTTTATATATATTTTTTAATATATAAAATTTCATTATTTGTCATGACGACATATATATATATATATATATACACACACTGTCATATATATATACTATAGCTAGATGGTAAGATGGCTAATAGGGTATATATAGCTAGATGGTGGTAAGATGGCTAATATATATACGCGCACACACTCACACATCACATTTAAATTACTAGGCATGATGATCAGTCATTAGTCATATCTTCCTATTAGCCATCTTACAATCTAGCTATATATACTCTGTTAGCCATCTTACCATCTAGCATCTAGCTAATATTTATATGTGTGTGTGTGTGTGTGTGTGTGTGTGTGTGTGTGTGTGTGTGTGTATATATATATATATATAAAATGTAATGCTGTAATATTGTTCATTTTTCACCAATGTGCATGAAATCTTTCGTTGTGATCAAATTTTCACACTTTCCCACCACAACTTAACTGACTGTTCTTAAATTTCTGATTATGATGCACCTGACTCAAAGCTGAACTCATGATGGTTTCCAAAATAACCTGGAGTGTTGTATTATAACATGTTAAACAGCAAATTCTTGCAATCACCAGTTGGGTATTCTAAAATATCAGAGAAAAGCTGACAAAAAAAAAATGGACACAACTTTCCAACATTGCAAAGCTAAACATGGGATGCTGACTTGATCAAGTTAGGTACATCAGCTCTAAACTGGTCATCTGGTCGAAACTTGCTGTTGCTTAACAGAAACCAGTTTCATCTCAAGAGGAAATTGGGACTTCACTCAAGAACCTAAACCAGTAATAATCAATATTTTTATGCAAAACCTGCGGTGGTCCAAAAAAAAAAATGAAAGTGCAAATATAAATTTCAGGGGCAAACAAAAAATCAAAGATAATTTAGAGGGTTACTGTATATTTTTACAAGTGATTGAAATTTTATTCACTTCTGAGAACTGGCTACTGTTTTAGCAAGAGAGGGATGGAGTAAATGTTTTTTAATATATTTTCTTGTTAAATGTAATATTTATTCCAAAAGCTGACATATTTTACCATAACTTATGACTTTGAGTATAAATGTATACCTGTTACAAACCATGATGAAGCATTAAAATAAAAGAAAATAATGAGTGTCTTCAACATGAAAGTAATGGGCAGTTCCTGAAGATTACTTTTCATACTTGGATTTGATGGCATTCATGGATGCCTGTAAGGACAATTGGAATTTAACATTTAACAACTGACATCTTCAAGCAACATTTTTCTGGGGTTAATTTAGTAGAATTCAATGTTGAAAAAAAAAAAGTCAAAATGTTTTTTTTTTTCCATTTACCCTGTGGAACAAAATGTAACACTAGTTTGAAGCATATGTGATTCTGCTGATGCAGTTTGTAAGATACGAATCATGCTTTAACACTTAAATCATGGTTTCTTAAGATCCTTATCAATGTGTGGATAATAAAACTGACAAGGACCCTATAATTACACATTAATACCTGTGACAAATCAAAAAAAAAAAAAAAACGTAAAGCCACAATGTTCGTCACAACACAACTATTCTGTGATGACTGTCTAGGTGTTAAGAGGAAATATCTGTCACCATCCCGTTGCCCCAATACCATCTATCACATCAAGCAAGTTCATTTTCATATTGCAACCACTGTGCAGCCTTTTTTCAAGTCTCATATTTGATCACGGGTGCAATAAGTCTGACTCAAGACCTATTACTCCAGGTAACCTCATGAATGATTAGATTCTGGTAAAGTGCTTTTGTGGTCCTGACACAACCTGATCAGAAGAAAATATCTGATTGGAATGACCAAGACAAAATGGCTCCTGATAGAATATGATGTAAAGAAGGAAGGGAAATGTTATCTGACTGCATCACTTTTGGTCATATCAAAGATGTTATTCAGACAAAATGAATAACATCCAGTTAAGACTTCGGCTTTACTCTAGAGGTCTAGAGGTCTAGAGGTCTAGAGGTATTGAGCATCATGGGTGTGATGATTTCTTGCCCCAACAAGTGACACACCACTATAAGAGAGAGCTAAAAGATGACAAATGTTAATAGGTAATAATAAAACTCATTTGGAGATAAAAAAAAATTAAAGCATTAAAACATTGCACACTTAGCAAAACAAATCTGAAAAAGAATTACTCAATAATTATTTTGCTGGTTAATGGTTTGTGTCATCTACTTTTAACCCAGTAACCTTTGGCTAATAAAAGAAGTCTTTAAGGTCTCCCCCCGAAAGTGTAAACCAAAGAGCCAAAAGCAGAATGCATCAGGAAGTCTGCCTTTTAAGTTCTCATACATACAGGCGTGAGCTCTTCTGCACTCAGTAGTGGCTTACTGTAATCAAAACCAAGGCTTTCAAGGTAAAGATGATTGCTCACATCAGCACATTTGAAATAGCGGGAGGAAAAATACCACATCAACTCACATCTCATAGGTATTGCTAAACATAGGGGTTAACCTAAACTGAGCCTGACTTATCAGTAAATAAATAAGATCATGGAACTGCAAGTACTGCAAGCACTCATTCTGTTTACCTAGATCTTCTCTACCCTAAAACCCCTTTTCTCTAAACCCTCTACATTTAAAGGAATCAATCAAATTGGGCTAGTGTGTGAAATAAACAGATGTATCAAATATACACCTATGAGAAATTGGCATGTTTGCCAAATGGTCCTAATTGTAATAAGAATTATAATAATACAAATTTTAATAACAGAGCTCCTCATGAATTAGCCATCATCTCATATCACCATACAAGCTATGTAACTGGCATATGATACTGTTAGTTATATACCACCTATTTTCTAGCCAAATAGGTACCCTGATGCATAAAGGTGGAGTTAATTACTGTATAAATGGACATCCTTTATTTAAAGGTGATATCCATAATCTAGGAACTATTCAAAATAAACGGTAGATTATGACTGAGATTTAAACGCCTCATCATTAAACATTATGAAACAGGACCTGTATGAAGAAGTCATTCATTAATATATATATATATATATATATATATATATTTTTTTTTTTTTCATTCTCAAAAATAAATAACACTGGGTTAGTTGTTCATTTTGCTATTGGGACTAATAAATATAATGTAATACTAAAAACAAAACATGACATAAGAACCTTTTTAAGCTATCTGTGTAAAAGTAGTATCAAGCAAGTACAGAAATATCTAAATATAGATTACAATTACATAATATCTAAAATTATCAGTGAAGACTTATACAGAATAAGATGACTTTGTAATTTATCAATGAAAATATTTCCAATGATGCAATACAATATGCTTCATCAATGAATGATGACATGAACTAAAAAAAAAAAAAAAGATAAGCAATCGGTTTTCCAGTAAATGCTCACACCTCCATATGGGAAGGAATTTTTTGGGGTTATAAAAAAGGCACCTCTGAGCATTTGCTGCACTTCTCCTCCCCCCGAGGATTCAGCTTCAGGCTTACGAAAGGGTTAACGAGTGACGAGACCTCTGAGCATGCTCCTGTTTAGGTTCCTCCTGCTTGCTTTGCTGACGGCTCTGTTGATTGGCGCTGCTCAGTGCAGAAAGATCATCTGCAAAGAAAAAGACAGCTGCTGCTCCTTCGTCGAGGGATTTCCAAGCAAACTGAAAGCAATTCGGTCTTCATATGCCGTGATTCAGGACTTCTATGTGAGTAGTTTTCAGTTCCTTTCTTCTTAATCTAGTGACAAAAAAAGCAAAGCGGAGGGGGGGGGGGAGGGATGAGAGTGAAATTAGTTCATACTGAAAAAATAGAATTACATGATATTTTTTTATTATTATTATTAAAATCAACAAAATTACTTACTGACACTGACAGTTTAGTGGTTCAGCTTTGATCTTGTGAAGATTCCAGTCAGTTGATGCATTCAAACCATGACGATTCATCTTTGAGTTAAAACCTGATTCTCCTTGAATTCTTTAGGAATCCAATGATGACCTGGACACTTCACTATTCAACAGGACAATTCTTGAACATTTTAAAGTGAGTACCAGACGTGCATTCACACTACTACTACTCCTGCTACTACAACTGCTACTACTGTTACAATATCACTAAGGTTGATTAATAAAGTGATTTTATCCTCTGCCTACTATGAGCATCATATCGAAACTCGGGCGCGCACCAAGCGCAGGCAAGCGTGCAACTCGAACTAGTTGAGCCTTTTCAGTCTCAACATCTGGAAAACACAGAGACAGAGAAAGAAGAGAGAGAGAGAGAGAGAGAGAGAAGAGAGAGAGAGAGAGAGAGAGAGAGAGAGCTGAAAACGAGACTTAACCGGCATGGTTTGGTTTCTCTTGCAGAACCCTTACGGATGCAGTGTGTTGACCGACATTCTGCATTTCTACTTGGAGACGGTGTTGCCCAAAGCCATGGACCTGAAGAACTACCCTGCGCACATTAACAACATCGGGCACGTGTTCACGGATCTCAAACGGGAGCTGATCAAATGTGTGAGTTTCTCTCTCGGTCTTTATTGCTGGTTTTGCTTCGATCGACCCGCGTGAACGTTAAAAAGCGCGCGTTTTTAAATATATATAACAATGATAAAACGTCATGAGTTTGTGTACTCTTAGCTTGTTGTATATTACAAAACACATTTTGACAGTTGGTTCCTCGACAGCCAAACCCCTATTGCTCTGTCAACAAAAAGTCCGCATCGATGTCTAATGTCGTAACAGTGACCGTTCAGTGACATTGTGAAAGATGGTAAAATCTCAAACTGACTTTTATACGACTACTAATACTACACGCAGTCTACAGTCTACTCATATCCGTTTATTTATAATAAAAAAAAATAAAATAAAAAACCTCTAATTAAGCCGTTACCGAGCTGTTGTTGTTGTTGTTGTTGTTGCTTCTCGTTGGCGTCCTGGATGCCCTCGCGCATGCGCACTAGGAACTTTCATTATCGCACAGTGACGCATGACATTCAATTCACAGCCTATTTTGTTAGCTGAATAACGTGACTTGAATAACGTAATGTCAATTTACCCTAGAATTAAGATTGAATCAATTACTAGCTATTAAGGATCATTAGAGCTAATTATTCACCTATGTACCACAATATACAGTATAATTAAGCTATTACACTACCACCAGTGCCTGTGATGAAAGATCAACTTACAACATAAGGCACAATTAAGTTTTATTAATAGATGGCAATTACGCTATCTATTAAATTGTTAACAGGGGCGGTTAAATCATTAAATCAATCAGAAGGTCCCCTGATTGATTTAATGATTTATTAAAAGAATCCCACCCACCACCCACTGTTGGGCCCTTGAGCAAGGCACTTAACTCTCAGCTGCTCAGTATATCCTATGTATAATGAGATAGAAATATAAGTAGCTCTGGATAAGGGTGTATGTCAAATACTGTAAATGTAAATCTGTTAAGGTTCATAACTAACAATTAACCCATTATTTTCTTCTTCTTCTTCTTCTTCTTCTTCTTATTATTATTATTATTATTATTATTATTATGGCACTATATGAAACAATTCCTTTTGATTGTGATTTTCTAGGCAAAATTGCTTTATTAATAATCTATTAACATCATATAATAAATTAGCATTTTGACTTTCATATAATATTCAATTCTGTTACCTCAGATATACATTAATATAACACCCATGACATCCAGTTAACCCCTAATGTTTTTGTGTCACAGAGGAACTACTTCACATGCCAGAAACCTTTTGAAATCTCCAAAGTCAAGAACTCGTACAGTCAAGTAAGTACTCCCTATGATGCATCATGTGTATATGAAACGTGCATGATCATAGATGCATGCTAGATGCAGTAGATGGATCATAGATAGTATGCATGGCAAAAGGAAATGATTGCTCATTGCACATTGTTCTTTGTGTTTAGATGGGAGAAAAAGGTTTATACAAAGCCATGGGAGAGCTGGACATGCTGTTCAACTACATTGAAGATTATGTGGCATCGCAGCGACGTAAACACTTGGGATAAATAGGGATAAGGACGCACTTGATAAGCCAACGGGACCCTTATCTGAATAGTGTGGGAAAAATACTGGAACATATTTATTCTGGATTTATGAAAAACATATAAATTCACAAATATTTATTTTTTTTACTACTTTTTTACTATGTGTCTGCTGTGCTACCACACTAAATCATGTGTTTTTTTCTGTGTTGTGCAGTTTTTTGTACAGCACTAGAAAAGTTCCCGATGTGTTTATCTTCATTATGAAGAAAGCTCATACTGTTTAAGTCATATTGACCGCAGCTTTTCTGTAATTATGTTGCTTTATGCAATGAAGTGTAATGACTGTTTAAAAGTGCCTGTGACATTTTATATTTATTAACAATGTAACTGCTACTTCACAGCTTTTTATTATTTATTGTTTTCTATGTTGTTTTATATTTTAATACTTCAGTTACCTGGAGTATTAACTGATAGATGTTTCAAATGTAATAATTAAAGTGTAAAAAAAAAAATTAATGCAGACAAAGTCCACGTTGTCTTATTGTTAAGCCTGTTTTAGTTTGCACTTTAGTGAGACAAAATTTCTCAGGTCTTGCCCAGTAAACTAGCAACTCACACAAGAAACGAAAAAGCAGACAGCATACAAAATGAAAATGTATATCTGATCTCAGATCTGGGCGTGTGACAAAAGAATGTGTTAAAGCACATGTGAAGAACGAATCTAACCTCAGGAGTGACCTAAATAGGTCGATTTCCAGCAACGACATTGTCACCTCTTTACAGTAAATTCACACAGCATGCTTCAACTCGCACACAGTATCCGAAAGCAAAACACGAACTGCCATGCAGCTCGCGGTTGTGTCAGCAAGACAGAAAATGAGGTTTCAGTTATGACCGTGCTGAGTAAAGCTCAGAGATGTTGAATAATGATGCATTGGTAGCAGTGGAAATTGAAAGATGCCAGCACAAAAAAAAAAAAAATATATATATATATATATATATATATATGTGCACAAAGCTCAGAAACAGTGAAACGCATAAGGCATGAGTTCTTCTTTAGGCTACATAAAACTTTGGACAATGCAAAAAAAATATGGGGCTTAATCAAACAGGACTTGAATGAAAAAGTCACAGGACCTGAATGAACAAGACGTACGCCTCTTTTCAACTCCTTGCGAGGACAGAAGCAAAGCCGTGGTCATGGTTTGTATCAACACTTTATTAGCATCCTCTATGGCACACACCCAAGCAGGGTAGATGTTCAGTGGCTTACATGAGAATTTGTACTAGAAAAAAAGAAGGAGAAGACAACCGTAGCTTAGACATTCGAAAAATCTAGGCTCAGTCACTTTTGGAACTTCTGGCATTGACACAAAATCTTTATGGCAACACATCATTACTCATCACCCTGTGAAAACTATTCCAACAATGAAGCTTGGTGGTGGTAGCATCATGTTGACGGGATACCTTTTATGCATTATGGACTGAGTAAATGATAGAGATCAATGGAGCCAAATACATGTGCATCTGTTCCAAAAACAAGACCTTAATCTGATTTTAAAGAAAAAGGCCTACAAAAATTGCCATTTATCTGTGGTCTACATGCAATTTGACAGAGCATTACGGAGGCCAATTATAGTTCCACATTTCACCATAAATTGTCTTGCTGGACTTCTTTACACCCCACATGCTAAAGCACCTCAGTTTGTGTAGTGCTATAGCAGGCACAGGCCGCATGTCATAAAGAGTGTAGCTCATTTCTGTCCATGCACAATAATTTTTAAATGCCCCTTATCTATCAACATCCGTCTCAATTTCTGCATTCAGCAAAGGCAAAGGCAAACAAAGAATCACTTTATCCTTGAGTAGGTGTTACTCTCGGTCAATTAGTTTCTATTGTAACGTGTTAACGATTCACACTGAAACTGAAAAAATCCGTACTTTCATGGAAAATTATAAGCTGTCAAACAAAAACTGCAACCAGTTCTAAGAACATCGTAGATTGTAGTCTTTCTGAGTACATGGATATTGAATGTTGAGTAAAGAAACCTGATTTGTAATAAGCTAAAAATAAAACATACAGGGACACACAGTATCACCCCCACAATAATTTTCTTTTAATAACAGCATGTTTTTTTGTTTTTTTAATTGACCAACTATTTTCTTATTTTTTGGGGGGGGGGGGTAGTAATGTTTAGCTTCGTGAAATTTCTAAGAAAAAAATTGATTCTGGATATCACTTGTAGCATCAGTATCTAAACTGATGCTAAACAGCAATTCTCTATAAATTACAGCTTTCCCTGTAAAACTTCACCACATCAGTTATTTTTCCTGTTCATGTTGAGAGTCTGTCTTACAAATTTCTGTTACAAGTTGTTCCCGTATAAATGCTAACATATTAATAACATGAGTTTAGACACTGCAGTCAGAAAAAAACAAGAACTGAGAAATCATAACTGAGCATTAAACAATGAGTGTAGAAAGGAATATTATGCATTCCACAAATGCTAATGTTGCATTGGATCAATTGTTGCATAGACATTGGATGAAATTAATACATTTTGCATTCTGAGAAAATCCTATGCATTAAAATGATTGCATTACAAACAAACAATGCTAGAGGTGTGTGAATAGGTCAGAATAGTGATCTAGGATAAGGTAAGTAGGTGCAAGTTTCCATTTCACAAGTTCTCAATCCTCACTTCCTTTGAAACCCACTGGTTGATTCTGACGTACGAGTACCTGGCTGTGTTTACCAACAATGAAAGTACTTTTGTCCTGTTATGGAAATAAACCAGTCTCAGAGGTTGTTTCCAGTCAAGCCATAAAATGAAATGAAAAGATGACAAAACAGTCACACTACACTTAGTGTTGGTACTGCTATTGATTTTCACACACACATACACATATATCACAGATATAGTATATAAATGTGTATTATGTGTAATATGTGTAATGTCTAATTTGTACTAATGATGTATACAAAAACTTTTGCTGAGTATATACAGTATACTAGCCTAAATTTTCGTATGTGAAGCTAATTGCATAAGCAAATTCCTGCAGTGGAAATTTTGGGCATCCTGTTCGATCAGCAAATACAATTAGTCATTGGTGTGAATTAACTTACCATCACCAAGGCTTAAAATAGTAAAAGATAATAAAAAGTGTCAGTACGGGAATCCCTCAAAAACAAAGAAGATATCAGCAAAATCTAACACATTTTAACTAGACTCGCTTCATTGACATGGCGGAAGTCACTGTGGCTTGAGTGAGGATGATGTCATTACATTTATCTATTTATTTACTTACTTATGTAAAGTTCTTAATTTACGAACTGGAGTGAAAATCATGACTACATTAGGAATGTCCAGTAAAACTTTTTGTTAATGCAAAAGCAATACTATAGCTCAGGCTAGTCCGTAGCTTAGTCAATATATCTCAAGCTGAATAAAGCATCATTCAAGCCCATTTTACAACAAAAGCAAAAAACAGTGCGGCTCTCCTTTGAACATGTTTCCTATGTCAATTAATGTTGCATTTTACATATCTACAGTTAAAGGTTCTAGAAATATTTACCAAATTTAATATACTAAATTTAATAACTAATTTCTAATTCTTAGAAAATTCCAGAAAGTGTTAATGTTAATGACAGACTAATTGATATCATTTGAGTCAATTAGAGCTGCACATGTGGATGTATTTTAATCAGCACAAAAACTATTACGCTACTACAGTGGAACCTTGGATTACGAGCATAATTCATTCCCGGAAGCTTGCTCATATTCCAAAACACTCGTAAACCAAATCATATTTTCCCATAAAAATAATGAAAAAACTAACTGTTTGTTCCACAGACCAAAAAAAATTATACATAAAAAAAATTAATACAAAATATAAACTAAAAATAAAACAAATTAACCTACACTTTACCTTTAAAAAAGTAACAATAAATCCCAACAGATAAGCATTTCCGTTTGTGCCTGCAGACCCTGTGTATGTGTGTGTGTGTGTGTGTGGTGTGTGTGTGTGTGTGTGTGTGTGTGTGTGTGTGGAATTAGCCCCTGCCCTCTCCTTGTCTTACACAGTAAACATCCACCCTGTCTGTATCAGCTGGCAGTGCGTACGCGTATTTGACACCACACACACACAACAGAAACATCGTTTTTACAGAACAAAAAAGGAAATCTTTTTAATCTTTCTAATGATTGATTCTACCGTTAGTCTGCGCGACTAACGGAATTACTGAAAAAAATTAACCCAATTAACCAGCACTTTATCTTTAAAAAGAATCATGACAGAGCAATGTTTCTGTGTAGAGCAGAGAGTGTGTGTGTGTGTCTGTGTGTGAAGGCAAGGGGGGGGGGGGGGAGTGTGTGTAAGTGTACGGTGTCAAATGACGCGCACACTGTCAGCTGATACAGAGAAGGAGAAAATGGATCTTTAACCTCTATAATGAGACTTTCCTTTGATTTATACGCGCTGTACAGACACGCTTACAAACACAAAATAAAAGATATAACAGTACAGGCGTGCACGGATATTGATTATACCAGTGAGAGACGCGCACTTTTCAAAGACCCAGCAGAGGAGACGATTACCCATAATTCCGCAGCGCAAGAGAGAGAAAAATCATTGGCTCAGTTGTGATCATGTGACGCTTGGCGTCAAAACAAAAAGCACATGCGTGATACATGATACTCAGCACTCATAAACCAAGACTTGCTCATTTTTCAAATCAAAATTTATTACAAATCTTGCGTCTTGCGGAACACTCGCAAACCGCGTTACTAGCAATCCGAGGTACAAAAAACATAAATAAACACCAGAACAACAGCAAATGACCTTCTACTATATATCCACAGTAGAATAAGACCGATATTAAAGTACACTGAAAGGCTGCTTAGCAACACCTCCATAAAAAAAAAAAAACAGACTACAGTTTGACCAATTTATCTGTTTGACCATAGTAACCATTAATATGTCTGGAGGAAAAAGGGTAGGCTTGTGAGCCAAAGAACATCATAAGAACACATGAAGCATGGGGTTGGCAGCATCATGTTGTGGCTGTGCTATGTTCCAGGAGGGACTGTTCACTTCATAGTCGAGGTATTACATTAGATTACGTTACAAAATTAGTTGGCAGAAGTGAAAAAGCATGTGCAAGCAATGAGACCTATTTGGCACAAAAATACACACACACACACATTATATATATAATATGCATATGCTTAACAGCTGTGTAAACTATATTTTAGGTGTAGGTGTCAGTTAAAATATATATAGCTCCAGCTGCTACAGTACAAAGCATACACAAACATTACTGTATTAACTTTATGATTATTACTGTTTTAATAGGACTGCTGTATGTAAACTGTGTGACAAAAACTTTTCATCTTTTCTTATAAACAAATCTTTATTATTTCTGTTCCACGGAGGTCACGTGATGAATGTAGCATCACGTCGTCTTCTCTTTTCAGAGCGGTTATATTTTACACATTTTATTGTCAAGAAATAGTCGTCATGTTTTCGAGATGAGTGTCGTTCTAAACAGATGTTTATGCTTCCTCTTTACAGCAAATCCATGACGCATCTTGAGACATTGCCAATATTTCAAAATGAGTTGCAAAAATGCCAAAAGAAGAAAATCTCACCTTTCACCTTTCAAGGTTACTCTCGTCATTGCTCGACAACCACTGACATATTCACACACACGTACACGCACACACATGCATGTACTGTATATATACTGTATATATAAAGTATACACACTTCAGATATATAATACTATATATATAATAAAACGATATATAATTTATATATAACTATATATATATAACTATATATAATACTATAATAATAAAGATACTATAATAATAATAATATGATATTATTAATATTATATTCATCAGAAAATGATGAATATAATATTAATAATATCATATTATTATTATTATTATAGTATCATTTAAATGATAATAATGAGGCTAATGTAATGTATAGCAATAAAGTTACTATCAAAATATTTATACAAGTTTTTTTTCCAGAAGTTTGTATACATTGTTTGCCTGACTCTGTATATATAATGCATATAGGAGTAAAGAACTTTGAAGAAAACATCCTGAATGAGCATGATGGGAGATCACTTAAGCACTTAGGAGGATCAAATCAATAATTTAATAGTGAAAGTAAGAGCTTCAGTGAGCCTAATAAAAAGACTTTAGTTTGCTAGGGAGCATGAAGAATGGACTGTGGAGCCGTGGAAAAAAGATCATGTGGTTCAGATTTAACCTGTTCATCAGTGCATCAGGATTAAGTAGAGAGAGGCGGATAAAGTGATGCACCCTGGAGTGGAGACCATACAAGCAGGTGGGGGCAGTATTATGATTTGTGGTTGCTTCTCTTGGTCATGTTTGGGCTCAGCAACGTTATGTGCCCAAAAAATTTGGTTAGCTAACTACCTGAATATACTGAACGACCAGGTTCTTACATGACTGGATGTTTTTCTTCCCTGAGCATATTTCAAGATGACACTGCTAGGAGTCATCAGACTCAAAGTGTAAAAGAGCAGATCAGGGAGCATGAGACATGATTCTCACCCATGGACTGACCTCCGCATCACAGCAACTGGACTTTTACTCCATTGAGAATCATGCACCTGGCTGCAACTTAAATCCTATGAAAGCAGTACAGGGGTACTTGATATTGCCCACATGTTTTTTTATTTTGGGTTTCATTTCTGTTAAATAAATAATGGAATGTTAGTAAAGTTACATGTTGTTATTCATCAGAAGTTATATTTCCCTAATACCATACCACTATGATGAAATTTTATTATGTTTTTAAACAAAAATAGACTTGATAGATCGGGTACTAACTTTTGAACATGATTAATCTTATTCAGTATTTTTTCCTTATTTTTATGGTTTTCAACATTGTACTATATATTGATACTGAAGATATTAAAATGGTGACAGAACAAATATGGAATTATGTAATCAACAAAAATGTGTTAAATAACCCAGAATATATTTTATATTTTTCGATTTTTTAAAGTAGCCATCTTTTGCTTTGATGAGATCTTTGCACGCTTTGGGCATTCTCTCATTCAGCCTAATGAGGTCACTTGAAATGGTTTCCCAAAAATCTTGAAGGAGTTACCAGGGGTGTTGAGTATTCCTTATTGAACTAATAGCTCAATTACATACAGTAATCTAGAGGTGTGTTTGGGGTCAGTGTCCTGTTGGAAAAAACAAATGATGTTCCCACCAAGTGCAAACTCAGTCAGCAACATTGTCACCAGCAAAGCACTTCCACAACATCACACTTCTTCCTCCAGGCTTCACATTCAGAACCACATATTCAGGAGCCGTCTGTTCACCATCTCTACATTTAACAACGACATGGCAGTTAGAAATTCTCAAATTTGGTCTCATCAGACCAAAAGACAGGTGGTTTTGGTGACTGTCCAAAGTTCTTGAGATACTTTTTTATTGACTTAAAGTAATGATGGACTGTCTTTTTCTTTACTAAACTGAGTGTTTCTTGCCATAATACAAATAAGATTTGTACAGAATTTGTAAAAGCACTAATGGGGCCATGGACTCCCCACCCTGTGCCATACCTGTGAACTAAAACCATTCCAGCTGGTATAATTCCATATATGTTCTTTCATTGTTTGGATGTCTTCAGTATTACTGTGTAATGTGTGTGTGTGTGTGTGTGTGTGTGTGTGTGTGTGTGTGTGTGTGTGTGTGTGTGTGTGTGTGTGCATATCAGTCATTCTTGAGAACTGGGAGAAAACATGTCCAGCACATAATATTCTGTTTTTCTATAAAATTCAGAAATATGTATTTTGATTATGATAATTTTTAGAAACTGAATCAACTTAGCATAAAAAATTATACTTAAAATTATTTTATTTGGTAAAGTGTCCCCACCAGACAAGTCTAAGTCCTTGTCCAGAACAAGGGTGCACATTTTCAAATAGCTAAAAAACTGATAAAAATATATGAAACAAAAAACACTTATTGCATGCTAAGTAAAATAAGGACATATTAATTAATTAATGGCTGTAAATGTTTTTTTTATCTAGTTTTTAATTAGCTGAATTTGTGTCCTGAGTTTCTGGCAACACCGACATTTCTAAAAAATAAATGAAGTTAGGCAATCTTGTGGCCAACCAAAATTTCAAGGACCTCTTCATGACTTGTTCAACTGCTCAGGTTCTTGTAAGTTTTATATATATATTCTAAGGATTTAATAATAATACTTCTGTGGTCATGAATATAATATGTCAACACCATATATCTTAAATTATATTCAATCTGGGGTAAAATTAATGAATTTCACGTATATTAAATATGCATCTAGCAAATTATGCAAAAACAACTGGCTCCCACATACATTTCAGAAATTATCCAGCATAAACAACGTCAAACACAGCATTGACAAATACATCCAAAGTAGATTTTATTTCACTACTTTTTTTTTTTTTTTTTACATTTTCTTCAGCAAAACATTAGTTTTTATTCATTTCCTGTTAATATTAATTTATTGTTTTGCTTTAAAAAGCCACACACACGTACACACTCATTTACACACTATAGGCAATTTAGGAACAACAATCCGGCCTAAGCTGTATGTCTTTGGACTGTGGGGGGAAACCGGAGTAGCTGGAGGAAACACACCAAGCACCGGAAGAAAATGCTAACTCCATGCACACGGACGCTGGCGGTGTAGATCGACAGTGCTAACCACTAACACAAAGTAACTAACACTTACTGTTAAAGGCTGCCTAAATCACAATTCTGTGGTCTTAAAAATATAAAAGCTAGATTCTAAAAGGTTTCAATGTTGAAACTTAATTACATTCAAATGTTTTAAAAGATGTGAAAATGTATTCTGTTAAATGTTGCATAAATGTTTACAAAAGATCTCTTTTTTTATATAACTTACTAGAGGTTACCCGGATACAGGAGGTGTAAAAAAAAAAAAAAGTAATGCACTGAAAAGAGTGTCATTTGTACAAAAATGTTACAACTGGGAGGTTGTTTTCAGACAGGGTTTGATAACCAACACCTCACCATTCTACAATATATATTAGATTTTTAGAAATGATTACTTTTTTTTTTTCAAAATTAAAAAATATTTTTGTCCCAGGTCTCAAGAACGACTGATATATAAGTATATGCATATGTACACACACACACACACACACACACACACACACACACACACACACACACACACACACACACATTAGGGTGAGTCAAAAATGATCTACATTCTGGTTTTACTAAAACTGCACTCTTATCAACGCTTTCCGTTAAAGGCTTTTGTTTTCCCAGTCACTGCTCTGCAGGTGTGAACGTGTTGCATCAGTTCATTTGTAACTGCGGTTCAAGCAAAAATTAATGTCCCACTTGTGATTTGCATGAAAGAAGAACAGCGTGCAGCGATTTATTTTTTGTGTGGTTTGAGGGTATAGCTGGTGCCGAAGCAACTCACGTAAGAGCATAAACAGAAATGTTTGGATATCTGCAAACCAAATTCGGGCCAATACCCCAAGGAAGGTTCATTACTCATTAAGATATAATCATTATTGGTGACGAGACATGGATTCATCACTAAGAGTCTGAGAGTAAACGACAGAGTGTGGAGCGGAAACATCCTGAATCACTGAAAAAGTCAAACATCAGGAACATTGATGCTTTCATTTTTCTGGGCTTCTCAAGGGCCAGTATTGGAACATTATCAGGAAAAAGGTTCTATAATCAGCAGTGATCATTACAGTGAGATGCTTATTGAAGAGCTGAAGTCTAAGCTACGGATTAAACGTTGAGGAGTGCTATCCAAGGGCGTTGTGATCTTGCATGACGATACACATCTGCACACTTCTGCCCACACTGTTGACACTCTGCAAAAAAGGTGTTAAAGCGTCCTCCCTATAGTCCTGATCTTGCTCCATCGGGCTCCCCCTGTTCACCTGTCCCCTGAAAGGACGAAGATTCACTTCTGATGAAAACATGTTTATTTTGTACATTCTTAAACAACGCTGGATTTTTTTTTTTTTTTAACAATGACACATACGGCATTAGGCAATTAAGTAATGGTCTGAGGATGCTTTCGTGTTGGGTGTAACGCGTTTTTTAGAGTACTTGGATTACTTTTTTGATGTAACAAGTAATCTAACGCGCTAGGGCCGCCATTTACATGCTCAGTTATTTAGTTAAATTCAAAAATGTAATCTGTTATCCAAACAATTTATGTAATACATGAGCCAGACAGCAGTGATTCCATTATTGGGTGAGTGAAAGTTGTCCTACAAGCCCCGCCCTCACCCCACCCCCCTGTGTTTTTCCTGCTGTTAGTTGTTAACAGATTAAAGGCCAAACTTCGATGAGTGGTGATGGTAGAATAATTATAAAGGTCTTGACTAAAACAAAATGCATGGGAAATCACAAGGGAGTTTTTATTTTCTCCAGTTGAAAAATACTCTAGTTAATTTTATCAGAAGGTAATGCTGTAATGTAACTGATTACTTTTTAAAGACAATAATTTTGTAAATTTGTTACTTTAAAAAGTAATGTTCCCCAGCACTGGGAATGACATAGGACTGATGGTAGTGCTCATCTTCATACATTTCATACATTTTCATCTTTCCAGGAAAACCATATTCTCAAGGTACAGGGACTGGACTGCTGAGAACTGGTGTAAAATCATTTTCTCTGATGAATCCCCTTTCCGATTGTTTGGGGCATCCGGAAAAAAAGCTTGTCTGGAGAAGAAAAGGTGAGTGTTACCAGGACTCCTGTGTCTCACCAATAGTAAAGCATCCTTAGAACATTAATGTGTGAGGTTGCTTCTCAGTCAAGGCAGTGGGCTTACTCACACATTTGCATAGGAATACATCCATAAATAAATAAAGAATGGTACAGAAAGTTCCCTAGAGATCAGCTTCGCCCAAACATTCAAAAACAGTTTGGTGATGAACAATACCTTTTCCAGCAAGATGGAGCACCTTGACATAAGGAAAAAGTGATAACTAAGTGGCTTTGAGAACACAACATCTAAATTTTGGGTCCACGGGCAGCAAACCCCTCAGACCCTAATCCCATTGAGAACTTGTGGTCAATACCTCAAGAGGTGGGTGAACAAACAAAAACCCACAAACTCCAAACGTTGATTATGCAAGATTGGGCTGCCATCAGTCAGGATGTGGCCCAGAAACGGATTGACAGCATGCCACAGTGAATTGCAGAGATCATAGAAAAAAATAAAAACTTAATGCAATTGTCAATAAAAGCCTTTAACACCTATGAAATGCTTGTAATTACACTTAAGTATAGCATAGTAACATCTGAAAAAAAAAAAGGTCCAAAATCACTGAAGCAGCAGACTTTGTGAAAATGAATATTTGTATAATTTTCAAAGCTTCTGGCCACAGTTATATATAATTTATTTCAATTTACAAAATTCAAAAAATGGCTTCAAAATCATCATCAATTCTAAGACACTCTTGCACAAAGAAAGTCAGGAATTTGGTAGGATCGAATCAAAGTAATAATTATGGTTACCAATTATACCAACCGAGGTTGTAAAGCAGACATTAACTGCAACAGAAACAATCGTGTAGGAGGCTTAATCCTGGGTGAGGAACAGACAGTTTCGTGTCACAGGTTACAGTTAAACTATGATAAGACTGAGCACAGGAACAAGATACAAGGTAGCCGCATCCTTACTGCATAATGTATCAGCAATGTCTCTTCCAGACAATGATTTCAAAGCAGATTAGGGTTTCAAGATGTGTTGTTCAAGCTATTTTGAAGAAGCGCATGGAAACACAGTGCGGCAGATGAAAGACAAATCATGCTCATTTCCCTTTGACACCTGAAGATTTCCAGCAGTGCCATCAGAAAAGAACTGGCAGGGGGAAAAAAAAGAAAAAATGGGGCACAGGTACACCCATGTACTGTCGAGAGAAGTCTGGAAGCATCAAATGGGGGTAGTGCTTTTTTTTTTTTTTTTTGCTTTTAAAGGGGAGGTGTCTATTTCAAAGTATTTGCCTAAGGCTACTGATTCCTCCATCTCTGTGGTGGTGCCATGAGGTTTGCCAGGAGCTGAGCTGGAGTGGAAAAGTGGTGTCTTTTTTTCCTCTATTCATCCTTTTCCTAGTGCATTATCCTTTGGTTGGACTTTTAATAGTTAATGATTTAGAGTTGACTTATGTCCGGACATTTATTTAAATCTTTTTAACTCGAGTCTGTGAAGATTCTCAGTCCAGGTGAGGTTATCTGGAAGTTGGGTCATGAAAACTGGATGACTTCTTAGTTTAGTAGAAATGTTTCACTGCTCATCCAAGTAGCTTCTACAGTGTAAGGTAAGTTGGAAAGTTCCTCGTATTTAAGTCCTCCAAGGGCAAAGCGTCTTCCCCTATCTGAAACGGGTTGTTAAGTGAACAATAGAGAAGATGAGTAGAGGAGGGAGGGTCGTTAGAGAGCTGTTAGGGAGACAATAGAGAGACTTTAAAAAGCCATTTAGGTGTAATGACCAGAAAGAGTAAGGGGAGTCCTTAACTTAAGTTTTTTTTTTGATAAACCTAATTCTTGTCAACATGCTGCCCTTTTTTTTTTTTTTTTTTTTTGGATTACTTGGTTACTCTCACCCAATTCAAAAGTTGTAGAGTTTTTTTGTTTGTTTGTTTAATTGTGGCTTATTTTTCCACTGGTGTAACCAGTAAACTAATTAGGCTTTATATATAAATCAAAAATTGTTTTAATCTAACTTTCTTGACTCTGGCTGCCCTCACAGTGGTTTTGCGCCAAAAGCCATACCTGATAAAGAAACAAGACCAAGCGACTCGAATACTTGTATGCATGAAAACATAGGAACTGCAGAAAAATATTTTATGACAATAGGTACTCTGGACTGATGAGCAAAAAGTTTTGAGAATGACAAATATTAATTTTCACAAAGTCTGCTGACAGTGTTTTTAGATCTTTTTGTCAGATGTCATTACGAAAGTGTAATTACAAAAATAAGTGTCAAAGACTTTTATTGACAATTATACATTAACGTTCATGCAGAGAGTCAATATTCTTTTTTCAAGATTCTTTTTGCAATGCGCCCTGACATGCTGTCAAATCAACTTCTGGGTCACATCCTGTCTGATGGCAACTCATTCTTAAATAAATCAATATTTGGAGTTTGTCTGAATTTCTGGGTTTTCCCCACTCCTGCCTCTTAATCACAATTTATCAACAGGATTAAGGTCTGGGTTGAGTGACTTACATTTACACCAAGCGCCATATGAACTTAAATCCCCACTTGACTTGACTTCTAATCAACATGTTTATTTCATCCATCGTGCAGGTAAAACATCAGGCAAAAACCCATAACTATATATATTGTATGTATGTACTGTATATATACATGGGCTGAACAATGAAACTGAAAACAAAGGCCAATTTAGTGTTGGAGGTTTCATGGCTAAATTTCACCAGCCTGGTGGCCAATGCACATTCCACCAGTAAGAGCAGGATGTGAAGGTTTAATTAGCAGAGTAACAGCACAGTTTTGCTTAAAATATTGCAATGCATACAACATTATGGGTGACATATGAGAGTTAAAAAGAGGACAAATTGTTGGTGTGCATCTGTGACCAAGACAGCAAATCTTTGTGATGTATCAAGAGCTGGTATCCAGGGTAATGTCAGCATACCAAGAAAAACGAACCAAATCCAACAGGAGTAACTGTGGACGCAAGAGGAAGCTGTCTGAAAGGGATGTCTGAGTGCTAACCCAGGTTGTATCCAAAAAAACATAAAATCACAGCTGCCTAACTCACTGCAGAATTAAATGTGCACCTCAACTCTCCTGTTTCCACCAAAACTGTTTGTTAGGAGCTCCAGGGTCAATGTACATCCGGGGCTGCTATAGCCAAACCTTTGGTCACTCGTGACAATACCAAACATCAGTTTCAATGGTGCCAGCAGCGAAAATCTTGGGCTGTGGACAATGTGAAACATGTATTGTTCTCTGATGAGTCCACCTTCACTGTCTTTCCCACATCCAGGAGAGTTACAGTGTGGAGAAGCCCCAAAGAAGCGTACCAACCAGACTGTTGCATGCCCAGAGTGAAGCATGGGGGTGGATCAGTGATGGTTTGGGCTGCAATATCATTACCTAGGTCCAATACTTGTGATTGATGGGCACGTCACTGTCAAGAACTACCGAATCATTCTGAAGGACCATGCGCACCCAGTGGTTCAAACATTGGATCCTGAATGCAGTGCCGTGTATCAGGATGATGATGCAACAGTACACACAGCAAGACTGGTGACAGAGTGGTTTGATGAACATGAAAGTGAAGTTTAACATCTCCCATGGCCTGCACAGTCAACATATCTAAATATTGTTGAGTCACTTTGGGGTGTTTCGGAGGAGCAAGTTAGGAAACGTTTTCCCTCCACCAGCATCATGTAGTGACCTGATCATTTCATATACATATATAAATAATTATTAGTTGTTTTTTTTTTTTGATGTGTTGGTAGGAGAAAGAAACGGGCAAGTGTGAGGATTTGAGCGAGTTTGACATGGGCCAAATTGTGATGGCTAGAGGACTGGGTCAGAGAATCTCAAACTCCAGCTCTTGTGGGATGTTTCTGGTCTGCAGTGGTCAGGACATACCAAAAGTAATCCAAGGAAGAAAAACTAATGAAAGGGTCATGGGAGACCAAGGCTTAAGGATGCACATGGGGAGTGAAGACTGGACCACGGGGGGTGAGCCAATAGTGTAGATCAAATTGATAAAATGGATAATGCTGGTTGTGGTGGGTTTCGGATCAAACTGTCCGTCACTGTTATGGTGGCAACATTGTGGGGGCAACTCAATATTAGCACGTAGTCTCATGTTATGGTTGATGTATAAAAATTTATGATATTTACTGCCATTTTTTTTATCTATACGTTACAAGCTCAGAAACAGGACAAGATTTTTTTTGTGTGTGTGTTTTTTAATCCAAAGTTGAAGCAAACCAAGACTGGAGTACAGCAGCTGAACACTGAAAATACATTTTTGGTTCTGTGCTGCAAAAGTTAGCCTGGGATAAATCTCTACATCATTTCCCAACAAAAAAAAAATCCTATACTGAGGAAATAAAAAGAGAATGGCTAACAATCAATTAGCAAGGAGACGCAAAAAAAATCATTAATTTCTTCTCATTTCCACACTGGGGGGGGGGGGGGGGGGGAATTGGGGCACTGGTCGAGGGCGCCTTTTAGCTAGCAGTCCACTGCTTCCACTCAATACTTCCACTCAATACATTAACATGTACTGTTTTTTTTTTATATATTTATATATAAAATTTGGTTTAAAAAAATTTATAGAAAGGTTAAATCATCGTGCCCATCAGTGCTACAGAAAACAGCAATGCCAGTTTGCTGGGATGATATCATGTACAATATACTTACTACCACCATACTACACAAGATGCTGCATTTGGGTGGTTTAAACCTGATCCCTACCACAAAAGGGCACATTTAAAAAAAAAAAAATAAAAAAAAAAATAAAAAAAAGAAAAGCAAAGCATAACACTTGGAGACTGAAGTCAGAGGATACAGTTCTCTGATTATTATACAAAGTGTTCATTTGGTAGCATGGGCAAAAAAACAAAAAAAAAATGCATTACCATTCAAAAGAACAAAACATTCACAAGACATTCCATTGACACACTGATCAATTCCTAAAAAGGGTTGTGCATTTTACTGATGAATGCCATAATTAGTGTAAAACATACAGTATAACCTTAGACAATTTTAAACGAACACTGACCCAAGGTACAAAGAAGCTGGTGGATAATATGCATAGCACTGACGAGGCAAGCTGCAGAACACCCAAATAGGGTGCTTAAAGCATAAAAATAAGCATGAATTGGGTAAAAGACGTATAAAACGTGCTGGAGAGGCGTATCATTGGTGTCTCCTCTACTTAGTTAGGAGTCAAAAGACATCCCACTGATGAGCCAGCAGAATACCCTCAGCAACACAGGCCACTAAAAACGAAATGTGAAGCTCTGAAGAAATCCGAAGCCTCTGAATAACAGGGCCTTATGAAGCAGTGTGTGAGTGGTGATCCAAGAGCTTCACAGTCAGGGAGAGAGTTCATCTACATTCGACCAGTCATTTCAGGAACAAGTCTGCTCTGTCTGCATGTCAGTGACGATAACGTTACCCTTTTTTTTAATTAGAATTCAAAATGCATACAAGTGCAGGGGTGTTTCTGAGAAAGGGGAGTGAGGTGTGTGGGAGGGGGGGTGTTGGTGGTGGTGGGGGGGGGGGGTAGTTGGGGGAGGATGCGCTTGGTGAGAAAGATTGCAAGTTCTTCTGGTAGTTTTATCACAAGCACCAGAGAAATGCAGATGCAAAAACTGAAGAACCCATTATAAAAAGAGAGTGAAAAACTTGGTTTGCACTTCCAAAACAAATCGATAGGAAATTAAATAATCAATCAGTGAGGTGTGCGTGCGAAAAATGTACCAATGGCATTGATTTAGGTGGGGGCTGGGGGTGGGGGGGCTGGGAGAAGGGAAACAGAAAAGGCAAAACAATCCTTCTCTTCTGTAGTCTTTCCACCAATAAACCGAAATACCAAGTGAGTAATATAAACGAGCAAGTACAGAGGTCAGCTCTTTCTGGAAAAACATAACCCTTCTTTTCCAAATTTCTGAATAACAGAGTGGTTAAATAGTTACAAAGACTGAGGAATAAAAACAATTATTTAGAAAGCTGAAAAAAAAGAAGAAAAAAAATCAGTAAAAGATAAGATCTGAATCCGTTTTAATTTCCATTCCCTCTCACGCTGCCATTTTTTAATGAATTATTGCTTCCTTTTCAAAACCTTTCTGAACCTACACTTGGATGGATACATTTGAGACCATCACTGTCCTCAGCTGTTGGGTTCCTGATTTTCAGAGGCCATGTTGGCTTTCTTTCTCCTCTTCATCAGCAGTGGATTGGAGGAATCCTCAATGGTCTTGATTTTGATCTGCTCGTAGTCTACTCTCATGGTGGCCAAGGCACTAGTCATTTCCTCCTGTGGTGAATAGCAATGCATTGACGTTTCAAAATCAGTGAGAATTTTTTTTTTTAAAGGAAACGTACAAGATGAATGAGTGATAAGACATGCAGTCATGGCAGTGTCACAAGAACAACCGGGGGGGAGGGGGGGGAGAATTACAACAAAGCAAAACTTTAAACTTGACTTCTTGTGCTCATTCTCAAACAAATTGTAAACAATACGATAGTTGTACAACAGTTTCACGTATTAATGCATACATTATATGCATTAATAGGGACATTAGGGCTATTTAATTATTTAAGAAGCCACTCCACATGCACTCAAGACACTCCACAAAAGGTTCTGGACTGGCAGTAATAAAATTACCTTTACTTCCTCCCAGACATCTTTTTCCTCCTTTAGTACCCGACTGGTGTGCAAGGGGGTCTGTGGCACTTCCATCGACTGCTGTGTGGCAAACACACACACACACACACACACACACACACACACACACACACACACACACACACACACACACACACACACTTTAATTCATTCTTTTACACAGCAAACATTTGCAATAGTCTGCACACAAATGTCCTTACATTGATCCAGGGATGGTACATAAACTCTGATATGGTTATTCTCATTGAGGGCTCCGTCTTTAGCAACCTCTTGATGAGTTGTTTGGCTTGGGGGGTGGGGGTGGGGGGGGGGGTTAGGGTTAGACAAAAACACAGTATTATAAATTATTCTGAACGAATGAAGAGGGTAAGAATTTTTAAGACAGATACAGCACCAGAACTTTTAACAGCAAACACTAGTAACAGAAGAGTGCATACCTTCTTCCGAGACTTCGGACCATTCAGGATTAGGAAACTCGTATTGTCCCATCCGAATCCTCCTCTTCATCCCAGGTGATATGGCCAGGCCGTGATTGGAATAGAAAGGTGGGTAGCCACAGAGCCTGAGATATTTAAATGAGCACACACCAAAAAAAAAAAAAAAAATTTTAAATATATATATTAAAATGAACTATGTGACTGCTGACTAATCAATTCACAGTTCTGAATTACCACCCCACCCCAAAAAATAATAAATAAATAAACAAACATGCAAATAAATAAATGAATAAGCAGGAAATGTTTGAAAGACAGGGTATGGGGCAGATTCACTTACAGAATATACATGATGACACCCAAAGACCACATATCACAGGATTTGTCATACTTTTCTGGACCAAGAACTTCAGGTGCTATAACATGAAGACAAACAGTTACACTTATAAATGAGAGGATACAAGCGAACTAGTTGAAAAGAATGGGGAGGACAAAAACACATTGCACTTGAAAGCGAGCAATTGGAGACCCTTTCACTTACCAACGTAATAGGGAGTGTAACATGGAGTGGCCAGCGAATTGAGTGTGGTCGTCTCTTTGGCGAACCCGAAGTCTGTGAGTTTAAGGATGGCGTTCGGTCGTTTTGAGGTATACAAGAGGTTTTCGGGCTAAAAAAAAACAAACAAACAATATAAACTTCTTTCCTTATCAGTTTTTGTTGGAGATATCAGCTGACTGTTCAAGGTTAATGACTGGTTAGAAGGATGGAAGCTCGTACTTTGACATCTCTGTGTGCTATATTGATAGAGTGCAAATAAAGAATGGCTTCTCCGATGCTCTTCATGATTTCTGAAGCCTCTGTAACAAAATTGAGAGAAAAACATTAATAACTATTATTTAGGAAAAGCAGGGGAGACAGGTGGATAGGAATAAAATGAACAATGCTCTACCTCTCTCAGTGAATGCCTGGTCCCCTCGGTCCTGAATTCGACTGAAAAGCTCCCCGCCATCCATACTGCAACAAACCAGCAAAATACAATAATGTAACCACATATTACTATAAACTGCACATTATACAACAGTTTGCTCCAACCACGCAAATCTGCACATCATTGCAAGGGTTTCGTTCTCACCACGCAGTCTGTAAAGCATTCTAGCTGCAAACATTTATGTGACAACGGCATTGTATTTTGCAGTAACTCTCCATCACTGTGGTATTATCGTTATTAGGTATTATTTTGAGGCTGTTAGAACTCAGTTCATATTTTAAGTCACACTTAAGGAAATAACGAGAAACAAAAATCAAACAGAATATACTGTTAAAATATGACCCCATGCAATACCAAATCATTGTTAAAATGTATTATATATTGCACATATGGAAAGTTAAAACTTGAGAGAACCTGTTTTTGTGCCATGTTTACACCGAAAATCAATGTTTCCACTGCGGTCGGAACAAATGAACGTTGAATCGATAAGTGATGCAGTTTAAAGGATAATAATAATCTCAGCTGACTACCAAACATAACTACGTTAGCTGACACACTGGGGCCAGCTAATGAAACTTAAAAAAATATATATTCTTTTTTTAAAAAACCTTCATTGCAAAATGTCTGTCCAATGTACAAATAATGTACATTGATGCAGATTAACATTTCATTTTACCTTGTGTAAATAAAAGTATGTGTACAAAAAAAAAAAAAAAAAAAAACTCGACTCGAAATAATGTAATTGCAAATATCGTGATTGGAATAAGTTTCCCCACTAGCGTGCAACAGGAGTGATGATGTTCGCACTAACACTTCCTCTGACAATCAGTGTATTAATAATAGCATATACTTGTCTCCGTTAAATGGGCCTACTAGGTCACTTCCTGCTAGAGCTGTACTGGGCATGGCTAAATAACATGTACACCCCAGGGCAAACCCATGGCCGACAGGAGTGATTAGTCACACAGCTGGCTTTACAATGTGTGGGGATCTCCCAGGAGAAGTTGAAATGTGTGGCTAGGGACAGATATTCTGTCTGCTGCCAATACAAGATATTCAATACAGATATTCTGTCTGCTGCCAACTCCTCCGGAAAAAAGCAGAAGGATGCTGAACAATAAAAAAAAATAAAAATAAAAACACAAAATGTAGACAATACAACACCAGTTGGAAATCTGAATTATTTTAAGAAGAGCCTCTTAATTGACGGGGTGGTCAACTTAATTCCTGTCCTTAATTACTAACAAAAATATAAAAATGTGTTTTCCCCTCAACTTCCATTAGGCCTGCCTCTTACTGTTAAAGGGGGAAATTGTAGTTCAACAAGGCCCTAACCTCACATTCAAAGAACTCTTCAAATAAGCTAAGAAAACCTCAGGCACCAGGTAAACACTTTAACAACAACAAAAAAAAAAATCCGCCACATACACCGATGAGGGTGTCATCCTGTGAAATGCCTATCCCCGACTTTGTGGTTTTCCGTTTCATAAACCACTCTCAAAGTGTGAGCCCAGGGGTGGTTGGGTGGGCTGCACTTCTTGGAAGTCTGCCAGTTAAAAAGAAATGAGGTCATCCAATTTACTAAGCTCATTCAGAGAGAGTGACACAAATAGATGACACAGCATGCCTGTAAATGACGACTAAATATTAGAGCAATTTCTTTGCAAGTGACAGCAGTAAACTTTCATTTAATATAATAAACAGAATGATGATTAATTGAGGGCACTCTTATCTCTAGTGCAAAAAATAAAAAACAATAAAAATGTAGCCCTGTACACAGCTTTCAAACAGCTTAGCACTATTGCAGTAACAGTATATCCTTGGTAGCCTCTGTATAAGTCTCGTTTTCCTCAACATCCCTTAAAACACATGATTTCAAGTGAAATCATCAACGCATGAACATAACGAAAGAAATGCATAGTATGGGGATACTGATTCAGTTTTCTAAAACCTCACAAAAAAACCCCTAAAACAACCACATTTCACTATTCTCAGTAGTAAATTTAAATATTTTTAGTCAGCTAACATATTTCGAAACAGAACAGAAAGAAAAAGCTCTTGTGGGGACCAAACCAAGTTACATATAAATGTGGATATATGGTTTTATATTTTTATTTATACGTTAAAACACACAATATATAATGTATACACACCACACACACATACACACAGACATATATGATCAATATCCACTATTCAGAGAGAACCGAGTCGGCCTTCATGGCCGAATTCAAAGAAGCCATTATTTGGAACAAACAAGAAGAAGAGACTTGCTTGTGCCCTATAACCAGTTATATTCTTAAAGTAGGATTTTTCTTAATGTCTTGTAGCAGTTTGAAACAGTACAATAAATTCATTGGACCTCCTGAATATGAATTTACACCACAAACATTATTTAAAATTTTTAAATATTATTTTTGTATTTTATATTAATACAGACAGCTGAACTGACCTTGGTGCTTGGACCCCTAAATATAATTGATGATTAAGTGATTTCTACCTCTGTGACAAAATCAAAGTTCAATTCCTTATACTACAACATCTATGGTGGCACAGGGCAGGGGAAAAAAAATAATAAAATTGTGTGCGCTATATCACCTGACCAGGCTATCTATCAAAAATTAAACACAGTGCTACAGATCTCAAAAAAATCCTAATACCATATTTTTCAGGAAAAACACCACATGGATCTCAAACTAGTAGGACTCTCTTGTCACCAAGAGAAAAATCAGTACCCATCAGGAGAGAGGGCCGTGACACAGCATCTAAATTTCACTTTGATAATTAAAAAAATTAAAAAGGTAAATTTCTCCAATTGACTGCTGTCTATACCATTTTCAATATTAGTCATAATTTACAGAATCTTAAAGCTACTGCTTGCAATTTACCACGGATGCCAAAACTTTTGGGCATATTTTGGGTAGTGCCTTGATCAAAGATAATGCAGGTCCTAGCAACAGACACAACCTCAGATCTGAAGCCAGGCCCCTTCATGACTGGCACTAGTCTTCTGGGCGTGTGTCTATAATTTTGCCAACATCAAAGACAGAGTCAACCTAAAGTGGCACACACTTGAAAACGTTTTTCAGCACTGTTCCACATCAAAGGCACAGTGATAGTATTAAAGTAAGTTTGCAGAGGAAATTTGTGTGTAAGCACTAAAAAGAGAATGTTTGCAGTTTCCATTTCTACCTGTGTAGTGCTTTAGTTCCTTTGACCTGCACATTCTGTTCCTGTCATACTTCATGAGTTTCTTGTAATCTTTTTGAAGCTGTAATAGATGGCTTCATGGAAGCCTGAGAAAAACTGAGTGTTAACCACTGAGGGGTAATCAGCAATGTGGTTTATTTTTATTTTAAATTTTTTTTTTTTTTTTTGCCATGACAGAGTCATATAAACAGTTAATGTGATGCAGCACATGCCGTTTAACCACACGTGCCACATCCGTCAATTTCACATGAAGAGAGAAAAAAAAAAAAAAGAAAGAAAGAAATCTCGGTAGATTTCAGATGCAATTATATTACTGTCAACAGTAATCTGTGAAACTGACAGACTATCATAAATATATGAAGCATAAGCAAAAAGCTTAGAGGAAGCAAAATATTCACGCGAGCAATTTATGCATTGGGGTTTCCAGTTCTTCTTGTTCCCTTTGAACCGGCTTCTCATTTATCAGTAAATTTGTGATGACTCAGACATGTAGTGAGCATTTAATATGAGACATGCTTCTGCATTGGGGTAACCACAGAACTCCCACATGAGGCGGACCTATCAGCATGATGGCCAGTCCCCCATCGCGCAAGGATGCCTGGTGATAATGCATCATCGCTTACCCCTCATATATACATTTTCAGTTGTGAAACACATGACATTAAGTAACTCTTTGCACCCGGAAATAGTGTGGGAAGCCTGAAGGGACACAATTGCATAAAATCCTCATCAAGTGGATAATTGCATCCGAATCTGCTGTCCATTTGCGTCCAAACACAACTGTCCAAAATCTTGGATTTAACAGTGTGGAAATTTCAAAAAACAATGCAATTTGTCAAAAGGAACAATTAAGGAAGTTGGGAACAACTAAACTTGACATCCATGCATGTTTCTTGTCCACATTAACCACTGGAAGTTATGGCACAACACTACCACAAATGCTTACTCCATTGTGGTTTTTTCTTCTTGTTATTGATGTTTTTTGCTCCAGAATCACTTAGCATGCTACCAAAATGAGCAAACAACTTTATTTAATTTTAATACAGATTAAACTAACTGAAAAAAGAATAATAAGACACTGGCTCTTACTCTTGATAAAGATTTTTTAAACAAATCTGAGCCATGTGTCACAACCTGTGTAGTGGGGGTGGGTTAAACAGCAAATGGGAAGACTTGAGCACTATTCGGACGAGACTAATTTTACTGAGGGACGTTTGAGTTAAAAAAATTTAGTCGACATCTGTCATTTCATGTATGGATTCGGACGGGACCAACATCTCTGTGTTTATTACGGAGGTAGGCGTGTCTGTGTTTTACATGTGGGCGCTGCACAAGACCACGTGTTGAGGATGCGGATTTCTACTGGAGCGTAGAAACTCGAATACTGGCGCTCTAGAGACTGTACGGTAGTTCACGTTGACCAAAACACACAAGAACGCGAGTTTCGGAAAAAAACATTTTTGGCAAACACAGACATTCGCATTCGGATGGGATTAGATTTCTCAGCGGACCGCCGGGTTTGCTGAAAAACAGTAGGTAATTTGCTCTGGAATTTTTACAGAGGTCGTGTGAGAAAAAGACAGACAGGGCGGATTCGGACGGGATTAAATTCACAAAGTACCTCTGTGAAACAGAAACTTCTCTAACGTCCCCGAGTAAAACTAGTCCCGTCCAAAGAGTGCTAAAGACAACTGTCTATCAATAGATGCTGTCTAGCAATATCAAAAAACAAGCCAAAAAAAAAAAAAACAAACCTGGTGCATGAGTGAGCAGTTTGAAAAGATGAGGTCATATGAGGTCAGCTATAATGGAGGGCAGAGTACTATTACGTTAATCACGTGATATCAGCGGTCACCACGTGATTAACGTAATAGTACTCGACCCTCCATTATAGCATAGTAGCCTTAATGTTGGAGCTAGTGACAGGTGGGAATTGGAAATGATTAAATAAAGATCGGGGGGGTGTTCATTGCAATCATTATACACTATTCATGTTCATTGCAATCATTATACACTAATGTGCCATCTACTTAAATGATGTCCATTTTTCTCAGCCGAAAAACACCCAGAGCATCACACCGCCTTGGTCAGCTTGTCCTTTTCCGACAGTACATCCTGGTAAGCGATGGACAGACAAGGGTCAGCATGGGCATTATAATGGTTCTGAGAATACACAGCCCCATAGACATGCACTGTGACCTTTCCATCATATCCATTTTTTTTTTTTATCATCAACTTTTTTTTTTTCATTCTGTGGGATTTCACCAGATGGGCTAGCATTAAATTAAGCCCTTTCATAGGTAGTAACCAGTGCATACTGGGTTCGCCTGTTGTTTTGGAAATGCATTGACATTGACCCAGTCATCGATCCATCACAATTTGATCCATATAAAAGTCACTCACCACCCTACACTTGCCTATTCATCCTGCTTCCAACAAATCACCTAGCTGTTCATTTGCTGAATATCATCTTTAACCTCTTGACAGGTGTCATGGGCCATCTTCTTCTCTTCATCTGTCACTGGCTTTAACGTTATGTCACGTTACATGATTGATGTACGTGCAAGTTATATTATAAATGTGGACGTTCTTCACTTTTCACAATAACATCTTGGAATTTAAAGCGATGCATGATTTAAACAAAAGTTTTGCAGGTCGTGTCGGAGACCTTCAGAGCGTGTGAAACAAGCGTACGTGACAACCTAGTCTTGTTTAAAGTGTGTACAATATGGAGAAGAGGTCACAGACTCAGGAAGCATAGCGCTGGTATACGCTTAAACCGAGGGGCCCGTTTTTTCCCCTCAGCTAACAGCAGTGCCAGATCATGCGTTTACTATAAATTGCTGCTCGAGACACCTGCTAGTACACGTTTTACACAGACGGCATAATGAAACCTCCTGACAGCAACATGGCACCAGAGATGAGTTGATTCTGTAATGATAACCAGGTACCCAAATGATTCAGTGATTCAAAATTACTTTACTGCGTGCAATACGAGATGGTAGTAGCATGCAGACGCCAAGCGCTGTAAGGTGGAAGCATGGAACACGGAGAAGAAAGACCACACTGAATCAATATCGGCACTGTGCCAGTCCAGGGTGAGCTCGAATTTTAAATGTCATTAAATGTGGACGACCACAAGAGCACGTTTTTATGTTGGGGGATGCACGTCTTAAGTGCATTCACTCATTGCGATAGAGACACAGGAATGACTGTTGCAGACGTATGACTCACCACTCCATGACGATGAGTAAGCACTTGCGGGTCTGGTAGAGGTTCTCATATACATCAATGATACGCACGATGTGAGTACAGGGTGATGCTCGCCAGTGCAACTCTACCTCTCGCCTGGCTTTGGGACAGTCCTGCAGCATCTGGAGAAGAGAGTAAAATCAATCATTTAACAAGCATGCTTAACATTAATGGCAGGAAACATTAACTGCAAAAAAATAAATAAATAAATGTACACAAAACTTGTGTTTTTCAAACACTTGGACAATAATGGTGTATAGTACAATATACAAGCTACATAAGTCGCTCATATACTCATTAACTGCAGATTTCAAACTAAATCCCAGGCTTTACGACTAACAAGGATCAAAACATTAAGCACAGAACACTAACAATTTTAATTAACAGAAAGCAAATGCATTATTTATAGCGATGGGAATCAACAGGGCCCACCCAAAATATCACAACACCTAGGTGCTGATTTGAGTTCTATTCTACAAGTATCACGATTTTATAAATACAGTGGTAAAGAAAGAAAAGAAAACCTTTTTGGAATTTCATGGTTTTCTGCATTAATTTGTCCCAAAATGTGATCTGATCTTCATCCAGACAAATATAAGGCGCCTAAAATAATAATAATAATAAAAAATTCTGATGTTTCATCACCTTATTCAACACACTCATTCAACATCCAAAATGGGAGTGAAAAAAGTGAATGAAACCTTGCAGTTACCAACTGCACCCATCTTTGGCAGCAATAACGTCAACCAGGCGCTTCCTTTAACTGTGGATCAGACCTGCACATCATTCAGGAGGAATTTTAGCCATATTCATTGGATGTCTCTTCCATAGCATCTCTATTGGATTGAGGTCTGGACTCGGACTTGGCCACTCCAAAAGACAGATTTTGCTGTTCTGATGTGGACTTCTGCTCTGGTGTTTTTGGTCATTGTCCTGTTCAAATCACTCACCTTCTACAGCGTTTCAACTGATGTACAGACCTTCGCACATCATGCTGAAGAATGTTTTTTTATACACTTGGGGAATACATCTTCCCCACAATGACTGCAAACTGGCCATGCCCTGATGCTGCAAAGCAGGCCCAAATCGTGATGTTTACTCCAACATGATGTCAAGTAGCACTCTTTTAACACAAGATGTAGTGCTGTGTATTCTGTCCGAATAGTTCAATCTTAGTTTCATCAGTGCACAAAACATTTTGCCTATACCGCTGCGGAGTGTTAATGTGCTCTTTTGCAAAGTCTCTTTTTAGTAAGCAGCGGCTTCCTTTGTGGCGTCCTGAAATGGACACCCTGCTTGTTCTATGTTTAACGTCCTGTAGAATCGTGTGAACACAGCTGAGAGCCAGTTTCGATGATGCCCTCAAATCTGTGTCTGTCACTCAGGGTTGTTTCTTTACGGAGTCTTCGCTGTGCTCTTCAGGTTATTCTGACCAGGTGCCTACTTCTTAGTGGAGTATTCACAGTCTCAAAGTGTTTTGTAGATTATCTTCAGACTGGTTGCAAAATATAGTTTGCAACCCTTTCCAGCTTTCTTAAACATAGATCTTCTGAAAGCTTTTGTTGGTGAGTCATGGCTCACATAATCGCAAACTCAAAAGTTCTTTTTTTTTTTTTCTTTTTAATCAGTCAGTCAAAGTAGCTATATTCCACACCTTCAAACTCATTTTCTTAACAAGACTCCAAGTATAACAACATCTTACTCAAATTAGCTTTACTGAGTTCATTAACTCAAGGATTCACATACTACTTCTACTAGCACTATGAGGTTTTTATGATTATTGAAAGACATGAAAGATCAGAGTTTGTTTTGTGTTATTATTTTAGGCACATTATATTTGTCAATACAAGATCCAATCAAGTATTCTGACAAATCAATGCAGAAAACAATGAAATTCAAAAAGGTTCACATACTTTTTCGTGCCACCATATGTCGTTTCAATGTTAATATCTTCCCCAGATTTAGTTAGAATTATAAACAAACTCAACAAATAATTTCCTCCTACCACAGCAGATGCCACCATCTTCAGGATTACAGAGGAACTGCACCATTTAACCACCTCAAATTAAAAAATCTATTTTTTTTTTTTTTTTACAAATAGATTTTGGCTTCAGTGTGGTGATGTGATTATTTGTTGTGGCAATTAATGCAATATTTAATGATCTTTAAAGTTAAAATGAAATCTAATTAATTCAGTAAAAAATTCTTGAAAGATTTTTGACACCTAGTGACATGCGTTTAAAGCACAATGCGCTTAGTACTTGATCATGGATAAGCTTAGTTATATAGATTTTATTTTTTAACCAAGGTCATGAAAAAAAGAAAAAAATATATGGGTAAGACGATTTTGACTATGCAGAAGATTTTGTGTGCAAAATAAATTGTGTAAATAAATGCAACTAAAAGAGCCGTTACAGCAGTGAATAAAGCGCCGTTGTAATACACGTTTGGAGATGTTTGGACCTTTAATGAAAATCTTATTATTAAAGATAAAAGAAAAAGCAGGCAGTAAGTTTTGATTATAGTGTTGACTTTACTAGTAAAAGCCTCATTCAGATTATATATGATTTTGGCTCCCCCTTCTGGAGACCTTTCTTTATTACACAATGTAATTTGTCAGAGTGGAAGTCCAACTCTCCCTGCTCTACAGCGACACATTTCCTTTATTAGAGCCCTTTGATAATTAAATCAAGAAAGGTGTGGTATTCTAACAAAGAGGAGCAAATATGTGTACAAGATTAAGCTGTCAAGCATTTCAACAGGTTTCCATTGCACACACACCCCCTCTATATCTGTTTTCGCTTAAAGATTGATTATGTCTGGTCATGCTTGAAAACGTTAGCGTCTGTGTGCAGTTTGAGGAACTGATTCTTTTCGTCATCTGGAGCTGGCTTCAAGTATATTTAGGTGTGGCTTGCAACCATTTATGAAAGGGAGCTTGTCTCACACAGCGAAGGATGTGATCGGAAACATGCCAGGTTACTTCCCTTTTGAGGTTTCACAATTGTTGAACGATAGAGAACTTCTTGCTGATAAACCAAGCACTTAAAATAAGTGACTGCAAAATGAAAAGCAAACCACTGATTGTTCTCTTAAAGTAAAATAAATTGTATTAATGGAATAAACATGAAATGCACCAAATAACGTCTTTTTTTTTATGCCAATAAAAAAACTTTCCACAAAAGAGAAAGAATTAAACCCAAGTTTGAACCGGAGCTGCATTTACAAAAAGCATGGAAACACCCTAAAAGTAAATAGTGGACTGAGGCTTGCTTCTTGAATAATGCCTTCTGCCAAAAAGTAGAAAGGTAAACTGATCATTCTACTCTGACAACGAATTTAACTTCGATTGATAAATCAAGGGGAAAATGCTAAATCATTCACCCACTGCAAAGCCCGGGAAGGTCAAACATGCTTGAACTTTACTCCGGTGTAAGATACTGTAGAACATCTAGAAGGCACTGTATCTATACGGTCACTCTTCTTTTGATGTGTTCTAACTATAAAAAGATTTTTCATAAAAAGAAGTCTACTTATCTGAAAGGTTTCTCATTAGTGCTGTATAATTAATCGCATACAAATCTAAATTGCAATACAAGGTCTGTAATTTATTACAGGTAATATATGTGCATATAGTCCAGAATTTATTTTAAGTTTAGTTAATTTGTCATATGCATTTCAACACCGTGTCAACAGTACAATGAAATGCTTGGGACAAGAAGAACTAGTCAGCTTTATATATATGTATAGTGTATAATGTGTATTATGTATATATACATGTCTATGTGAGCAGATGTATGCATGTCTGTATGTGCTTATGCACACCTTTTCTGTGTTTCAAGTAGTCCCTCATCGTATCATGAATGCAAAAAACATTCACAAAACAATAAGACACACCGATCAGCTGTTAAGAGGTCTGTAAAATACTTTAGTAGTGCAACAAGCTTAAATAAAGCTGTCAAAAAAAACGTTGTATAGAAAAGCAAATGAATTCACTGACTTTTTAAATGCTGTTTGAATAAAACATTTTTTTTTTAAACAGGCTTCCAATCAATAATTTTTTTTTCAAACGGCAAAATCAAAGTGTAAAAATCAGTACGGCACTTTATGGACAACAGCATTCAGAGTCACTGCACCATTACCTTGCTTAAATCTTAAATAAGACTTATTCAAGTAAGTAACTCTTCCCAGCTTTATACTCTCTATTCACAACCTGACATGAGTTTCTGGGGTCACAGGAAGTCTATACACTGTACAGTCACAACCAAGATACTCATTACATCCTAAATAAAGAAACTATAAAAGAAAGAAAAGGTCTAATACAGTGACAATGTTTTTTACTCAAGAAAAGCTTTTGAAAGTGACATGCTGAGGGATCACTCCGGGGACAACCAAAGACCAGAGGGGAAACAGAGATGTAACAAATAGTGATGCATCTCAATTAATATTCTTAGTTCAAACTGAAATCAATATTTGACACAAAGAGTCGAAACAGAGTTTAAAAAAAAAAAAAAAACTAGCAAAGAGGGCAATATTTTATAAACACTTTTTTTTTATATACACTTAACCAGCGGCAATCATGTTGGCACATGTTGCCCATAGATATTAAACAACCACACACACGCTCTCTATCCATTGAAGTTTTCTGACTGGCTAATCCATCACCACACCAGGGCGTTTTTTTTTTTCTCTCTCACAAGTTCAACTGCACAAGTTTAAGCAGTGATGTGGTCAAACACATTGTCTTCATTAAGACAAAAGCTGCAAGGTCTTGTATTTCGTAAATACAAAAAAGGCCTTGTAAACATCACCTCAGATGTAGTGTACACATGAATGGAAACACAGACATGGTGCTAATCAGGAAGCAAAGACCGAGTTGGCAATATCTTCGCACGTGAAGTCCACGCTTACAAGATTGGAGTTTACTGTAAAACCACTACTGATGTAAATGTTTCAAATTACAACTACCTTACACATGAAGAGCATTCGCTTCATCTAAATGCTGTTACAGGAACATCACTGTAACACATCCTGCACTATATCTACTTTGCTCTAGGTTTGATATGATTTGTGAATAATATCTTAAGCTCTATGGAATTCATGAAGTTTACGAATAATGAATAAAAAAAAATAAAAAATAAAAGCTGAGTTTCAAAGGTCACATGTTGCTTTTTTTTCTTTTGAGGGCAAAACTTAATGATATTTCTGTTGGATTTATTAAAGATAAATGTTCCCAGTAGTAAAAGGGAAGTTGTGTAGTAGAAGTTGTTGTTGGAAATGGATCTCATAGTTGAATATTATTTCCTCTCATATAGACGAGGTTGTGAATGGTGACAGAACGACTGCTTCCCGTACCCGCCCCATTACCTCGATCTTAGACCACCTGATGCCTATTTGTGGAAAGCGTGTTCAATCGTAAAGATCAGCCAAGAACTGATCCTGCATTACGCGAGCGAATCGTCTCCTTTTGCAGTCTCTGCAGCGAATTATATGAACATTGTCTACAGCGAGGCAGTGCACACACACTTCAAACACTTGCATTACACGTTTACTGTGGTAAAAGCAACACGCTAATAGTGTGTGTGTGCGTGTGCGTGTGTGTGTGTGTGTGTGTGTGAGTGAGTGAGAGAGAGAGTTTCTTTTGGGATAAATAAATTCACAGATTACAACAAGGTAATATCGCTCATCTTTTCATTTCAGTACTTTATAGTAAAAAAAAAAAAATCAAAGTATAACCGTTTATCTGTACTGTTAGTTGCCAAACATATCTACTTTTTTATTATTATTTTAAAAGTTTTTTAATCATGGTGCATAAGCATAACACATCAACAAATATGCACCTTCAACTAGGGCTGACCTGAACACCAAGTTACAGGCTTTAAATATTTGCTGCTGTCTCTACCAGAAAACCTGTTCTTAAAACGCCATGTACTGTATATATTACATGTTGTGCTGCAATACAAAGCATAACCAATAGGTGTCTACTTTGTATTAATATTACACATCAATCATATATAAGAAAATAAACCAGTTTACCAATTATCACACAAACAAAGCTTATAACTTTTGTTTCTAAAAAATAATAAAACCTCCAACATTACATCTGTGTGCTCCCTGATTCACACACCAACAGCTTTCCGTTTAGGAAAAACAAATCAGCTTTACTGTCAAATACATCATACAGTATATACTGTTTATTAGATTCAGCGATACACATTAATTTTGTTAATCATGCCTGATGTCTTCACTTAACACTATCACATCAATCACACGACTTGGGTCAAATGACAGTCTACCTGGCATTTAAATGCTTTCAAGTGATTGTGAAGATACTAGAACTCTTTGCACGCATCTTTGCACACCAAGTACAGTAGGAAGTACTCGTGAGTAGCCTTTTACCATAATAAGGATGTGACGAAAGCTCAGTATACTATACCACGCAGCTATGCATGACAGGCAGCGGAAAGAATCTGACAGCTCTGAGTCGCTTGCTCTCCCATCACCGAAGAAACTCTGCCAGAATGTCCACTCCACTCCGTCCAGCAGGGGGTGCTATTCTAAACTTCAAAGCAAAAGTATCCCATTCACTGCTAATAAAATCTTTGATTTACTTCTCTCAACTGAATTTTTTCAACTACTCCGACAGGAACATTCCAACCTTCGCGTTCTGTCATTCGACTACGTACTTTTCGTACTTTTTAAGCCATCTGAAGCCTTGAAACTTCAGATTATTTGCTGAGAAGCACTTTGTGACTCTTGTAATGGTCCCAAAAATCCTCATTACATTTGTCCTGTCAGTAAAAAAAAAAAAAAAAAAACCATTGTGAACCATGGAATAGAATTGATGTCTTACAGCAGACCTGATCAATCCTGATGTTCTAGTGTTATAGTGATTTATGCCACTAATTAAGTACATCATTATTGTTTTTAACACGTTTCCGAGAACGCCTGACCCCAAATTTGGTTAATTTTGAAAAGTGAGAATACAATCGTCTGCTGAAAAGGGCGGTCCCGAGAACAACACAGCGTACTCTGGAACGAAACGCATCAGACATGACAGCTAAATCACATATCACATGCCAAACTCATCCTCTGACCAACACAGCCATAGCTGATAAAGTAAGAAGGCACACGAGAATTGCCATTAGGGCTGCACGATTTGGGAAAAATATCACATTCCAATAATTAAGGTCAAAATTGCGATTTACGATTGCGATACGATAAACAAGTGGACTCAACTTACTTATCAAGGAAAATGCACACACAGATTACTAATAATGCTGAAATTTGTATTTCTCAACTGAGATACAGTATACAGTGCAATCTAGCAACAACTAGAAATTAGCAATGTTTTCAAATTAAAACAAAATTGTACAAAATTAAATAACAGTAACATCTTTACATTACTGAATTAAATTACATTAAATTAACTTTAAAATAAAATTAAAAAGAAAAAAGTACAGATAAATAAAATAAATACCCATTTAAAAAATATATATTTTTACATTTTGTCCCAAAACAGGGACATTTAAGCAGGATGTAACATATACAGTACTCTTACAGTATACAGAAATATTTCTGTATATATTACTGTATACAGAAATATACAGTATATTTCTTTTAAAAAGATGTATTTCCATTTATTCTTAAATAAATCTGTTAATAGCTGTCCTCTTTAACGTACAGTTAAGTAGCTTTAAATATGAAAAGATTAAATTAATTTAACTTACCGATGGCCAAATGAAATCTATGCCCGAAGCACTGGAACCTAATCCAGTGATTAAGCGTCACTGCTTTGACGATGTTCGTGCCGTTGTCTGTTGTGACAGCGACCAAAACATCCTCACAGAGGTCCCATGCAGCCAGTGCCTCTCTCAAACCCGTGGCTATGTTCTCTCCCGTGTGATCGACAGGGAACTAAGATATTTGCAGTTAACGGCTATTCAGTTCAAACTCATCGTCGACAAAGTGCACGGTTAGGCTAATATATGGCTCGGTCGTCCTGCTTGACCAAAAGGTCTATAGTGGCTGAAAAGAATTTCACTGCAGTTATTTCAGCACTTACTGTGAATTTCAGGTATTGCGACTTCAGAGAAGTAGTTTCGTGAGGGCAACTGGTACCTCTTGTCCAGTGTGTGAATCATTTTCTGAAATCCCTCTTTGCTAACAGGGTATATGGGCATCGTGTCTTTTGCCAAGCAGTGCGTGATGGAGTCAGTGATTCCTTGTATCGTTGCGACGTCTTTTCATATGGCGTGAGACTTCATCCATCATCTGTAATAATGCGTTGATTTGTTATGCTCACACTGGGTTGTGCTTTGTTTTGTTCGGTCTCTTTACTACTCTTGGCTTTTACCGCCAGGCATTCATCATACTTTTCTAAGTGTTGCTTCAGGCTCTGATATAAATTTGTCGTGTTGCTACGTGATGTAGCAACTTTAGTTTTGCAAATTTTGCACAGTACCTCTTTCTGCTCAGTGTCCAATATCCTGAAACTTTTTCTCCCGTCTCCACACTGCGCTGCGGAAAGTCACGTGACCACAAGTACACGCGCTACACGAGACTGACTGCTTATTTTTTATTTTTGGCATTAAAAAATATGGCCATACAGCTCTTCGAATGAATGTCTTACTATGTCCACGAATGCATTTGTTTATTTAATATAATCGCAACATTTGCTGTTATGTAATCACATAGGCTGATATCGCGATATGATTAATCGTGCAGCACTAATTGCCATCCTATTTTTTTTGGTTAATATATCAATAATATAAGGCATAAAATACTAGTTCTCTTCTCCTCTTTTGTTAGAGTGTAAATTAGCAAGTGTGAAAAAAACTCAACAAAATTAATGTAAATGCTGGCCCGTGTGGGTGTGGGGAGTGGTGGTAGGGGGGGGGAGGGGGGGGGATCGTCCCTGAGCACAGTATAAATCAAATGTGCTTAATGCACACTGTTGAAAGGGATTTTTTTTGACATACTCGACATATAAAAATTGACTGATTATCCAGACAAAACCTTTATAGAAAACGTGATGATTAAATTATATATAATACAAAAAAAACCTTGTGGAGAAACAATATAAAGCAAATTTAATAATAGAAAAAACAAATCATGTTGATCGTACTACACCCTTTGTTTATGCATACATAAATAAACCAGTGTCGTCAACGAGTTTGTTGCGGTGTGTGTTTATATATTTTGCAGCTGAGGTCATCGACACATTGCTTGACAGGCACTACCAGTCTTTGCGCCAGTCTTTGTGCGTTCCTCTCTAACTAATGCGAATGTTTTGCTGCCAGGACAACTGAAACCTGCTTACGATTTGCAGCGACGGTGCATCCAAGCCAAACCTTTTGTTCATTGCAGTTGCACGCTGTTATTTACAGATTGTTTCCAATTCAGAGTACTGCAATTTACTAGAAGTCAGACACTGTATTACATACTGAAAGAAAATCTGTCTCTGTCAAGAACTGTCCAACATGTCAAGACATGCTTCTTTCTTCAGCATGGAAAAAAACTTGAACAAGAAAGCAATAAGCAGTCACTCTGCAACCTCAAGAAAAAAACTTGTGTGTCCTACAGTAAGGTGATCTTTCACATACGACGAGCCTTTAAATGCAAAGCACGTTGCTAAGCCAACTAGCAACTGACATATGGTACTAATTTAACAATTTAAACACAGTTTTAAAAACATAACAGACATTAAAGTATCAAACAGTTTATTTGCTCAGAAATTGATAGTGAACTACATATGCATATCTTGATACACATGGCGTACAGTAAAACTTTGGATCGCGAGAAACCTAGTTTGCAAATGTTTGGCAAAAAAAAATTTTGATTTGATAAGCGTGCGAGGTTTTGCATTAAGAGCAGTACGTATGTGCTTTGTCTGCCAAGTGTCACGTGCTAACAACTTTTGTGAGTAAATCATCTTTTTTTTTTAAATGACTTATTTAGTAAATATAATGCAACAACGACCTCCGGGAAGAAAAAGGTTTAAAAGAATGCAGGGGATTCATTTGTTTCACAACGACGCAATGTTGCTTTCCACGAAATCCTCAAAAGAAGGCAAAAGCATGTGTTGGAGAGGTGATTTGTTAAAGTCGCACAAAAAGGAAAAGATTCCAGTTTAGCCAACAGATTGCAGTGATGACATGAGACGTGAAGGAGTAGAGGTGGGGTCATCACTGATATCTGTGCTATCCTTCTCCTTTTTCTCTCTCTCTCTCGCTTGTGTCCCTCATTCCAGCAATGATTCTTTTCAAAGGTAGAGTGCAGGTTAATTTACTTAATTTTTACTTTATATTTTGTATTAATAATTTTTATGAATTTTCTGGGTTGTGGAACAAATCATCTGAGTTTCTGGGAAAAATTAGCTTTGATGTACAAATGAGTTTCCAAAGCTACTTATCTTAACAATCCAAGGTTTAACTGTACGTCTTGCAGAGTCATACCATTGTTAGATTTTTTTTTATTTATTTTTTTAACCACAGTGTGGCCAAATTCTCAAAAACCAACTGTTGTGGACAGGCATGCGATAACTTCTGCTTCTGACTCAGAAAGCAGTCTAAACAAAATCATGAGCGATTGTAATTAATGCACATGTTCTAAGATGCTATATGGAAGACGATCTACTTTAACTTAAAATTCATTTATCAATCTTAGATAAACAACATAGTGGATAACAGGATAATCATCGTTAAGAGAGTGAAAAAGTGCAATTGTGATGTTGAAAGATGAAATGTGTATGTTGCAAATTGTCAGTGTATATATGCGTGCATAAAAGTGGCAGTGAATGATGGGCCAGAAAACATAAAATTGTAATATTTATTAATATCTTAAACACTTTAAGAGCCTGCAAACTGCTGTGGCACTTTCTTAGAACCATGTGGTTATGTACATGATCCTGTGTTAGCATACAAAGTTTCGCTTGGTAAGAATGCTAAAGTTTGTCACAGTGCTACAGTTACTCATCAGAGTACTGATTTTGGAGAAAAATAAAAATAAATCTCTTCAAGGTATTTCTAGAGTATCAGATTTCCTCAGAAAAAAAATGTTCTGAAGTATACCTTTGTAAATCCCAATTTGATTTTGACTACTTTTACAGTGATAAAGGGTAACAAAATTATTACCTGTATGTTAGTAATTAGTATCGGTGGGAAATTCTTCGTACCTCTGCATTACTCAATCAGTTACTACAGACTTCAACCAAAACTATTTCACGACAGGCATGCCTAGAAAACTTATTCCAAAAAAAGAGCAATTAAGTGATTTAATATCGGTTTGCTTTTGTTTTGTTATTACACAAAGAAGAGTTTTATACACATGTTTCAGAATGCATTTTTATCACATATTCAAATTATTGATAAACATATGGATATGCAGTAATGTTTAAGACTACATACATAACCACGCAGCAAAGATGCAAACTGTAACTGTCTTATCCTGGTCTCAGAGATGGTAATGGTGCATTATAAATAGGTCTGTGGGTTTTACTAGCAGAGGAAGAGAGCTTGTGCTATCTATTGCATGTTTGTTGTTCAGCTGCTCAGCAGTTAAACACTGCAGTAGAGCTTGGTGCATGCCTTCCGAACAACTGCGTCATGGGAAGGTCACACAGTGCAAGCGCACACTTGCTCATATCAGACTAATGCAGCCTTTAAGCATGACCACAGAAAACAAGCGATACGACAACGAAAAGAAAACCGACTGCTTGAAATTTCATGTGACTGAAGTGGTTAGAGATAGGATACCTTATAAAGGTGACACATATTTCTCCTGATTGCAGTGAGGGAGTAAGGCAGGTGGCATGACTTGAGTTGGAATTCGAATCAGGCGTCACGTAATGTGGTGTGAGAGGGGGCGGAACTGGCAGGAGGCCATCGCCTATGAAGCGCATGGCGTAGTCTAAGCACCAACCTCCGCTCCGCCTCCCCCCCCCCCAGAGGAAACTCTAACTGTCTGAAACGTTGCCAAATGAGGAAGAACAAAATAACACACCCTCTCCGTCACTGGTAGATACAAAGACGAAAAATACCTTGCTACACATATTAGCATTTATAACGCTCATGTTAGACAGAGCAATATAAATACAGGCAACCTGGGACACTAAACCTGAATCAAAGCAAAATTGATGCTAGTGTTTAATTTCTTCTTAGTTATTGTTTCAGAAAGATTAAATAATTACTAAATGAAAACACACACAGACACACTACATTACCCAAGAGGCATGTAGGCTGAAAGCACGCTTATAAATTGGCATATAAAAACATAAGGAAGCGTTTGTCAACTACAGAGAGAACAAAGTGCTAAAATAAATGAATAAAAAAAATAGTAGAAAGTTATATAAAACCTATCTTAAGACATTTTGCGGTGTCATATCCACTACCTACTCATCTGTTTATTTTTATTTGCTTGACATTGACTTTGACATACACAATTGGCTCTGAAATTTAAAAAAAAATTATCATTTGAGGGGAAAGTATAGATAATTGAAGCCATTAAATTGCATGCACCATTAGGTTTAGGTGACTTATTACAGAAATTCATGATACGCAGATTTTAGGTGCTGCAGAGGATTTTGGCCCACAAACCAAAATAAACGATTGGCTCACGGAAATGTTTGGCTCGGTCAACGCACCATATTTAAATGGTTCATACCACAGTGTGACTGGTATGTTCTCGACTCCCCAAATATAATGTACCAGGGTTCCAATCAAGCAGGTTAAACACTATGAAAGGGCCTTTATAGTGTAGGATAAATGTAAGCAATTTGATAAAGAGGTGCAGTAAATAATTGAACTGACGTCTGTAGAGTGGTTGTGTCCTCAGTTATGTTGCCCATTACACACTCTATGGACAAAGGTATGTGGACACCTGATCTTTATACCCATGTGTGTTTAAAGATATTAGGCAGAGGGTCCAGAGGTGTTCAGCATCTTTAAACACACATGGGTGTAAAGATCGGGTGTCCACATACCTTTGTCCATATAGTGTGTAATGGACAACATAACTGAGGACACAACCACTCTACAGACGTCAGTTAAATCATTGCTAACGGGGCAAATTGCCAAAAGCACATTCCCAAATCCAGTGGATAGCCTTCCGAGAAGAGTCAAGATTATTGTAACACGATAAAGGGCACTAAATCTGGACATAATCTTTTTTTGCCATTTGAGTGCACCCAATGTTGGTTAGAATATGAGATATTTTCTATGTTAATTCAATAATTCAGTATATTGGCACATCATCCACAAACAGTCATGCTGATTTTTAATTATTTCAATACAAAATTAAAAATTCAAAACTTTACATCCAATCTGTCCATGACACAATGTCAATGACAGCAGGCCTCTATGAGACTATGTGGATTCCACGACCACCAAGTTGTTCCTGTTGGGCCCTGGAGCAAGGCCCTTAACCCTTATCTACTCAGATGTATAATAAGATAAAAATGTAAGTCGCTCTGGATAAGGGCGTCTGCCAAATGATTAAATGTGAAATGTAATGTAATGGTTATTAATAGGGATGTGCTAGCATGATACACTTATTAAATAAATAAATAAATAAATAAATAAAATTTATTAACAATTAATTTCCCCCCCAATCTGTAGTTATTAATTGATTAATTAAATCCCAGATTCAGCACGGTCCTAGCGCCTGTAGGTTATTCCCCAAAAAATAAAAGAAGTTCTTTTGGCCAGAAGCGCAGAAGTGTTAGCAGATCTGCAGACAATCTCGGCCCATCTGCTCCCCAGGGCCTTTCAGGCAGCCCGTCATGTGCTCAGTGGGAGGATGGCAGATGTGGCCCATTCACCTTCCAGAGGCTCAGCACAAAGAAAGCTTCACAAAAGAAGCAGGGTGAGGGGCTTCAGGAGAACGGAGGAGGGATAATGGTGCATATTCCACCTGCTTCTGTTTAGAGCGGTTGGAGACAACAGCCTGGGGTGGTTGTGCCAAACTTCTTGCTCGGATTCTGTACCACTGGGTGTTAAAATCAGTACGTTATAGTGCCCTCCACCGATGAAGCTGATGGTCAGAACATTGTGCATGCTCAAGCTAATAATTCTCTTCTGATCTGATTACAGACATCTGTCAGCCAAATCTGTCAGCCTGAATCACTGGGGACAGAAAAAAGCCATTTTCCAGCAATCCTTAACACTATTTAAGACCAAGGCTATGTTCCCACTGACAGCAAAAGTATATAAAAAAAGAAATTTAAAAAAAATTATATCCCCCCCCAATCCTGATTTAGGCCACTTCAAGATCGGATTTTTGCGATGCGACCTCAGTCTGAACAGAGTAATCAACATTTTTGGGGTGATGCTGAAAAAAACAAACAAAAAAAAAAACATTGGGAGCAAAATTGGTAAGTACATAATCCTACTAATCTGTTTCTGAAGAAAGCTCAAAATAAATGGCTGAACACAGCTTCATCAGAATGTGTCCTGTGTTGCTAAGGAACACTAAAAGTTTAAAAGCCAAGTCAAAAGAAGTTGCTGAATAACGTGCGTTAACGGGAGTTTGTACAGGTCATGTGACACAGTGTTCCTATGTGCATGTGGGTCAGATTAGGAATGTGGTCTGTTGAGACTAAAAAGTTAGATATCGGTGAAAATTAAAAACATAATATGAAGAGGGAAAAAAAAACATTAAAATTTGGTCAGCAAATCAGATATGGGTCACTTTCTCCTACAATCTGATTCATTTATTTCACCCTTCATCTGTTTGAAAGCGATTGGATAAATACTTTAGGCATTCTACTATCACAAAACTGTAAACTGTGAAATCAATCATCCAACACAAGCAGGGCGTCTTTATCCGTGTAATTTATCCAGAGACATAAGGAGTAGGCTTATTCACTGAGATGATGCAGCATTTTTCATCCCACGCAGACGCAGGGAACACAGTGTAAAAATGCCAGAACATTGTTGAACTGTTCTGGACTGACAAGACTCCTGTAATGTGAGGACAAGTACTGGTCAAGCACTTTAGCAGGGTTTAGAATGTCTCATGCTCCAGAAATACAATGCCTCTTCCTAGAATTTCATCAAGTGTCAGTGCTAGGCTCTAATACCCCTCACTGCCCACAGATGGTCACTGGTCATACAAGTAGATGAAAAGAGACGCAAGTGAAGTAAAATCATTTGAGTTTGCTTTACAAGTTGACAGTATTTACTTAACATAATCCAATCTCATCACTCAAGAAGCTGAAGTAAATACAACAAATAAGGCAGATTGTCTTAAAAATAATAATGAAATCATATAAAATACAGCAGGAGTAGTACAGGAGCTTAGTGCAGAACGATGAAGAAAAACATGACTACAGAACAAAGAAATCAAAGAAATAAACTGATACTTTTTTTAACCTGATGTTCAGAGGTTGATATGATTATAGTAGTATTAACTGTAACAAGAGAGCAATTCATACGAACATGCTTGTTTTAATAACCTGTATTTAAAAATTTTTACTAGAACTTGGGGTTGTATGGCAGACACACCACAAAATGTTGCATCATGTTTTTATTTTCTTCACTCCAGTCCAAATCTGCAGATGACTTTTCCTCATAACTTAGCTCTGTCCTTTGGCTTAGTTTGTGGCTTGTAGTTCAGTTAAGCAGCCTAACTTTTACAGGAAAGTGATGTTTACAAACCTGACACTTCCTTTATTTAGTTTGATTCAGGATCAAAGTGCTTTTCTTACTGCAAATCAAACCGCACCAGAGTTCGACTAGAACAAACCTCAACCACCACCCTCAAGATAGTATTGGATGGCTCAAGCAAAAAAACAAAAGAAAATAAATTTAAAAAATCAACTATAATTTTTATTATAGGTGACATTTAAGTGTGAATATAATGTTTAAAATATAAAAAAATTATTTCCAGTTTCCAGTAAGCCACAGTTTGTGGTCAGGAAGAATTTTTCCCCTCTAGATCTCACAGCTGAAGGCATGTGAGCATAGATGATTATATTTCTTCATAACAGTGATACTGATCATAATTTGAACATCTGCATTCAACAACTTTAAATAGCCATTCAGTTTTAAAATGTAGTTATTGCAGCATGTTTCTCCATACGGGTTCCTGTAGCAGGTAAGAAATACTCTGGTACTGAATTGACAAAATTAAAATTCATTACAAAGTAGCTAACAGGATTGTTAAAAAAAACTTTTTCATAAACAAATGTATCATTTAATCTCATTTTTTTTTAAAAAGAAAAGAAAGAAATCACTAAGAATGGAAGAAATGAAATGAAATGCATGGTTATGCATCACTGAATAAATTTGTTGCCTGATAAACAAGAAAAACAAACAGTTCATATAAGCTGACCTGCCATTAGTTTTTTTTTTTTATTATGGAGTTTAGTAATAGTGCTTAGACAGGTGTTTATTCCAATAGTTCAAATATTTGTTTATAGAAACGTGATGAATGCAGGGATGGAGGCAATACGAGTCCATCCAGCAGACGTCCTTCAACAAAATGAGGAGACAGGAAGGATGAAGTTTGTCAAACGGTGCACTGTGACTAATCTGCTACACAACAGTCCACACGGTGCAACACTTACTCAATGTTTTTTTCCACCACTGATTATAGACCTCGCTTTTGGAAACTGAAGCACGACAGGTGGATCCCCTCCCCTCCCCCAGAAGAGACTGAACTGTCGAATGGAACTAAGCCAAAGATGGTGACCATTATTAAGAGCACTCTTTCTCGTTTGGCTCGGTCATCCGATTCCCTGTGGGGGGGGTTTCCACCTGCCATGTTGTCTAAAGATGGGAAAGTCCTGAAAGGATGTGAGCTTATCAGCTCATCTGAAAAAGCGGTGCATCGACACTGTAAATGATTTAACAGATATGATATACCAAGTACACATAAATCATAAATTATATCTGCATGTGCGCTGCCTAATTTTCCCATAACTGATAAACCTGAACAAAAATCTGTCCATATTGTTTAAAATAGAGGAATTTCAGAATGATGGAGAGGTGTTGTATGTCCTCCATCAGAAAGCGCAACTAAGCTTTCAGCATTTTGATCATGTTAAATTAATTTTTTAAAACTTAAAAAAACCCTTACAAAGTTCACAAGACAAGTCTGATGTGTTGTTCTTCATGCTGTAACTTAAACTCTTGCTTCCTCATAGAAACCAGTCCTCATAGTGAGGTTCTGGGCAGTTCCCTTTTTATTCTGATCACGTTCTGTCTCAGTTTTGTACGTCTGTTCCTAAAAAAAGTTGTTTTTTCGTTAGTTTTTTACTTTGTGGAAAGTCAGCAGAGTTTAGGTGTTTTGTTTACCAAAAAAAAATATAAATAATAATAATAATAATAATAATAATAAAGATTTACTCATTGACTTGCATTATAAAAATCTTGATTTGAATAGCACCTTTTTTGTCTCAAGTTCCACAGATCAATGCTCGTCACAGAAAAGTCCATACTGAGTGATTAGTTTTTGATCATCCTGATTCATCCCAGCCTGTTCTGCTGCTGCCGGTCATAAAACTGACTAATAATCACAACTCTCTTTAAAAGTTTAACTTCCTCTCTTGCCTGTTTGTTTCTCTTTCCAATAGAAAAAAGAGAAGGGGCCGGAGAAAAACACCACCATCACGTATTCGTCATACTAGTTTGTGTGGTTCATGTCTGTTTTCACTTTAAAATTCTGCATTCTTCTTAAAAAGAGACAACTTCCTTCATTCCTCATGTGTATAAATCAGTTTTACCCTCATAACAGAGAGCTGTGTGTTGACCCTACCTGAGCATAATCGTGTTTTGTTTAGTCTCTTATTTTAAGTGAAACAGGTGCCTTAACACTCTTTAACGAGCCATAAATAGAAAACCTACATGACTGAGCGCATCATGTGACAACCCTTCCTCTATTTTCATTCACTTTCTGTAAGTTGTGAAACGACTGGTATTTCCAGCTTTATTCTTAAAGTGACCGCCACTGTTGAGCCAATACAACAGAAGGCAAAAAACAATGTAACCTGTGTGACCAAATCCATCCGGACATTCCACATAGGCATAATGATACTTTTGGCATTTAAACTATTTTGCCCTAGTTAATTATTTGAATAGCACAGGCCTGGGTCTTTTTTGCTTTCATCTTTCTACCTTGATGGTGTCCAAACACTCGTGAGATACTGCAATAACTGCTTTATTGTAACTGGGGATTATATAGAGAGGCAAAGATAAGAAAGGTTTTTACTCTTATAAGATGTTCTGCAAATCAAAAGTCCCAGTTTGACTTGAACGGCCCTCCTATCATATTTACAGCGTTTTTGCCTGTTACCAATGTCTGAAGCATTGGTGCATTAAATTGCTGCATTAAACAAAAAAAAACTATTCCACTACATTCCCATTTTTGGTGTTCTTGCAAATTTCCAGTGGGAAAAATAATTAACATCCTTCGGCCAACAATTGTGTTTGACGTTAGGTTTCAAGGCTCATCTATGAAAGCCTCAGCCTAACTTTTTTTTTTTGCTATAATATTTAGAATGTTAAAATCTAACCTTTTTTATGTACTGTGCACAGTGTTGTCAGTGGAAACACAAACTTTTAAGCACATCACAAGGGCATTTTGAAGAAAAAATAGTCATTAAGTAGTAAAATGTTCTTGCTAGTCAATATGACCTGGCAGGATATTGGAAAAATAGTTGGTCATCTGCCACCCAAGTCAAAGTTCCTCTTTTATTTGTCAAAGTTTGAAATTCTTGTCCACACTTATTGATGAAATGCATCTAACTCTCAAGTTAAGCTACAGGTCTATAATGCGAGCCGATACAGAAGATAACTGTAGAGTAGAAAAAAAAATTATAAAACAATTATTTCTGTAAGATGAATTATGTTATTTACTACAAAATAAAAATCCAAGACGTCTTTGAATGGGCAAGCAAAGACATGTTGGCTGTGACACATTTGCATCTTATCCCCCTTATATACATTACACATTCACACACACATATTTTTTTCTTTTTTTTTTTTTCTAAATCAGATCGATCCAACATGTGTTAGATTATTAAATGATTGGTAAATCCAAAAAAACTTTATCATACACTACATGCCAAAAAGTTTGTGGATGCCCAAGTTTAGTCCCTCTTTGTTGTTACAATCTCTTCTTTCAATCAGATTTCGGAGCATGGCTGTGGCAATCTTCTCATTCGCCCACTAGAATAGGTGAAGGCCGACACTGATGTCAGGGGTGTGACGATGGGGTCTGAGGTGCATTCAAATTCAAATTCATCACAAAGGTGTTCAGTGGGGTCGAGGTCAGGGCTCTGTGCTGGTGACACAAGCTTTTCCACTGTAGTGGAATTTCAGTGAACTAGTTCATCATTGACTTCAATTCATGCAAAACATGAGGGAACGTTTTGGGCGCCTTGTTTTCAATAAAAATAAAATTGTAAAAAAAATTATAAATAAATTTTAAAAAACTATTTTTAATAAATAAATAAAAAAGGCTTCCTTTTGACTGTTCACACCTGTACACAGTATTTAGTAGTGTCATGCACAGCGTATAAGGTCTTGAGATTCATCCACCAATAAATAAATAAATAAAGAAAGAAATTCAAATAAAATAAAGTACAGAGACTTTAACTGCAAAATTGACCAAGTAACAAAATTGAGCAAATTATTTTAATACATTCAACTGTGTGCTCCTTTCGCTTACGTGTACTGCCATTAAAGCAAAATTGCGGCGTCTTGCAGTGAGTGCATATATAGTGATGGTCTTATTTTTACCTACAGTATGTTTGGCCAAATTCTTTCTGCAAAATCCCTATATAAATCTAAGTTGATGTTAAATACAAAATTGTCATACCAGATGAATAAATAATTACGACAATAAAAACAACAAAGGGGATTTGCAAATCATCTGGTTCATCTGCTCTTTTTGGGGAAAAAACAATCCTCTTGGGGTGCATTTTTGAGTCATAACTCATACCTTTCCCCACCCCCCCCCCCCAAGACTGCGGTCCGGAGGCTCCCATGTTCTCGGAGAGCTCCAGGGCTAAAGCATGTGGTTTGTACTTCATGCAGAGCCATGGTGCTCGGTGAAGAAGAAGTGCTACAATCAGGGCCACCATCATCACGCACTACAATTTAGTCTCCTCTGTCAAAGCCAGACTCTGCAATGCGTCAGGGAACAGCTGAACACATTTGTAACCCCCGGTGCATGTAATATTTATTGCTTGGGTTCTGCCGGCTTGTCAACATAGTGGCGTGCACCTCACATGAGTGAAAGCAGATGAGGCTCAAAGAATACACAATCCTTCAGCCTAGAGCAATCAAAGACCTAATCACAAAATGGTCTAATAAAAAATAAATATAAAACCTGTACACACAACTGACAAATCTGACTAATGTGCCACATCTCTGTGTGCAATCACTAGTGCTGGAAAGAAAAGAATTTTTTAAAATATATATGAGGCTAAGGTGATGCAGAGAAAGTATTGTCTGTTGTATAAAGGGAGCTGCAGATACATTACTTTCATTGTCATGCACTAATGAGAGATACATTTGTTTTTATTCTATGAAATGCATCATTAAGTAATCAGTCCTGATCTTGCATGAAACCATTTTCACATGTTTGGGCCACTGAGGAAGTTCCTGTAATGCCACCATTTCAGATGTGAACCCGGGCTGTCGTATCATGGCTCCAGCATACTGAGAAAACGTAACACTACTTTGATGGTGTCCAAGCACTAGTGAGATGCTTCATTGTAGCTGGGCATTATATAGAGAAGCAAAAATAAGAAAAGTTTTTACTGTCATAACTGTTCAAACCAAAAGTCCTGCTTTGACTTGAACAGCCCTCCTATCATATTTATCAGTGTGATGCATAAAACCAACATCTATATCTGAATCTAATTACCTCAGAGTACCCATTTATCAGTGTGATGCCTGTTACATAAAACCTGTTACTATAAATCTCTGCTACAAGTGCAAACTGAAAGCTGTTAAAAATCAGTGACCAAATTATGGCAAAATTTTCCCCAGTTGTTTTCAGACTGAGCAATCGTCTCAAACAACTCTTGCATATACCTGACCAGCTTCTATTGTCAGGGAATAGGCATGCATACTAATAGACCAATAGTGCACCTCCTCAAGATGAAATCAGACAATTTTGACATTTTTTAAAATTTTGTTTGGTCTGACAGTGCAGATGAAACACGAGGAAACAGTTCAAGGGACTTTCATTCTATAAATGAGGAAACGACAAGCCAGGAAATAGCAAGCTGCTCCAAACAAGAACGTGCTCCAAATCAGAATTTGTCTGACTGCCCTCGATCTGTAAAGGTTGTGGTTGAACAGGAAATAACAGGCTCATGGGGGTAGGTGGGGACATGCAACAACAAAAAGTGATACACCATATTGAAAGTGCATGTGTGTGTATGTGTTTGTTTGGGTAACCGATTTTGTTTTTAAAAAAAGACATCTATCAGAAATTGAAACGTAGCTAAAGAGGAAATGCACACATGGCAAATGTAGACACACAGTCACTGAGTGACTCTGTCTCAGACGGTCTGCCCACAGGCTGCCTTTATCCTGGGCAACCCCAGTGCAAGGCCTCTACAGGTCACCTTCAGACTTCTGATTAGCTTTATAGCCAGACTGAGCCATTCCAAACCCTTGTTTTTTTTTGTTGTTTTTTTTCGGTTAAGCCATTCCTTTGTTGATCTGGAGGTGTGCTTCAGGCCATTGTTATAATGAATTGTGAAATTCTTCCTCGTCTTCCTCGAAATTCTTCCTCGTCTTAAGTGTTTTACAAGGGGCGTTAGGGGCGTTAGGTTTTTGCATACAAACCAACTGGTCTTTATTCTCAGGACTCCGACTAAAGCCTGGCCCAAAGCCCGACTCCATCAACGCCAAGCTTCACCATGGGAATGGTGGTAATTTGGAGTGATTTTCTCCACCATGGCTTATCAGACCATAACACATTTAATGTTTTATTGAAACTGTATGTATGCATGTATTCAAGAAAGGTTTAGCTAAAACTGTTTTTGATTGAAAAAATTCTCATCTTGCCACTCTTACCCCATAGGCAAGAAAATTTGAAAGATTATCTGGAACAACCAGTACTTGCCAGAAACTGCTGTAATTCTTAAGACACTGTAGACCTCTTGACAGCCTCTCTTACCAGTTATATATATCAATTGTGAAAGCACATCTTAGTGATGTCTCTGTTGTACCATATTTTCTCCACCTCTTGATTTTTGTCCCATGTTATATCCAATGATTAATATTTTTATTTTATCTTTTTATAACTCTCCCCTGGTTAATATTTCTCAACAACGATATCCCTTACTGTCTTGTACAGCATGTTATATTTTAGCCAAAAGCTTTTCCAGTTGGATGATACCAAGCTCCCTCTCTCATGTATGTATGTATGAGCCAAGTTAATTGACATGTGTATAGGGCAGGGGTAGCTCAGTGGTTAAGGCATTGGACTAGGGTTCAAAAGATCCCAGGTTCAAACCTCACAACCACCAAGTTGCCACTGTTGGGCCCTTGAGCAAGGCCCTTAACCCTCAATTGCTCAGATGTAATGAGATAAAAATGTAAGTCGCTCTGGATAAGGGCGTCTGCCAAATGCCTAGATGTAGATGTATACTAATTAGCTTTTAACTTAGTGTTCAATCAGAATCTTTCAAACTTATCAATTTTAAAAGGGTATGCACGCACATAAAAATTAAGTGAACGTCCAGTATCCATCTTGCATGTGTCAATTTCACAATACAGGTTTCTGTCATGACATAACTTGGAAAACACACACACACACAATTTGAAAAAAAAAAAATTAAAGAAGAAAAAATAATTTTAAAAATTGCATTGTGATTATGATGACACATTGAGGTTGCAATTTGAACTACAGTATTTAACTATTAAATATATAATTTTTTATTCAAACTAAAAGAGTAAGCCAAAGTAATGTATACACACTTTAGAAAAAGAAAAACTTGTATTATATATTATTATTATAATTATTATTATAACATGTTTATACAATTTATTGAGTTATATATTGATGGGATAAAATTATAATAACAAGATAATAATATATTAATTTAATATACATCATACTATTTGTCTTTTCCTCATGTGTGTAGGCTAACAGCAAATGTCAAATGATCTCATTAAGTTTGCCAATATTTATTTAAATTTCAGAAAAAGTATTTAAGAAAGACAAATACCTAATTAGTAGTTGATACTACAACCAAGCCAAAACACTGTTGAACCACTTAATAAACATACCACCACAGTATTTTATTTATTAAAAAATTTTTTTTTTTTACTAAGGACATTGTTTATGCAGAATGTCAGTGTAGTTCACACTGTTATTAAAGATGCTGGTTTCTGATCCATTTCTCTCACTACCTTGCTGTCACTCTGCTACCTGTAATGTGTACCGAAGTTAGCAGTTTAGCACATTTGACAAAACCGGCATAAATAAAAACATATATTTAAAAATATATTTAAAAAAGCAATGAACTTTATGCTTTGAGGAAATGCTGATTTAGCAATGAAAGTATAACCCTTCAAAGTCGTGGTTCAGAGTTTGCAGCCTCAGTCGTTCGCGGATTTTTCTTTAGAACCTAAATAGTAATTGCTCACAGAAACCCCCTGAAATTTCATGGAAACGACAAATTTTTTATGGCTTGTTTTTTTTTTCTTTTTTTTTTCGCTTTAACGGTAAACTATTAAAAGCAATACAATTTACTAATTTTGTAACAAATATTCTGAATAATAAATAAAACAATCTTTTTTGTAATGTAGATAGAACACAAAGCGACAGTAGAGGGAAAAAGCAACTTTGGATGGTGAATTATTATTATTACTGTACTTACCCTACTTATACCAAAGAAAACTTGCTTGCATTACAGTACATATAGGAGTAACATCAGCAATTTACATTCTAGCACTGTGGGAAACACAGCAGTACAGTACTGTACAGTATGTAGGTTTACCTTTACATTCTTTTTTTCTTTTAAGGGTAATATATTAAGCTGAGCTTAAAAAGAAATTTAAGTGGTTTGGGAGCATATTTAGGGTATAAACTATAAAAATGGGCTTTTTTTTTTTTTTTTACCCATCCAATTTTTTTCCCCCCCACAGTTCGCACGTGCTATAGGAATGTTACTGTGTTAAATTTACTGAATATTTATTCCCTGATTATGCTACAGGAGATTATCCTTTGCCCAGGATTAGCCTCATCTTCCTTTGGATTGCTGATAACCACAAATCTCTCTTCTTTCGGTCTGTGGAAAACTGCAAACTGTCTTATAGGTTTCTGACCTCGAAGGTACTAGCATTCCTATGTACAACAACTGTCCGAGGTCACGCAAAAGAGCTCCATAATAAACTACTAATTAAATGCAACTAACAAATGAGATATATTCATTAAAAGAATATTTCCCAATATACATTAACTCAAAATTATATCTAAAAAAATTTACAAGTATATAGGTATATATATTACGCATTAAAAAAAATTTGCAGCATGTTGCGATTTAATAATTGCACAGCTTATCTATTCTGAGACTTGCAATTCACTGTGCATTAAAACAGACAGTGAAAGTTTTACTCTATCTCAGCTCCATATTTCAGCCTGTAGCTCTACAGTAGCGGCAAGGTTCTGGTGGAACTTACAGCTGACTCATGTCAGATAAGTAGATACACAAAACTCAATCAATACATCATTATCGTAATCTGACTTTCTAATAATCTGTTTGTTTATAAATACTGAAACAGTTGATGAAAAAAATTTAAATAAGTGCACCACACAGAAATCAAATGAAGTAAGAGGCAAGATACTGAACCCCAGGAAAGAAAAATTCCGAACTGTGTATACTGCAAAGCTGAAGCTGGACAGCCACTGTCCACTGGTTAGCAAGCTGAGAGTTACTGATAAATGTCATGACTATGGGATTAACTTCAACATGACAGTTCTCTATTATCAGCAGGATAAAGCTGTTCTCAAGCATGGCATTTGATCTGTATGGAAACCATACATCACTTCCTTAAAAAGTGAAAGGGGAAAAAAACCAGCAAGAAGCATAGCATGAGTTGCTATGTGAACATAGCTAACTGGTATATTCACAAAAAACTAAAGGAAAATGAAGCAAAATTCGAGGAGGATTGATTGTGGGAACTCAGGCAGAAGTCATGAACTGAAAATCTAAGTTGTTTAAAAAAATACAGAAAAAAAAAGTTGGAATTGGAACAACGCCATTTAACATTTTTGCTCATTTTTGCTTGTTAATTTCTCTGAAGCAAATGGTTATATACATGTACATAAAGCATATCATATTTAAAGATATGCTGATTTAATGTCACTAAACTTCGTGAAGAAACAGGACGAGGAGTTGATGACATGGAACTTCAAGCTGGTTAAGGAAGCATTTTAATTGCATTCTACTGGGTTGGAGATTATGAATTATAAGTTGTGTCCAGGAGTCGGATGCAGCACCCCTGAACACTACTATGAATCACATCATATTTGAGGTTCTGTTTTCCATAACCATTTTAGTACACCACGCCAAATAATTTCTCACAGGAAAAGTAATTGTTCTTGTATTTTGCCTTTTGATCCCACATAAATATACATACATACAAATGTGTGTATAAATAGGATTTAGTGATATGCTCTGTTAAAGTATACTAAATTATTCAGGAAAACCAGGAACAAAACTCAGTAGTATAAACTCTAGGGTTGCTACGATTGATGGTAGGACATGGTATGATCAATAGATTACAACTTTTGTATTCTACGCAAACCTTAATTTGTCTGACTTGGGGACAGAGAGCAAAAACGAAAAAAAAAAAACCTACCATCTCTGATGGTGCTGTTCACTACAGACCTCATGCAACATATATAAAACTTATGAGCCTCATTACAGGTTGTGATTCATTATGCTTAGTTACAGTCCTGACTTTAGTTCCATAACCAGCATCATGTACTTTTTCCGAATGGAATGAGATAAATTATACATACGCCATCCCAACACCTAAACTCCCAGAAACAATCACTAATCAGTGCTGGGATGATAACACAATCTCCTTTTAGGTGATCTTGACATTAATTGCACTCAATATGTATACAATAGTTATTTTCCTCAGTGTAAACAGCTTAAGTAAAAACCACCGGCATAAACTATTATTTTGTTTTTGAAGGCTACTCTATTATCACGTGCAACAAGCAAAACTGATTCAAGTGAACATCACCACAATGCTAATCACTGAAAATTATCATGAAATAAAAGCACAAGTAAATAAAACATTTACTTCTTACAACTGTTTTAAATACAGCACCTGGGGAATGACTGGACACAAGCTACTCAATATGGACCACCAATGAGCATTGACGTAAAACAGTACCCCGTTGACCTTCTGAAGAACAGTCTGAACCCCAGGCAAGGACAAATAAACAAGCATGATCACAAGATCCCACTAGAAATAACCTCATATCTCAGCACAGAAGCATAGCTAAGAGCAATAACACAGATACATACACACACAGCATTTTCAGCGGTGGCGGTTAGACTCCTCCTGTGGTTTTCTAGCAAGTAGAAAGAAGTTCAGCTTGTGAGGCATTAATTATACTATGCCATTGCCACCAACATCCTGAAAACTATTACCAGACCATATCTAAGTTGATTAAATAAAACAGGAATAAACACAGAGCTTGTACATGACTAAGCACAGTTCAACCACTTGAAAAGACTTGAAAAAACTCTCCTCCCCCCCCCCCAACCCCCCACAATTGACTGGTATTGGTATAATCATCAGTTCAAACTGCATCTGCCATATTGGCTGGTAATCTGTACGTTAATTATCAATAAGTGCAATGATTTAAAAAACGATCTTGGTCCAGTCAAATACAAACAATGACCTCATGAACTAGTGAGAAATTCAGTCACATTTCAGAGGCGTGAAATTTCTTTTCATTTATTATGAATTCAACTCGTAAACACATAAGCTTGTACAAACTTGTACAAACTTCTAAACAGCGGTAAACTGGGCATAATTCCATGAACATTCAAAGAATGCACACACCTTTCTTGTCTAAAAAAATATATATCTTTGTCTGGGTATCTAAGAGTAGCTCAACAAAACAAAAAGTAATAGCACTAAATAATTTGCATTGTTTGCTACTGCTGGTGGTACGGTCACCATTTTTATTTATTTTTTTTGCACAACTCTGACAGAATAAATGAGGAGCGTCTTTTCATAACATAAAACACCAACGCAACAAGCCTTTTTTTTCCCAATTAACGGAGCACAAAAAAATTAACAAGTCTTCACATAGCATCAGAACTAAACAAAATTCATATTTCCTTTACATGAATTATACAACTTATAAAAGCATTAGCTTTAGGTTAATCAAAATGCATTTTCATTCCCTACATCTAAATAATGTTCACTGCTTGGAAAATAAAAAAACCCTCTTTCAGCAATGAACACAACGAAGATTGAAATATCATACTATTGACCGGTGATTTCGCACTTAGGATGTAATATATTATATTTTCAATTAAATTGCAAATGTGACTATTCCAGCCTGTATCAATTCCATATCTCTGAAGTGCTATTCAAATCTTTTGCAACAGGCCCTAAGTAATGTGCTGCCTATGCCATTAATTCAATTTGACCACATGTGTGGAGCTTGACTAAAGCTGCACAGCTAGTCAAAGCTAGGCTGTGTTCGTTCTCTGATCACAATGTGCACCAAACCAAATATCCTGTACAGAAAGGTATGGTATTAACATGCATACTCTTGCACCATTAATAAATGAATAAACCAAGGAACACAAGAAGACTTCTAATAATTCTTTAACCATCAACATGTTTTTTCCACATTATTATTACCATAAAATCATGTAACACAGCCATGGAGCATCAAAACTCAGATGCTACTCAAGGCAAATATTATGTAGAAGGATAAAAATAATCTTCATGCTTTTGAAAAAAGGTGCAGCATTACCTATACCTACTGTGCTAATTCATTAAGAGTAAAAAGAAATGGGTGTACTCGAAACCTGTCGCTCTGACGCTACATGCCTGCACCAATCGTGTGAAAGTTCAGCAACAAAGTATTTCTCCTGTTCTATGACAAAGGCTTCAGTTCACACAAAATCTTTGTCTCCATCTACATAGTTTTAGGCTGAGATTTTATACTGTTTACGAGTTCAAACACATGCATGTACAGAATTCTGTGTGAAGTCTGCCTGGCATCAGTAAACAAAAATGGTCCATAAAATGTAAAAAGCCCCTGATTAAAAATTAATACGGCAACTGTTACACATCAGCCAAAATGAGCCTAATTCAGGACACCATATTGCTAAGTGCAGTACTGAATAAACTACGCTATAAAAAGCTGTAACGTTTTCTAACTTGCATAACTGGTTTAACTCCGACTTGGAGAATGGGTGAAAATAGATTTTCTTAATGCACAATGTAATTTCAGGTCAGGTGTAATTCACTTTTCTCTTAATATATTGACTGAAGATGCACACACAAGAATGGACCGGGGAAATCTTCCTTCCTGTGCCCAGTGATCATTCATGTTCTCTTCAAGAGGCTCCACTGTCGACATCTCCCCATTACCCGTCTACTCTTTCTCGCTCCCGTACATACACTCAGACGTGACATGCAGAGCTCATCAGAAGCTAAAAAGGGCCAGGCCAAAAAGGAGGAGATGAATGCAGCCTGGTGCCAGACCTGACACAGAAGAAGCTTGCAACACAACGAATCAAACTTACATGTGACATCATGTCACTGACATCTTCATCTTCATAAAAGTTCATGTTAAAACAATGTTCCGGATTTCCCTTTTACACCACCTGACATTTCATGCCAGCTGATTTTGCTTGTCCTGTTGGCTGTCATAGAGGAAATTTGACCAGGAATTCAGGCTTTAAGTACGCCTGTTAATCGAGAAACCACTTGGCTGCCAACACGACTCTTCATTCAAAAGCGAGGGAGTGTATAAACGCCTCTGCCTTCTGCTTTCTACACTTCACAGATAGCTTGAGGAGGCAAACTGCAGAAGTGCAAGTGCTCTGACCTTTAGGACAAATAAATAAAACTGTCTGTCATACGGTCTAACCTTTACTTGTGAATGAACACCCACAGACGGAAGCGTCCGGGCCGTACTGAAACGTGCGACTATTTTATGAGTAAGCAGCTGAAAAGCGCCTGTGCTCCATGAAAACCAGCCAAAACACGACAGTGAAAGTAAACAAACAGTAAAATTTACTACCGTGTCGTGATCTTGCTAACAAAATGGTGTGTACGATTATAAAGTAATTTTATACTTGGAGGGAATAAAGTCAAAGATCAGGGTTGAAGTAACTTATCATGTAGAGATTCATTTTCCATTGAGTCAGTCTGCCTGACCTTAAAAACAAATGTATTTCCTGTGGCTTTAACCTCTTACAGTCTCTGACTTTCCAACACATCAACATTCAAAAAAGGAGCTGAAGGATCAAATTATTTCATTATAAAGTTAAGAATTGTTAAATCTAAAATCAGGTGATCAGTAATTAAGAGGAATGCATTTAATAAAACAAATAAACTCGGATCTTAAATAATCCCAGACGAGTGATGTTTCCTCTAAGATTACTTCCCTTTTTTTTCATTGTGCTCCTATAACCTCAGAAACTGAGAGGGGGATTTAGGTTTAGCTAGGACAATTACTCACCTTTAGCGCATACTTCTCTCCGTTCTTCTTCTGAACGATTTCCAACACCTTGCCATTGATGCCCAAACCCAAAACCTGGTTGGTGACCTTGTAGTCGTCGGTTATGGCGTTTTTCTTGATCTGAAGCGCGGGTTTGGCGTGAAATTGAAGGTGCTGGAGAGCTTGCTGCTGCTGCTGTTGTTGTTGTTGCTGGTTGGGGAACACCAGCTGATTTTGCGAGTTGGACAACATCTCGCAAGGACGGACGGACGGACACACACACACACACACACACACACACAGCCGAGGCGACCGCGGCTTCCCCCCCGCTACTTCTTGTCTTTCACCACCTGTTTTCTTAAACTTTATAAACGACCACTTGGCGACCTACTCTCGCAGTACTGGTCAAATATACTTAAAAAAACTACCCTAAAACCGGCTTCGGCTAGTTTCGCCAACTTTGATGCTAGCTCAACTCGAAGGTGGCTTGTCAGCTAGCTTGCCAGCTAATATCCATTCCGCCAATTCCGAGTCCAAACCGAAGGAAACACTCCGAACAGGATGTTTTTAAAAGCGTTAATAGTATAACGCTCCAGTAAGCTTAAAAAAGAATACAGATTAAACACCATAAAATACTTAAATCGTTGTTGTTGTTTTTTTTTTTAAAGACAACAATGGTCAGCGCTAGCTAGCCGGCTAGCTCCTCAGCTCGCGCTCAGCCCCTCCGTTACTTTAAGCCAGTGTCTCGCGACTCTCCCTCGGCACTTTTTTTTCGTGACGTCACGCATGAAGCTGGAACGCTCCGGTTTTTAAAGGAAACGCCATGAGAAAGTAAAAAAAAAAAGAGCACACCACTCACTGTCTCTGACTTTCACCAGGTATTACGCAATAAACTCATGCTTATTTCATGGAAACTATATAACACTTTATTATAGAGAGCTGTTTAAGCATATTAGGAAAAGTGATGTTTCTCATTGACATGGTTTAATGTTAGCCGCGTGCCACACCCTTTCATCCATAGCATAGTATTTTAAAGTATATTCTCAATACATTGATTTGTTCAGTTATCTTCATGGTAGATCTGGGGCCTATCCCTTATGCACGAGACAACCTATTTAGTGCACCAGTATGTTTTAATCCACCATGAACATACACACAGACGTAGTGTTTAGCACTGTCGCCTTGCATCTCCACGGTCTGGGTTCGATTCCCCGCCAGGTTCTAATCCTGTCTCTGTGTGCATGTTCTCCATGTGTTTGGTGGGTTTCCTCCGGGTACTCCGGTTTCCTCTCACAGTTCAAAGACATGCAGATTAGGCTAATTGGTGTTCCCAAATTGCCCGGTGTGTGAGTGAATGTGTGTGTCTTCTGATGGATTGGCACCCTGACCAGGGTGAACCCCGTCTCGTGCACTAAGTCTTCTGGGATAGGCTCCAGACCCCACGGGACCCTGAATACAGGATAAAGCAGTATAGACGATGAGAGAGTGAGAACATACACACACACACACACACACTACTTCATGCTATTGCAAGGGGTGATGGGGAGAATGAAGCTTGGCTCTTGTTTACAATAATAATAACAAATATACCTGCAAAGCAACTGCAGTATCTGCACCAGAAAGACAGTGGGCACATGCATTTAAAGGGAAAATACCAATATCAATAGACATAATCTATTATAGAAATATATATAAGTAAGCTATTAGCACTTTTTACTATAAATAAAACTTTTTATTAGCTAGCACTTTTAACCATAAATTTGAGGCCTCACCACAGCTGAACCATTTGAGATATCAAAAATTCATCCGTAATTGAGATCATATTGGCTCAGTTTGGTATTGATTGTATAAATACCCTTGGAGGACTATATCAAATTCCATTGGATGCGTTTTGCAAACAACCCAAAATAATGGACTTCTTGTTCTTGTTGAGTAGATCCCATGATATGCATAGCTAAGAAAAAGAAGAAAAAGAGTCGGTGCAGCAGGTGATCGGGTCACCTTTAAAGATAACGAGTACTGGGTCGGTGTTTGTGAAGTTTACATTTTCATATTGCCCAACATGGTGTGTGGGGGCAGACAGGGTGGCTTGGTGGTTATGGTGTTGGACTGCTGATTAGAAGGTCCCCGACAATGCTGGGCTGCCACTGATGGATCCTTGAGCAAGTTCCTTCACCTCAAGTGCTCAAATATAATAGAACATTGAGCTGGCAACCCAACCCCTTAGATAACTGCCACAGAACCAGTGAATATATCTCAGTGTGGGCAGTATCCAACACTTGATAAGCCAGCACATATATGTACCTTACATCACAGTTAGAATTTTTAGCATATCCCAGTAAAGCTGTGGTCCAAGGAGGAGATTGGCTGTGTTGGGGCACAAACCCACATCCTTCTGATCAGTAGCCCAGTAACTTACAGCCTTACTGCCACCTAAACCATGCCCCTTTTATGTGCACATTATGAGCATGTGTGCTTGTGTCTTTTGATGGGTTGACACATGATCCAAGTTAACCCATACTTTGTACCTTGTGTGCCCTGGGATATGTTACCGGCCCTCCTTGACCTAATGAGTCAGAGCATTTACCAGTGTCAGTGATGAAAAACTGGGAAATACTCAACAACAAGCTCTTGGTAAATTCTCTGATTCAGGATAATTTGCATAACAACAGAAGACCCACAACAGCATTTAAAAGTTAGTTTCATCATTGTCTGAGAAACCTTGTTCTCCCCTAGCTTGGTGGGTTGTCTGGGTGCTTTGCTTTACCCCACAAAAGAAATGTTGTGCAGGCAGACTGGCATTTAAATATTGTATAATATATATATATATATATATATATATATATATACAGTACCGCTAAAAAGTTTGGGATAATTTCTCCATGGTCGTTCCTACTTTTTATTTCTTTCTACACTGTAAAGAAAGGCTGAAGGCATGCAATAATCTTCTTTGAACAGCTAATGTCGAGATGTAACTGCTACTCATGATTTGTAAAGCCTTCATAACGGCTCTAATCTGAGGTGCTATTTGTTAATTGGTGATTTTTGAACCTAGTAAATCTAAATGAACTTCTCCTCTGCAGCAGAGGTAAGTTTTGGTCTTGATTTCCTGGGAAGGTCTTCATGAGAGCCAGTTTCATCATGGTGCTTGATGAGTTTTGCAAATGCACTTGACAATACTGTCCTTGCAAGAACTATTCCAGAAAACCTGACTTCCCTGTCTTAAAATGACAACAGTATTGTTGTTGAATGTAGAAAATACATCACTAAACAAAAACAAAGAAATTTGCAAGTGATCCCAAACTTTTGAGCGGTAGTATAGAGTAGTTAAGTTTTTGTTTTACAAATGTATTCATATGCAAATCAATTCATGCTATCCATTATCACCCAAATGAGGATGGGTTCCCTGTTGAGTCTGATTCCTCTTAAGGTTTCTTCCTATTGCCATCTCAAGGAGTATTTCCTTGCCATCATCACCCTCGATTTGCTCATCAGGGACAATCTTATAATTTTGATTTTTATTTATTTTCTCAACATTTCACACTCATTTTATTTTTGTGTGTGTATAAAGCTGCTTTGTGACAATGATCATTGTTAAAAGCACTATATAAATAAAATTTATTTGAATTGAATATGCAAATAAAGTAATCATTAATTAAATATGTTCCAGTTTGCTTAGCAAAAAATATCTCCCAAGTGAATTTTATTTAGAATACAGATAATGACATATAACATATAACAGCAGTGAGATCCTAGGGACCATTTGTCCATTTTGTGTATATTGAAAAAAGAAAAGAAAAGAAAAAAGAAACAGCCTGTACTTAACCATCCCATAGCTCTTTCTCAGACAAATTACAATGTATGTGTGTGGATATGGACAACTAGTAGGGACTTTTCTAAACACATCCTCCGCGCCAGTAGAGGTCGCTGCCAAGATGACTAGGACGTGAACTATTACGAACTTTCGCATAAAAATAATGCGCAATTGTAGCAAACAGTTCAAATCCATTAATGTGCGCAAATGTTTTTGTCCTTTTTGTCATGATAATCCATATACTATATGTACAGTCTAGTTTAATACATATGAAAAGGAAGTAAAAACAGAAATAAGGAAACAAAGGAAGTAAAAAAAAAAACATTCCTCAAAGAATATAATTGCCAGGAAGAAGAAATGCTAATATAAAATGTTTAAAAATAACATATGCATGTATATACATTATATATATATATGCAGCCTAAAGCTAATACATTTTTATTGTTTTATTTTACATGACTTTTACAGTACATTTATTCTTCTTTGCACACGTTGTTTATATTACACGTTGTTTATATTACACGTATATTACATATATGTGCAATGTATAAACATTTCAGCCAAAAATAATAAAAATGTATTAGCTTTAGGCTGCACGGCGGCTTAGTGTTTAGCACTTTGGCCTTATACCTCCAGGGTCCGGGTTCGATTCCTGCCTCTGGGCCTGTGAGCTCGGGGGTTGCCTGTTTTCCCTGTGATTGGTGTTTTTTTCCCCAGGTACTCCGGTTTCCTATTACAGTCTAAAGTCATGCAGATTAGGTTAATTGGCGTTTCCAATGTGTGTGAATGAGTGTGTGAGTGTGTGTGCCCTGGAATGGATTGGCACCCCTTCCAGTGTGTACCTGACATCCTGCCTTAATTGTCCCGGGAGAGGAAACAAAGTGAAAGGCCCCTGCAACCCGGTATACAGGATAAAGTGGTACAGATGATGAGTGAATGAGTAGATTTAAATAATAATAATAATAATAATAATAATAATAATAATAATAATAATTTACATTGTATTTATGCTACTTGGCAGACACCCTTATTCAGAACAACTTATATTTATCTAATTCTACATCTGAGTTGTTAAGTGTTGAGTAGTTGAGTGGTTGCTTGTTGGTGCAAGGATTTGAACATGTGACCTTTTGATCAGTAAAAACATCTTGATCGCTGAGACACCCCTGAGAGATGCATGGAGCCTGGGGAATGCTTAATGACTTTATTTTCTGCTGCAGATTATTTTGGTCACCCAGTTTAACCTGTACCTAACAGTAAGAGTAAATTATTTGACCTCTGGTCAGAGAGAGAGTCTCAGTTATTGCTACTGCTATGTACAGTACCCTGGGTACAGTATAAATATTTTTGCAGTACATATTTCACCTCATGATGGCGCCAACTGCAAACATAACTTTCTCATATTCTGTTACATATCAGAAAGCAATACATGCCTGTCTGTTCCTGATTCAACGTGTTAGTTTAAAAATATATATATTTTAATATTATACACTATATATGACGGAGAACAATAATATTGGTGGCCTATATTCTTCAGATTTCTACGGAGGCTCAGCCTCTGAGGCATGCGGCAGCATTGACATGCTCATCTTTAATGTACTTAAGCATTTTATTGCTATTGGCTGCTTGGCTTCAACTAAGAATTTTCATTTCTAAACAGATAAGTTAATATAGGAAGTAGATTAAGGTAACCCATGTCATATTCAGGCAGTCATAGCTAATTCCTTCCTTATTCAACCTTTGGGAATGCAAATTTAGGGTTAGGATTAACTTACCTCAAAACCAAAAAAGCCCTAATACAAGTCCAGTTTTTAAACTATAGCTGTACTTCTGTTCTTGTATTATTATTAATTTTCCACAGATGTTTAGCCAATTCAATCCAATCCGTTCCTGAAGTTTCATGTGCGTAAACTGACCACATGTATTGTTTCCTGACATTTCTCAGTGTTGTGCATGAACCTTGAGTTCGGATCAAAAGCAAATCATGTCTGTATGTCATCTAGGAGTCATGTAATAAAAAATACAAAATTAACATATCATAAGTACTCTATGCAAGGCCCAAGATCTATTCTGGATCAAATAAGAAATGAAGTACATGAAAAAAACTAAATACCCAAGTAAAACAAATTTATTTTATATAAAATTGTACTTAATCACTGCATTTGTTATAAAAAAAAAAACAAGTGTATATTTTAGAAAGCAGAAAATACTGAGTAAAATTCTGCAGCTTCATATTTAATAATATAATCATTACTAATGCATTAAAATAGTCAAATCATGTATATTGTTAAAATACACTATGCATTGTCCATCTGTCTTGCTTCTCATTTTTATTGCTTCTTTCAGAATATGACAAAAACTGTAACTGTACCTAATGAAAGATCATCATGTTTTATTCTCTCTCTCTCTCTCTTTTTTTAAGCTATTAAAATCACAGATACAGTATTAGCCTCATCACACAGCAAGGTGCCACAGAATCCCAAACAGATACACTGTTGTTATAAAGGACTTTCCACTGTGTACCCCCTGTGGTACACAGTTGAATATGTGATTGTTATTCTGGGGATTATGTAACCAAACTGTTCGGGCTTTACTAAGCACAAAGCAACAAAATTTCATTTTTTCCTGCAGTTATATTCTTAGATATTGCTCTTCATCAAAAACAAGCTGTACAAAACATTTTCCTGCCTTTGTTTACTCTTATACATGAATATCAGGTTTCTATCAGGGGTTAATCCAGTAAGCAAAAAGAACACAATGCACAGACATCCCTGTCTGAGGCCTCACGTGGGTCTGCATGGGAAAACTATTAGAGGGGATGTGGAAAAGGATGGAAAGCATTACATGATATAATTATTCTTTGTTATTTAAGGGGTGTAGTTTCCATATGTAAAAAAAAAAAAATTTAATAGCCAAGACAATGTAAAGCAATGGAATAATGTGTTAAATTCTGATTTGTATTATTCTTGATGGAGTGTGTTTTCCAATAAAAGTACGTCACAAACATCCTCTTATACCACAGCAACAATTTGCCAACTATTACAGTTTTTAAATTTATGGCACTGTATTTTTCAATTTCAATTCATATTATGGTCTAGAAACATCCACAAAACACTTATCTATCACATCCATTCTATTTATTACACAAGTTACAGCAGCCGCAAAGCACTATGACTTCTACAAATGTATGAGCTCGCCAGCTTTTTACTTTCTTTTGTCCAATCAGAATTGAGAATTCAACAGCACTAAGCATGTAAATCAATGTGAAAAGTTTTAACTCTCAAGCATGCGCTAGTGAGAAATCAGAGACATGAAGATCATAGTGCAAACAAAGACTCAGCTCAGCATGACTGCCCCAATTTATGCAATTTATTTAGCAGTGATTTCAATTAGGCTACTTGATTCTTTGATGAAAATTATTTAAATATGCACTGTAAAAAAAAACGGTGCGTAAATCGGTAAATTTTACGGTAAAAAACTGGCAGCTGTGGTTACCAGAATTTTACTGTAAAAAATACGGTAGCACCGTTATTGCACTGTAAAAAAACAAAATTGTAAATTTTACGATAAAAAAACGACAGCTGTGGTTGCCAGAGGTTTACTGTAAAAAATACGGTAGCAATGTTTTAGGTTCTACGGGATCACACTCATTATGCTGCATATCTTACAGATTTTAATTGTCCTTTTTTTCGAGCGTGACCGGGAATCAAACCAAGACCCTGAAAGTGCAAGGTGACAGTGCTAACCACTACACTACCATGTTTGTTAGGCAACTGTTGTCGTTGTTGGACTTCCTCGGTTTCCCCCCGTCCCCTCACACGACTTGCACTCCAACAACGACAACACTTATGTAGCAAGCATGGTAGTGTACTGGTTAGCCCTGTTGCCTTGCACCACAAAGGTCTGGGTTTGATTCCCCGCCAGGCTCGAAAAAAAGAGCAATTAAAATCTGTAAAATATGCAGCATAATGAGAGTGATCTCGTAGAACCAAAAATATTGCTACCGTATGTTTTACAGTAAACTTCTGGCAACCACAGCTGCCGTTTTTTTTATCGTAAAATTTACGCTTTGTTTTTTTACAGTGCAATAACGGTGCTACTGTATTTTTTATGGTAAAATTCTGGTAACCACAGCTGCCAGTTTTTTACCGTAAAATTTACAGTTTTTTTTTTACAGTGTGGGTGCGGTGGTGACTCAGGGTGTTAATGCTCTGAGTTACTGATCGGAAGGTCGGCAGTTCGTTGCCCCAGCTCCGCCAGGTTGCCACTGTTGGGCCCTTACGCAAGGCCGTTAACTCTGTCTGCTTCAGGGGTGTCGTATAATAGCTGACCCTAATGGCTGAGTCATGAATAAAGAATTTCAATTCAAGTCAAGGTAATGTATTTGTGATGAATAAAGGCTGAACTTAAATTCTGAGGTCTAAATCCACTGCCTGGCCAAATAAAAAAGAAAAGAAAAGAAAAGAAAAACGTCTGCACACTCTAACATTTCACTCGACCTCCTTTAGCTTTGATTACAGCACACAATGTGGTGGCCTGTCCATGTCTAAAAATTATTCCTCATGCACCCAGAACCACTCTTTCACAGTTTGATTCCCGGAATATACCATCAGGGAAGAAAATCTTCTGGTCATATTCAGTATATTCAGGTCGTCAACTGACTACAACTCATTTATTACCACATAACAGTTCTGTGCCTCCAGAAGCTTGTACAGTGGCCACTATGTATGAGAGGTACATCGCTGCATGCGCTTCCCTTCCTACCCTCTGGAGTAAGGTCAGTCTGGCCTCATCAGACCACATGGGCTTTTTCCATTGTTCCAATGTACAAGCTTTTTACTCCCTAGCAAATCAAAGCCTTCAACCAGTTCCAGAAATTCCCTTCTGAACCAGTCACCTTTTTTTGGCTAGGCAGTGTATCCTGGGGAAAAAAAAAAAACACCTGAAAAATGATTTACAAAAAATTCCCACATACCAGACCAAATATGAACCTGAGCTGAAGTTGTGAAAATGTCTGTGCCAGGGTTCAAAGGCCATGCTGGTGGCGCTGGTATTTTTATCTCTTGGATTTTCCCACTGTTTCCATAGCGAAAGGTTTCATATTTAATTTGAGGCAGAAAAAAACGTTTATGTCACGCACGCTTTGTGTTCAAATCCCAGTACAAATACAAATATGGGCATTCGAACCGCTAAACAGATACAGGTAGTGTCATTGCGCTCCACCCACAGTGTAAACACAGCATTTGTACCATGTCATCATCTTTGGCATTTACCCATCTTACATTACTGAGTATCTGACACTTTCCCACAACAAATGTGTGTGTGTATGTTTTATATACACTATATGAACAAAAATATTTGGCCAAACCTGTTAATTATTACATTCAGGTGTTTCAACCTGACCTGGACCCCATTGGGCGTCATTGGGATGACAAGACCAACATCATTGGCTGGCCTCATAAATGCTCTACAGAATGAATGGGCAGGAATTCCCACACAAACACTCCAAAACCTTGTGGACAACCTTCTAAGAAGAGTGGACCAACTCCATATTTAAAGCTGCAAAATGGGGACCAACTCCATATTTAAGTAAATGTATTTGGATATAATGTCGCTGCAGGTTTGGTCAAATACTTTTGTCCATATAGTATATGCTCTTTTATATGTGCAACCAGTATAGCAAGAGGAAAGCAGTGTTGTGTCTTGACCTTTCCCATGTGAGCTGTCTGCCCACTCAGATTACAGAATGGTGAATAAACACAGTCATGCATTTTCATCAGATGATGTTTGTGCTGCATTCTACTGCTGACCACTGCAGGATTTCAGTTTGAACTATGTCAAAAAGTCAAGATCCTGCAAAAAATGTCTCCTTAAAAGAAATAATGACTGTATGTGCCAATGCACATTATAAGTAAAATATCAACACTAGCTTTCTAGTTTTATTCACTTTGGCATATGTGAGAAATCTTTCGCTGCCACTGAAAGATGCCACTGATGGAGCTGTCCTAGTTCACATTATCTATTTACAGCAAAGTCCATCAAGGCTCGCTCGCTACCCAACATTCACGTCTGGTAAAGGATTCTATATCGAGCCGAGGATCTGATTTCACATGTTGTCTAAGCGGGGAGCTGGCTCGATTGTGCGGACAGATCATGATGAACCCATTGCACCCATGTGGCCCTGTTAGTGCCAAACAATACTGCTAGTGGTGGTAAGACTCCCAAATATATTGTTGTGACAGAAGCACTGCTACTGTAGTAGTAATTCAATTGTCTGTAGCTTATAAGTTGAAAGTTCCTTTTCGTTTTTTATTTATTTTTTTTTATCCTATTTACTCAAATACCCACCACCATATAATTCCTGCATGGGAAACAGTGCTAAATTCACTATGCCCTATACATCAGCTTACAAACAAAAGAGAAATGTGATTTTAAAAAATCAGCCCTCCATTGGAAATTGAGTGAAGTCATGTACTCATTATCTTTACCACTTTATACTGTATACAGTTTCGCAGGGGGGCGGCCTGGAGCCTATCCCAGAAGACTTAGGGCATGAGGCGGGGTACGGCCTGGACAGGGTGCCAATCCATCGCAGGACACACACACACAAACATACTCACATGCTCATTCACACACTTCAGGCAATTTGGGAACCCCAATTACCCTAATGTGCATGTCTTTGGACAGTGGGAGGAAACCGGAGTACCCGGAGGAAACCCACCAAGCACGGGGAGAACATGCAAACTCCATGCATACACACCCTGGTGGGAATCCGACCCGGACACCGGAGGTGCAAGGCGCAGTGCTAACCACGAAGCCACAGTGAGTCATGTACTGTACTCCCATATACAAATCAAGATCAGTCATATACTTACGTCAGTTCCCTTATTACACAGCCAAAGAAATTGCACAGGGAATTAGCAAAGCAACTAAACTATAATGCATAAACCATAATCGCCTACATCTTGTTGAGATGGTAGGTCTGTGTGGTTAATCAATCTGTGGCCTTGTAGGAGGCCAAATGTAAGAACTGTACATTTGAAACTAGTAAAACAAATGGCGTCACTTCTGCAATACTTATCAGACGCACAATTATCAGCTGGAGAAATGTTGTGGACAGTTCTTGTAGCATTTATTTATCTTCTGTACCATTTAAACCCATTAAGCACGGAGAGAACATGCAAACTCCAGGATTCGAAACCCAACCCTGGAGGTGCAGGGTGTCAGTGTCTCTAAGCCATCATGCCGCCCTTGTTGCATTTGAATGTAATTAAATTGCAGCAATGCTTAAATATTTCTTCTTTCAAAGAATTTTTGACAGGAGCAATGTTTTATATAAACAGGCATAAATTTGGCTTTGTCTGTGCAGTATTTTTGTCATAGTGTCTAGGTCTGTCCTGTTCGAATGCAATGAATCCAATGGACAGTGGCAGCTGCTAATAAATAAATATGTAAAAAATTATGCATCATACAGTATATAATATACAGATACGATCTGCTTTCAAAGCCCGTACAATATTGTGCAGTGTTTTCTCAGTGAGGTGTTGTTCCTGTGAATCAGCCAACCAGCTCATTATTGTCCGTTCATTAATCTCACTCATGTGTTTGCCAAAGGCTTTGAGGACAGTACGGTGTGTTGAGGAAAGTACATTACTCAACGGTGGACCATTTTATTTTAATGCGAATCAAAGAAGAGCCTTTAAAAGCAGCGATGCTTACTTCAGAAGAAGGCAAATGTACACACTGCTGCAAAAAATAGCCTCAGCATGTCATCATACTCAAGAGAGAGAGAGAGAGAGAGAGAATGAACTCATATCCACACAGCAGTGGTGTCTACACAATATTAAGCCACAAGCACAGGCTACAAATATAAAAAGAAAAAATATATAATAAAACACAATAATAAGCACATCAAAAGCATTAAAACCACTTTCTGCTGCATTTGGTCATGTGACTATGGATAGAAACGTGCCAGTCAATACCCTGTGACTGTAATGATCTCCTGTTTGTGAAGAAGCCATTGTCTGTGCTCTGTACTGGCAATTTTATCACACCCTTAGGCCATAGAAGGAAAAGGAGGGGGAAAAAAATTAGGTAGTGAGGGAGGGCAGATGAGCCCAGGAAGAGAACATCAGCTTCTCAGAAATAACAAATAAAGAACACCTTAGCAAACAGAGCCTCATAGAGAGTGTTCACTCATAAACCGTCAAGGTGATGCAACGTGGTTCTTCTCATTTCCTTTAGTCAGTCCATTAGGAATCCTTAAATGATGAGTACACTTGTACCCCTTTTACAAATAAGCCAGTTCCTCCAGCGATTCATAATCATGAATTACTTGAACTATAAGAAAGGAATAAAGTGTAAACTTTTAGGGCTGTTATTGACAATTATACCTTGAATTGAAAGCCGTTTTTTTTGGGGGGGAGGGGGGGATTTTTCCCCGATTTTCTCCCTAATTTAGTCGTGTCCAATTCCTCCCCGTCACTAGGGGGCTCCCACATTAAGGCTACTACTACCACTCAGCCGGGAGGGCCGAAGACTATCACGTGTTTCCTCCGAACCACGTGACGCCAGCCGACCGCATCTTTTCGAACTGCTCGCTCGCGCACCGTTGGGGGCGGCGTAACACACTCGGAGGACAGCGCTATCCGCTCCTTCTACCTGTGTGAGCTCACAGACGCCCCTGACTGGCTGAGCCGTGATTAATGTGGGAGCACTATGTACCTCTCATTCCTCCCCTCTGAGAGAGCTCGGCCAATCAGCTCTCTCTAGACCTCCGGCTGCCAGAGGTTACAGCATCACCCGGGATTTGAACTAGCGATCTCCGGATGATAGGGTGAGCGCTTTTACCATTGCGCCACTCGGAGGCCCCGAAACCCATTTTTTTCGAGCAGTATCAAGGCCAGAGCCACTGGCTGACATGTGACATGGAACCACAGTATGTCACACTGAAGTTTATGCCTGTAAGTACACTCACTCACCCGCTCCTAAACCAATCAATCAATCAATCAATCAATCAATCAATCAATCAACCAACCAACCAACCAACCAACCACTCTATCGACAGTATCCATGTTTGTATATAAAAAGGTTGAGAGTAAAAGCCCATTTACAGATTTTACTCATTCTGACAAATTATTATTTTTTGTAATTATATTTTGACATCTGCGTTACACAGCAATAAGCGTGTCCTAATAAGTCAGTCATGTCACTTATTTCTGTCACATGATCAATGAAGCAAAACAACTGGCCTCACAGAACAGCACTTGCACTGAATGAACCAAATGTAAAAAGAATAGATTTTTGGAGAATGTGGAAGCCAAGAAAATGTCAAACCATTTAATGGTTTACCATCAACCAATTGCTTAATGTCCATGATATTATACTTTCTGTCAAATAGTATGTGATTTGTGATTTGGCTTTTGAACCAACACCGTACTGTGTACTTAACAAGGTCATGCCTGATACTATAGTGTGACCTTCATTTTCACCTCCAAATCAATACTTGTTTTTGCCCCTCTTGTTTCTGCCATAACTAGCACTGGTTTTGCTGGTTTTTAGGCAAAACAGGGCTCCTGTAAACAAGATCAGACTCGTGTCTGGTCGTGAAGCAATTACAGACAGCCTTCTATCATCGGGTTCAAATCATAACACACTGACCTCGATGAGGTGATGCATGGGTGCTCCTTCAGCTCAGCTGTTCAATAAACATCATGAACAATGATCTTCCTGACAGTCATTTGTATTAACCTATTTTTCCTGGCAGATCCCTTTAGATGCCACTTGAGTGGAAGAACTGGCCTACTTTAACCCACAGAAGGTCATGACAGATACGAGACATGATGACATACCTAAAACGTCTCACTTGCTATATACAACTGATTTTGGGAATCAAGTGGTTTTCGGGAGTTGTTCCAAGTAATAGGCACAATATCCGGCCATCTTCACCCCCCCTCCAGCAGTAACCCAATACCCTGTCTGGACAGACACCAACTGCCCGAGGCAAAACAGGGCTCCTGTAAACAAGATCAGACTTGTGTCTGGTCATGAAGCAATTACAGACAGCCTTCTATCGTCGGGTTCAAATCATAACACACTGACCTCGATGAGGTGATGCATGGTGCTTATATGTTTCCATAACGAGGCATTTAAATGAACAGGACTAGTGGCTTATTTAAAATGGTATTTAAGTTCAGTGATATTCACAGACAAACCCATCACTGTATGTCTGACATTTTACCAACAAAGGAAACTCTGTAAATAGTGAGCAAACCTGCTGGCACCGCGTCCTGTCTGCATTGCGAATGATCTCTCAACACTGACACATTGCAGACACAAACACCTGCTGTCGTCTCTCCCCTCCCCCTACTCACACACCCCATGTCTGGCCAGGTGCAGAAAAAAGAAACACAAGCCGCTCACTCCATCTCAGACCCCTGGGTGTACGGACACATGCGCTAAATCCACCTAGAGTACTAGAGTTGAAAGGGCCACTTTGTGAGCAAGATTAGGCCATGAAACATAAGGCACTCACATATGGCGCGGTGGGGTAGGCTGCAATAGATTTGATGGAAGTAGTTGGAAGGACAGTGGTGACCTAAAACAAACATGTGTCTCATGCTGAAATATCAGTAGGTGTAAAAGGTTACGTTTAGGAGGCCCTTAGGTTTGGAAATATCTGTAAAATTACACACCCAATTATTTCATACAGTTTATTTGGTATATCTAGAGATTTAAATCTCTTTAGACCAGACTTAAACCGATGACACCATAACTGAAACCTTGACTGATCAAACCCAGCAAATGCATGTTAACCATATTCATTCTATCTGCTGAACCAAGAAATATCTTCATTCCATCTACATCATGCAATGTAGTTTAATCATAAGGATTAAACTATTCTTATACCATTCAGCTTGTAAGAATTCCCTCCCTGAATTTAGGATTGTGCCTGGTCCATGACCATGTTGAGACATCTGACCCAAAGACCAACTGGCCCATTCCCCTCTCATTCCTCTGACTGTAATGAGTGGGGACTGAGAATGAAGGTTAATCCCTCTTTATATCTTCCCAGAGGATAGGAAGTATAAATAACCCTCCAAGCCTACAATATCCGCATCAACATCAGTTCTTTTAATTGCTCACGTTTCCAGTGCAAGTTTCATTGGTTAATAGGATTAACCAAATAACCTCTCTTAAGGCCTATTGGCCAATTAGAGGTCAACAAATAAAGTGTGCAGATGGCACCAAAGTTTCCACAGCAAGGACTGAGATGAGGCCAAACAGATTTAGTCCTTTATTGGTATAGATATAGTCCAGATTGGTTAAGCACAAGCAAAGGTTCATATATATATATATATATATATATATATATATATATATATATATATATTGTCTTCTAAGAATCGATGAACAATAAAACATAATATCTTCTTTAATATAATATAATCTTCATAATATAACTTTTTTTTTTCTCCTGGAGATACTGTTATATTGGTGTCGATAACACTAAGGGACAAGATCTGAAACACAATTTTGATTTCAAAGGCATTTTAAAACATCAGACAATTCAAGGCTAGAGCTTAAGGTACTTACTATCTAATCAGGTTTGAAAATGTTTTACTTCACTTAATATGTAGCTTAGTTATTTAAAGTCAATTTTAAATTTTCTTCTGCTCATGTATTTGAAGCACGTTCTTCACTGATTGGCATGTCATCCAATGCATTAGAGGTTAAAACTAAAAATCACTGCCATGTTAAAAATTTTATACCCCTCTTTTAATTCTTAGGTTTTTGTGTAAAAACTTAATAAAATAAATTTTTATTGATTATAGCAAGTCTCAATATTAGTCAAATATAACCTCAGATGAACAACATATAACTTTTTTACCTTGCCATTATTTATTCAACAATGAAATGCCAAAAATGAAAAACACATATGGCCAATACCAAGTACCCCCCAAGATTCAATAGCTTGTAGATCCACCTTTAGCAGCAATAACTTGAAATAATGCTTTCCTGTATGATCTCACATCATTGTGGAGGAATTTGTGCCCATTCTTCTTTACAGCATTGCTTCAGTTCATTGAGATTTTTGGGCATTGACTTATGCACAGCATTTCAGTTGGCTTGAGATCTGGACTTTGACTAGACAATTCCAAAACCATGATTTTTTTAAATGTATTTTTCATCCATTTCATTCATTGTCTGGATGCATGATCCAATTTCGACCAAGCTCTAGCTGTCACACAGATGGCCACACATTTGCCTTTAGAATACACTGGTATACAGAGTTTATGATTGACTAATTTACTGCAAGATACCAAAGCAAGCACCATAATAAGCCCAAATCATCACCTTCCACCACTGTGCTTGACAGAGGGCATGAGGTGTTTCTGCTGAAATGCTGCTTGCTTTTTGACAAACATGGCGATGGGCATCCAGGCCAAACAAATCCATTTTGGTCTCATTTATCCATATGGCATTGTTTCAGAAGCGTCATGCTTCCATGTTCTTTTTACACAGAAGAGGGTTTTTATAACTCTTTCCAGATTGATATGTAGCAACAATTGCCTAAGACTATTCCTTATGTATTTTCCTCTTGGCATTGTGTTAACACACACCTGAATGCTCCAGACCAACCAAATGCCAAAACATCTGCTTTTATATAGGTCTGCACACCTGCAGATGATCAGTTAATCAAGGGCTTTTTGTCTTTTTGGCTTCGTTTTTGTTAAATGAATAATGGCACGGTGAAAAAAAAGGTACAAGTTGTTTGTCTGAGTTTGTACTTGTGTAATACTGAGACCATCTACAATCAGATGATTTTATTATGTTTTTACATAAAAACATAATATAGAATTAAAAAAGGAGAACTTTTGATTATGACTATTTCAAGCCACATTGAAATGTATTGAAGGTGTATAGCTCTTAACCATCTCTATCCTGGGCCAGTTCATGATGCAGTTTAGGTCATAGACTTTTGTGCTAAACAAATTCCTCTATAAGATTTAATACTGTGCTATATTCGCAGCACCATAATTAGAACTGAAGCCTACATTTGAAATACGAACTTGTGTCTGATCTTCCTATAGTGAATGTCAGATTACCAAGCAACATGGCTGCCTGACATTTGATTTCCTGCTAATCCTCTTCGACTGGATGTTTAATCTTTGATCCGGTGTCTGTGGGTGCCATGCCATTCACACAGCAGTGTTTAGTAGGGCACGCTTTATCTTACTAACCTTGTGCCCTTTTGCACTTACCTAGGACTTGCTTCCTACAAAGTAATATAATAAAGTAACACATTATTTAACGCATAGGGGAAACTTCTCCCAGCTCCTGTCATGTGCAGATGGATTTTTGGACTCTTCAGGCCCTTGCAGTGTCATGGAAAAGCACTCAGCGATCAGTGAGGGAGAAGAATAAAGCTTGGATATGCACTATGGAGGCCATCAGCTTCTTGGGAGGAGATCTGGATCTCTCTCTGGCCCACCTGTCCCCTTGCGTAATACACACACATGCTAATGGACAAGGCAGCAAACACGAAACATATGCACAACACATGCTCACAAATGCTCATTCTTCTAAAAGTCTTATAGAGTTGGCTTCAGCGTATGTTTAAACGTAATATAACAGGCATCTTTTGTCAAAACACACTTTTTTTTTTTATTATTATACCAATTTTAGCCTGTTGTCACACTGCAATACTAATTACAGCTAACACCTAGTTAGAACCAATAAAGGGTCATGTGTTGTTAAGATTTTTGGAAAACATGAGCATTGGTTCATTGTTTGCATTGATCTCAAGCCATGGCAACTTTGTCACATAACAGCAAGCTAAAATTACACATGAATTACATTATTTCATTATTTTTAAACAACTATGTTATTAAAAATTCCTGCATAAAATTAGATTGAAAAATACAACAGTATTTTATTATATTATAATACACACAAACATTCAGGCTACTGTTAGCTTGCTAAAGTAATGTTAGCTAGTACTGGTTGTTCTGACTAATCTATAAATCTTGCTAGCTCTTATCTAGAAAGTCAATGCTAATTTATTCAAGAACTAGCTGAAGTACCCATCGTTGATGAGAAAAGAGATTAAAAGTTAAAAGGTTAAAGTTAAAAATAATCCGAATAGCTTTAATTTATCAGTGATGTTGCTATTTTAGTTTGAAGCTCACGTACATGTCTGCCTGCAACAATGATAAAAAACCTTAATTGTTTTCAAACTTTAATTTCACAAAATTTTGTTTGGTGTGATAAAATTATATGGTATTGGATTCCAACTGGTTAAATATTAGAAAATTGAAAATAATAATAATAATAATAATAAATTACCTAGTTCATGGCAAAATTTTCAATCTACTGTCAGTTCATTTTATTTCAATTGATGGGAAAGAGAAGATATAGAAAAGTTTATGTTCACACCTTGTTTACACAAAGTTGTACTTAGTCAGTCAAATACACTCCTTGTTCGGTAATTGGAGAGTTAATCATAGATGAGAAATCGAAAAAGATGATCAGATAAAGATGAAGTTTTGTCTTAAAATGACTCCAGCACATTAAAATTCACTTATACCACGTCAGTGCTCTTGTTTCAGCTGTGAAAATATGAACTAATGAATTTCTAATGAATATCTATTAGTGCAGGTGCTTGTTTACATTGAGCAAGTAGATTATTGGTATCTTATTTGAAAGTAGATTATAAAATCCCATCGCTTTTACTTGACATTTTGATTTCACTTATGGTGCAGGATAAACTTTAGGCAGATATCCAAGTACAGCAAAAGTTTCATGTAATTCTGTCCAGATAGTTTTGCGTGATGCAGTGACAAAATATGGCGGGGCAGACAGATATACATACATACAGACATACAGACAGATAGTCAGATAGACAGACATACAAGCAGAAACTTTTCTGAGACCTCTAATGTATGAAACGTAAATATATAATTGAAAGAGCGTGTTCTGACCATTGTACAAACCTTTTATGTATATAGATAGTTAGGCTGTTATTTCTTCAAATAAAGGCCTAGAATTTTGTCAAAACTTCACATTTCTCACAGCAAAATGCTCACAAAAAAGGCAACCTGTGATTGTGTGTATACCATAAGTTAGCTGTGTTTTCCAGTAAGCTAGCTCTAGCAGAGACTAAGTAGTAGTGCTAGTTACAAATTGATGACAGATTATGAGGCTAGCTAAATATCAGCAAATAAATCAGAAAATGTGTTATGATGTCCTTTTGATGAATGTCAACCAAAAATCTATAAACAAAAGAGAAATAGAAAAATTTTTGTTAATATTTTGTAACATTTTTTTGTTCTTGCAGCCATTTTGTTGCACTTCCTCATCAAGCACAGCCATTCTAATCAAAGCCGTCATACTGAAACCAGTCAGTCATGTCAGTAAAATTAATGGCTTTATTATTATTATTATTATTATTTATTATTATTATTATTATGCTGCCTGTGTTAATTGTTTCATCAAGTAAAGATAATCATGTTCAGTAAGTAATAAGGTCACTCGGTTTGTACATTCCTTGTCTCAGTTAGAACAAAAGGCGCGGTTCTACAAGTAGGAGCATGCTAGCGCACGGTAATAAAAGTTCAATCGGCTACCGTCAAAGGGTGGCTCCACATATTCTATCCACATTTTTAAAAAAGCTTCAGTCTCAAGTGACTAAAAATGCCAAGCTAGCATGTGGTACTTCAGAAAATCCCCTTGAAAAACTAGACTTTTTCCCCAAGTGCTGACATCAACCAAAAGACAAAAGCCAGTGTTTATGTTTCCACTATGCTCATGGTGGTGCCTCTTTCCTCCCCAAGGCATTCTCACAAGAGATCACACCTGTGTGTATTTGTGAACATGTGTGTGTATGTGTGAGAACAGGAGATTCTCCTTGGCTGTCACCTGCAAACGTGCCCGAGACATCATCTTCTTCTTGGCCCACCTACACACAACTCATAACCCCCGCTCCCACTTCACCCTCAACGAAATCTGACCTTTTCCAAGAATAAACTGTTTACCTAGCAACAGCGATGCCCTGGTAACAAGCATCTGATGCTGTAAAATCCCAGAGACACCGTCCACTGAGACAAGCAGCCAAACCCCTCTCGTCTCTAGCTTTTGTTTAAATGAATATTCAAACACAATAGGCGTTACAGCCAAGTTGCCGGAATCAAACCACTGTTTGTTTTTTTATTTATTGAAAAAGTGAAAAGTAGACTAAATTGCTTCAAGGCTTGGGTGCAAAATAAACAACTGGATTAGAAACCAGATGTACAGTACTGTGCAAAAGTCTTGAGCCACCCCTCATTCTTTTATATAAAATTAATTATATTAAATTGATTAAATAATAGAAACGGGAACAAGTGTTTTACCGCCACAGACTGCAACATGCCTAAAGATCCAATTTAAAAACAAGCAGCAACCTTATTTCCCCTCTCATCTGTAACAACCACACATCATTCAGCATCACTAGTATAATAATCACAGGCCAGATCATCTGCCATAATCCGAACATGTTTCTCACTGGATTATGCCTTAAGATACAGGTTCATACCTATGAGCCAGCGCTAACATACGCTTCCTATGAAACCCAGCCTACTGCATCTATTCTAACTGCATCTCATGAGACAGATAGTGCTATCCGCCCTTTTTTGCATTAACAAGGTCAGAGATGTTTATGAACGGCTAGGGCGAAAGAGAGTATGACATCACTCCCAACATGGAAACATAACCAATTTAGCTCCATTTGCTCCCAGTCATGGATGGCTCTGGTGTTGTCAGGGTTGTAAGACAAGGAGGCTAAATGTAACTCACTCTCTCACTTTGTGTAGTAAGCATCTACTCCAATCTGTTCTCTGTTACTAAGGCATGTGATTTTGAAACTCAAATCTGCAAAAAAAAAAAAAAAAAAAAATTTGTCATATGTCAGTCAATGAAAAGCTCACTTTCTGCTTTACCTCTCACGAGCAGTGAAAGCTACAAGAGATGTAAAGCAAATAAGCAGCAGTATTAAAGACATATGTGACAGAGGCTGACTGGCAGAACCCTATACATGGTCATTTTGGAACATTTTCTTCTATATATACAGTCGTTTTAAGAGCGAAAAGACTTCCTGATGTTATTTTTTTTACACACAATCTAGAACACGATCTTTAATCATGTCTGATTAGGCCTGAAAGTAAAAAAAATGCATTGCCCGCCTTACAGTATATTTATAACTTGATCTACTCATGACAAAAAAAACATTACTGTCAAATTTGAAAGAACCATAAGATGACCACGGAAAATGACTTTTCACTTGGGTTATCAGCATCATCTACTACTCTCTGCATTTACCCACATCTCATGCCATTTAAACACAAGCCTCAGTGTCACGCCAACGTCAGTGCTGAAACACCATTTCACAGATTTTTCATTAAAGGTGTTTTTTTTTTTATATGTTTTGATCATGATATGATGGCGCAGGAGCAAAAACATGATCAAAGTATGACATTCATCAGATAAGCTAATAAGGTTGTAGACGCTTGTAGGTTCTGCACACTAACAGCATTTAATTGTTAAACTGTCTCATTAATCAATATGCAAGCGAAATGCCAAGGCAAGGTGAGAAAGTAGCATAAATGTACATTTCCACCTTGTTTTTGTTACACAGTTTTATGTTTTCTAAGAGTGAAGATGTACACTGGTCAGCCATAACACTCACACACTCATCATCTATACCGCTTTATTCTGTATTCAGGGTCGTGGAGCCCTGGAGCCTATCCCAGGAGACTTGGGGCATGAGGCGGGGTACACCCTGGACAGAGTGCCAATCCATCACAGGGCACACACATTCACTTACCTCACACGCTACGGGCAATGTGGGAATGCGTATTAGCCTAATCTGCAGATCTTTGGACTGTGGAAGGAAACCGGAGTAACCGGAGGAAACCCACCAAGCACGGGGAGAACATGCAAACTCCATGCACACAGAGACGGGAATCGAGCCTGGCCGGGAATCGAACCCGGATGTGCAAGGCGACTACACCACCGTGCTGCCTCAGCCATAACATTAAAATGCAAAATGATATTGTGTAGCTTCTCCATGTGCAGCCAGGGCAGCTCTGGCACGCAGGGGCATGATTCCACATGACCTATCAGGGTGTGCTGTGCAGTCTGGATTTGTCACTGGGATGTTAGTGGCAGACCCCTGGGGTGCTGTAGGTTGTGGGGTGGAGCCTCCATGGATCAGATTTGTTTGTCTGCCACATTCCATGGATGCTCAGTCGGATTGAGATCTGGAGAATTCGGAGGCCGGATGACCAACCTTGAGCTCTGCAGCCCCATACACAGCAGGCTGTGATGCACTGGGTGTTCTGGTGTCTCTCGGTCGTGGCCAGCATTGACTTTTCCAGCAGATTTTGTGCGGGATCAGACTAGACAGGTTAACCTTTGATCCCAACAAGCCCAGACGAGCCTTGGGTGCCCATAATCCTGTCAGCAGGTTCTTGGTATATAACTGATAATCAATGCTACTCAATTCACATGACAGTGGTGTTAGTGTTGTGGTTGTTCATGGTATAATATTTGGGTAAATTTCCAGTTTTCCAAAATTCAGCCACAGTGACATCCAGTGTTTTTTTTCCCCCAGACTTTCCCACACAAATTATGTTGCAGAATTAAAGTGTCAGAGAGTTAAAAGTCATCCCAAGCTCCTGGGGAATGTGTTACAAAATGAATGCAGGTAGAGGATGCCGGGATAGATTATAGGAGGAATGTCAGATATTGCATCAAATATCACTATTTAGAAAAAATACATAATCACATAATCACAGCGTCTGAGATATAATGGTATATGTATTCTTGCATTTATATCATAGTAAAATATTGAAGAGTGTTTAAAAGTAAAAGTAAAATCTTGTAAAATAAGTAAAATCTTGATCAATCATGGTGATTTATAACAATGAAATAAGAAAGAGAGGAAACGGGGCATTTGTTTGCGTGTGTCTGATTCCCCAGTCCTGGGAACCAAAAATAAAGATTTTCCATGTCCTCTGTCTTTTTTGGAGATCACATTCTCCCTGTGGTCAGGATTTTGGACTGACAACAACTAGAGTGGAACGTTGAGGCAGAAGCAGAATGTAAGAAACCAAGGAAGGGTGGAAATGGGTTTTAAGAGCCAGGACATGGAAAAAATGAAAGCAGACCATATGATTTATTTGTCATGATCTTTGAATGCTGAAACACAAGATCCCTCTTCATGGAATGAGATACATAGAGTATGTCAACAACATGAAAACACATGCCAAAGATACTGTTATCTGGAGTTTTCCCAAACAAATATGACATACTCATGTGCTCGGTGAAACATGGCAGTCATGTGCTATTTCAGGATTGGCCAAGGCACGTGGAAGTCAAGAGTCAACAACACATTATAAGAGTAAAAAAGGAAGAGGGGTAACTACGCGAAACTCAAGTTTGAATGTAGGACTCTTGATCTAACTGTGAGGTTTCGCAGTGTTTACATTTTATCGCTGCGGTCCTGGGTTTATCTCAACCCTGCCTGCATTTGTCTTGGTCCCGGCCCTCTCCTCAAAACTCTGGAGGTTGTACAAGAATGTGGAATGTAAGGATTGGTAGGACAACTGCTGTAGAAAATGCAGCCCCACCTCCAAAGGCGCTTGGCACCACAGCTGTATGCAAGTCCAGGACCAACACCAGTAGAAAAAGAATGCCCTCACCCTGTGGAAAGCCCTAAAGCATTACAAGAATGAAGACCAAGACTGTGCATGACTGTTTTGTTGCTCTGTAACACATAAAACTTGCAGTGATAAGCTGGTGATAAGCATCAAAACCTGATTCTACTACTTAACTGCAACTTTGTTTATCTACTGTATCATGAAACCGTTATAGTTAAGCGACATAAGTGCACCTTATCATAGGTCATAACTAATACACAGACAGGATGACACTAATTGAAATGCAGCAACACTAGTCAATCTACCTCGTGCATGTTTCAGCCTTTATTGACATTACTGCACAGTGAAATTCTTTGTTCTTCGCATATCGCAGCTAGCCTAGGGTCAGAGCACAGGGTCAGCCATTATACTGCACCCCTGGAGCAGACAGGGTTAAGGGCCTCGCTCAAGGGCCAATCAGTGGTAGTAATGGGAAGTTTGGATTATTTTAGTGAAAAATGAACAAATTTTTTTTTGTCATTTGGTTTATTTCCTTCTTTTGATCAGAAATAAAATAAAATTTAAATGATTTTAATAAACATACCGTCAGCTTGGCTACATACACAAATTTTGGCTATAATGAAAATATTACAATGCAGCTAAGTACATATGATAAACAATGAGCGGAATGAGCAGCTCACCTTTCATATATTTTGGTCCGAGTTGTTCGTTCTTTTAAACTATTAGTGTCTATGAGAGTCACGTGACAAAAGAACAAATGACTCAGACTAAAAGACTCAAGAGATGAACCGCTCATTTCTGTTTCCTGTATATAACCTTTGAGGCTTTGTGATGCTTTGCACATGCGCACCCAGTAGAAAATGAACAAATCACCGCCTGAAAATACTTGTTCTTCTGAGTCACGTTAACGACTCATTAAAATAAAAATAAAAAATGAATCGATCATGAACGACTCATCACTAATCAGTAGCAACCTGGCAGAGCTGGGGTTCAAACTCCCGAGCTTCCGGCTAGTACCTCAGAGCCTTAACTCAGCCAATTTAAAACTTTTATTAATCCCAAAAGGAAATTGTACTTTTTCACATATCCCTGTTAGGAAGCTCAGGTCAAAGCACAGGATCAGACAGAATACAGCGCCCCTAGAGCTGAGCTGAGCTCAAGGGCCCAACAGAGGCAACTTGATGGTGCTGGGGCTTGGACCCCCAACATTAATATAAGAACCCCAGTAACCAATATCCTTAACAGTTTGAGCCACCACTGCCCCATAAACAGGATGTATTTCACATGCGGCATCTCAGTCACTTCTGTTAGCCCCAGAGCAAAAGAAATGTGAAAGTCATACAACAAAGAAATACTTCATACAACTGTGTGTATTTTTACTTTTGGCCATTGGTGGCGCTGTTGTTCTTGATGATAGAACCACTCTGTCACAATTTGAATCCTGGAATATATAAGGGAAGAAAAGAAAATCCATAGATCATAACAGATCATAACAGTTGTACAGTGAGCACTATGCATGATGGGTACAACACTTCATGTGCTTCCCTTCTTACCCTGATGTGTCCATCGTTCTGAAATAGGGACAATCTACTAATCAGAGACTAATCAGACCGCACAACATTTTTATTGCTTCAAAGAATTTTGTTTTGCTCCATAGCAAACTGGCGCCTTTTTCTGATTAGTCTCACTAACAAGTGGTTTTCTTATGGCCACACAGCTGTTTAGTCCCAGTCGTGTGAGCTCTCATCACATGTGAATATTCTCTTACTTTCACTATTAAACACAGCTGTCCTTTCTGTTGACCCAGTCTCTGTTCACTGTTTCCTTTAGATCACATTTCCGTAATCCTTTCAGATTTTAATAATGTGTTGTACAGTTCTCAACTCAATTTCATCACGCTTAAACACTTAGTTGTTTTCTTTGTTTAATGCGGGCCACTAATTCGACCTTTCTGAAATGTGGCTTTTGTTTTGTCCCGGCATTTATCAGGTGAAACACTTGTAGCTATTAGCTCACTATCTTTAGAACCAGTTTTTTTTATAGTGTGCACATACTATAAGTCTGACTGCAAACTCCAATAACACTCCCATTTAATTGCCATGGCGTGAAGAAATCTTCAAGCAGTGGCAGTAAAATGATGGCAGAGACATCAGCGGCACAATTACTCATCTCACATCGAAACGAGTTCCCAACCACGCTGACGTATTTTGAGTGACAAATAACCTGATTCGTGTGATTAATCTCCAAAACAGCTGTGCAAACTAAAAGAAAGGCTTGTTTTTGTGGTTGATAGGACCATGGTTTGATATCTTTTTTTTTATGTATTATATACTGTATATTACACAATATATACACAAATCATTTATAAAAAAAAATATGTATAATAATTACACTGGAACTTATACACAGTACATAAAAGTCTCAAACACGTTTTTTCTTTAATCCCTATTTATCTATTAAAAAAAGAGAGATATACAGGGAAGGTGAAAAGTAACTAAGCATTATAAAATTGGTAATAAAGTCCATAAACAAATTGTACATATACAACTCCTGCCTGCAAGTCCGCCAGTGTGTGAGGCTTTGTTCTGTACACCTCCTCCTTTGCATAGCCCCGGGGGAAAATCACATGGCGTGCGATCTGCACTTCTTGTAGGCCATTCATGAGGTCCGCGTCATCCCAGCAAACATCCTGAAAAATGAAGACACACTGGAGGACGTGGAGGCACGGATTTAGGAGGTTTCTCAGCAATATCCTAAACGACTTCCTACAGAAGCCTGTCCATTCCAGTTCTGTCCATTTGAGGAAACTGATGGCGCCACTGGTGCCTTTGTTGAAATTTGAATATTTGCTTTCATTTTTCTTTGTAATAAGAATAAAAGTACATGTACAATTGGTTTCAATAAATTTGTATTAGAAATATGGACTTTATTACCAATTTTTAATGCCTAGTTACTTTTCACCTGTAGAGATTCTGGGGCCCCTTGAAAGCCCAATATACTGGGTCCCAACCTTGACAAAGTCAACCCTTTTCAACTGCATAGCATTTTTAAGTGACCCTGTCACTAAAGGTACCTTGGAACCATCCTTCTTATTCAGTAACTGTTCAAAAGATCTGTTCAGTCGGTGTGTCGATGCACATTATCCACTCACTCACTCATCATCTATACCGCTTAATCCTGTATTCAGTGTCACGGGGGGCCTGGAGCCTATCTCAGGAGTCTTGGGCACAAGGCGGGGTACATCCTGGACAGGGTGCCAATCCATCGCAGGGCACACACACAAACACACACTCATACACTTTTGGGAATGCCAATTAACCTACATGTCTTTGGACTGTGGGAGGAAACCGGAGTACCCAGAGGAAACCCACGCACACAGACAGGAATCGAACCCGGACCCTGGAGGTGCAAGGCGGCAGATGCACATTATTAAACCTTTTGAAACAATACAAGTTTTTAAAGATGCAACACTGGTAACTTAGTAGCTTACCTACGGTGCTGTGAAAAACTCTTAGGCCTCCCCTCATTTCTTTTTATTAAATAAAATGATGTGGATTAAATTAAAGAAATGGGACCAACGGTATCTGTGACATGCTGCAAATTAAGTTGGCTTAAGTTAATTTAAAAACTGGTTGTTTAACATGGTCAGCAGCAACCTCATTTCCCCTCTTGTCTGTTCCAACCACTCAGCATTCATCATCACCACTATACTAATCACTGGTCTGATCATCTTTCATCATTTAGATCTGTTTCTCTCTATGTTCAGACCTTAAGTTAGATGTTTTTAAGAGGTTCTTGAATGGTTCCTCTGAATCTGGGCAGGTACAGGAACTAGACTGTAAATGAGAGCCAAAAAAGTCCTTCAGGAAGTCTGGAAAATAAATTTCATTAAATAACTATAATAATTCATAACAAATCCTTAAATAATTACATTTAACGAATAATTAAATTCCAGGGAGCTTTTTCTTCTTAAGTATTTGATGAACACTAAAGAGCAGTCACTCACACCGCACACGCCCATATGTAAATATACAACTCCTCCCTGCATGTCTGCCAGTGTTGTTCCGTACATTACATCTCCTCAATAACCCATGAATCCTGACGCCTGATGGCCTAGCATTGGACCTGATGTCTCCATATGGAAAGATCTTTGTGAATCTTCTCACTGATCGTCGAGAGAGGATGTACGGGTCATCTCCAAGTCGATACCATATGGACAATGCGCCAGTTCATTCGACCTGTAATGGGATTGCCTTAATCTCCTCCGCATCCATGTCAGACAGAGAGAGAGAGAGAGAGAGAGAGAGAGAGAGAGAGAGAAAACTCACTAACAGACTGCTTTCCTAAGCCTGCTTTGGAAACACTGGTACTTTGAGAATGTCCCTGCCAGGCTTCCCGGATTATATTTTCAAGCACAAGTTTGTCACTAGATATAGGGAAATTCCAAAGTACCTGTTAGAGCAAGGACATCAGATATGAAGCTTAATTGCTAAAATTAAACTGACGTAAGCATAATATGACTTGTGGCTTTACCTCAAACACTGATAATGATGTGCCATATCAGCAATGCTAGAATTACAGTAATAGATTTTTTACAATACTCGTCTATGCTTTTATCACAGTCCACAGTATATTAGTACTGTGTTATTGTGTACGTCCACATACAACAGGTTTAACCATGGAAATCGCATCTGTTAGCACAGATATAGCAAAATAATTAGCTTTACTGGACACATTACTGAGTTAATCTGGACAAAACTAACTAAATTGTCTACAATGTCTGGACATTTTTTGCACAAATTAAATATATTTAGGTTTAAGATCAAAAGACAAAAAAATAAGAATTTCAGCTAAAAAAAAAAAAGTAAAAACTTAGCACCTTTTTGTTTAAACTCACCAGTTTTCCAAGAGTAAAAAGTATTGGAGCATTTGACTAACAGGTGTGTCTCATTGCTCGGGTGTGCCCTGTAAGACGTAATAGACAGATAATAGTCGTCTTACTTTTGGTTTGAGGCCTGGGTTTCACCTGTGAAGACTGCATTCATTGATAAAATGGATGAACCAACCTGAAACCCAGAGAGATGTCTGTGGGAGAAAATCAATCCAAAAAAAACGGGAAAATCAGTTTACTCAATAAGCATTGGGCGTAGACAATACAACAATTTGGAATGTTCTGAAAAAGAGAAAAAGAAAGAAATCTCTGGTGGTCTAGCAACCAGCCAAGGGAAATTACAGCAGTTTATAACTGTGGAAATTAAGAAATCCCCAAAGCATCATGATGTCAGTGACATCAACGTAAGGCAGATGGGTAAGTTATCACAATCGCCATTCAGAGACCAGAAATGTAGAAGCCAAACCACATAGTGTATGACATAGTTGTGTTGTTGAAAGCCCAAAAGAATTCTTCTCCTTCGGGAATTCTGTGGCTCAATGTACAATCGTAGATGTACTTTTTGTCTTGATTTTGGGCACTGGTGGCTCAGTGGTAGATCTCTCACCTGCCATGAGGAAGACCCGGGTTCAATTCCCACCCAATGCCAAACCCCAGCCACATGGATGCAGTGCCGGTCCCAAGCCCGGATAAAATGGGAGGGTTGTGTCAGGAAGGGCATCCGGTATAAAACCTGTGTTGTGCGGATGGGATGGTCTGCTATGCCGACCCCTTGACGGGAACATCATCATACCATAGATTGGATTGGAAGGGCAGAATGGAAGTCACAAAGAAATTCAGAGACGAACCACATAATATATGGATTAAGTTTAACCAAAGTGGAAGAAATGCCAAATTGTAGAGAAAGAAAGCATCAAGTCCCATGGTCAAGAACAGTGGTGGAAGTGTCACGACTTGGGCTTGCATGGCTCCTTCTGGAACGGCCTCAGAAGAATGAATTCACAAGTGACCAGAAACATTCTGCACATATTCAGCTATTCATTATGTAGAAAGACAAGGCTTCAAAACACACTAGCAACACAGCAAAGTGCTCCATCAAGGTAAAAACCGAAAAGACTTAAGAAAAGTCATTAACTAGACCGTACTCCAACTGAGCATCAATTTCACCTGCTGAAGAGGAGATAAAAGAGAGAATTCCTCACCCATAAAACAAGGAGATTTGGTACAAGCCTGTTTGGAGATGTCAGAGTGTTCCAATACTTTTGCTCATTTAACCCAAAGTGGGAATCATGTTGATAACTCAGATGTCTTCAGTGTATGTCAGAAACAAAAGACAGTAAGTCAACCGAAATCCATTTTTAAGCAAAGTATAATGTAAAGAGGAGATGTTGCTGTATAAAAGCAGGATGGCCAGAGTTGTGCAGATGATAGTTGTAGTAAAAGTAGCTGTAGTGAAATTCTGTGATGAGCAGTAACACGTTAACTGTTTCAAGCCAGTTATTTTTGATGTTGGTTATAGTATATTGCACTGTATAGACAACACCAAATTAATCTCCATAATTTATCAGAATATTTTGCCATTTTCACATGCGATGGCGTTCCTGAACATGTTGTAAAATAATACTTTTTTAAAAATTCTTTTAGACATCTTGTACTTCAACTGCTGACTTAAAGAAAGTTGTGTTTTTTGGTCTTTCTAGTCTGTGAGCGTGGCCTGTTGGGGAGTTTTGGTTATACCGCTTTATGCTGTATTCAGGGTCGTGGGGGGCCTGGAGCCTATCCCAAAAGACTTTAGGGGCAAGAGGTGGGGTACAATCTGAACAGGGTGCCAAACCATCATAGGGGACAAACTATCATGTGCTCATACATACAACATGCAATTTGGGAACATCAATTAGCCTAATCTGCTGGCCTTCGCCTGTGGGAGGAACCCAAAAGAAACCCACCAGCAAAAGGATGGCGAGAACATGCAAATTCCACGCACACAGACCAAACAGCGAGAATCGAACCCGGACCCTGGAGGTGCAAGTTGACGGTGCTTACCACTAAGCCACCATGCCGTCTGGAAATTTTTTTATTTTTCACATTTTATAAAGTCAACAATCAAAAGTATTTTTATTTTATTGATTTTATATATAAATATTTTACCCAATAACCTCAGCAGACTAAAACTCAACCACACAGTATTCGTGTAAAATAAGAGGCACAGTGGCTTTGCTGAGCTCCACCTCCTTTAGTAGACCAACTCAACCAACTGGTTCCCCTTCATCCGTCAGACTAAAGTTCTGCGACGCTATATTTCACCTTTAAGGCAAAATGTTGATTTTGGCAGCCTTTATTACCCTTACAATCCTGCAGTAGAAAATGTAAAGGCAGCTGGTGCAGGTTTAATAAATCCCTTGAAAATAATAGAACCAAATCACACCTGGAAAAAAATTATGACCTGAAGGTCACCTTACACACATGCACAGTGTAAACATGACTTATAAAAAGTGCTAGGTCATTTAAACAGGAATTGTAATTACCCGATATAACAGATACAATAACCTGGAATTGCAGAAACATTTATGTCATTCCTTTCAAATGACCCAGACGGTATGCAGAATAAACTTCTCCACACAAACCTACAGTAAGGCATCTAGAAATACTGGAAAGGTTTCAAGTTACACGTCTGCCCAATCAGTAACTTTGTCACACGTGTCACAGATGCTGAGTTTTGTTTGAGATGTTTTGAGTGTAATGAAAACACGTAGCTAGTCTCTAGAACATGCATTTAGAGTGCATGTGTGATGACACTTGCACGCTCCATTTTTGAGCAAAAGAAGGAAAAAAAACAAAAGAACAAAGCAAATGGTAATATTGATTTTATTCTCCTTTTAAAAAAAACTAATACAAGCTCATTTGGTTGATTATTTTATGGACAATTCTCATCTTAGTCCTTTTACAATTTTTTTCATAGTCTTTCTGCAAATGTCTGATAAGACACACCTCAAAAGGGAAATTACACCATCACCGTCATTGCGTCCTCTTTTCGAAACGGAAGTCAACTTGCAAACTAGTAAAATGAGGATGAGGTTGAGATCACACCAGTTTAAAAAAAAAAAAAAAAAAAAAAGACCATAGAAGGTATAGAAGCTGAAATAGAGGCAATGGGTACAGCGTAGGTGTTTTAGTGATGCACTCAACTAAAGGTAAAACCAAAAAAGGCCTTTTCTAAACACAAAGGCCTGTGTGCAAAAAAAACTGAAATAAGAAATTAGGGAAATAATGACTTAAAGCTAACAGAGAGAAGCACTGAAGTGAAAGATTCCACGCCTTGACTCGACGGCAAGCATTTTTAGATCTTTTAGACGAGCAATTTAGAGGTAGACTAACAAAGGATGGATGTTAGGCCTCAATAATTTTCCATAAACACGTTAACTGATATGATCCAGAAGCCTAGACTTGATTGTTAACACAATGGGTATTAATAATCTGTGCTTGCCTCTACATTCTTTGAATAATGGTAACTGGTTATGTTTAGCCTTATGATGTGGAATTAAAAGAGGTAAGAATAAAGGTTGCCGTAAAAGAGCCATTAACCTGATTGGTCTGCATCCTGCCTTAATCCAGCCGAAAGTCTATTTGGATTAAAGAATCTAGCAAATGAATGTAAATCTCATGCGTTGAAGCTGCTAAAACTTCCCCTCCGTAATCATGCATACCAAGGAGAGACGAAAACCCGAGACAGAGACAATTTGACCGCAATGGTGTACAAACGCAGAGTTAATTTTTTAACATCTGTGGTAAAACTCATTGGTCCTAAAGACAGAGATGGAGATTATAGACAGCACGTAGGTGAGCAGCACCAGTCGTTTCCTAAAAGAGTCTTGGCCTTGTAACAACTAGTCTTTTAGTGTCAGTTAAACAGTTAGTGAGTGTGATAAGTCATGGCAGTGTCAAACAGCTGTGCTTCTGTTAAATCAGTTGTTTGCGGTCATCAAAAGCCCTTCCCTAAAAGTAAAAAAATAATAATAATTGCATGGCTACATGCTATGTGGTGCAGTCAAGAGTGTGAGTGCACGAAGAGGAAGCATTTAGTGACATCATAGTAGCGAGTCCTAAAAGAAACAAAGGAAGGAAAACAGGTCACAGTGTAGCGCCGTGTCAGAGGACACAACGGCAGGCTTCCAAGCCAAATCAGTGAAAAAAAGGGGGAAGCTGAAAGTTCTATGATGTACAAAGCCTCCTTGATTGATTTGTCCTTAATCTAAATCCAGCAATAAATGATTTAAGAGATAACATGGCCAGGAACACAGATTTGTTTCGAGCTCACTACCACAGCTTGAAAGCACAAGCACAACTTCCCGAGTGCATTCACACAGGCCCACTTGCTTTTTTTCTTTCACGCATAACCTGACTGACAGCTTTCAAAAACCAACTGAAACCAAAAAAAACCCTACCAACAAACAACAGAAAAACACACCTTAACACACCTGGTGCACTTTGCTGTTCCCAACACAAGCTAACTTTTTTTTTTTTATTACCTGACTCTAGGGCATCTAAGCTCTCTTTTGCAACAGCTTCTTAGAGGATGATGGGGGGGGGGGGGATTAAAATCTTCCTACTAGAGAAACACTAGAGTCTGGTTCATTCCTGAAATGCACAGTGTTTTGGCCTAAATGAGCACATGAGGACAGAACTTCCCACATGACTCACGCTCTAGTGTCACAATTCTGAGCAGAGAGAATGACGAAAATCAAAACCCAAAATTTACTGTAACAATCTGTGAAGTAAAATCATTACATGTATTGTGTGTCTGCTGGAACAACGCAATGAGGATCTTTGCTGTAGATCTATCTAACAAGTCTCGATCAGATTTTAGGAGAATCCAAAACACCCAGTATTTTTCTTAACAGTATAGATTTAAAAGGCAGCCCTTAGAAAAACAGTTTGTCTTATAAGAAATAGTGTAAAAACCCTTAAGGTTACAGTATAATATTTTCACCCACTTGTGCACATGAGTAGCATTCCATTCCTGACAAAAGTGTAAAAACAAAACTGAATTAGTACATTTTTGAATGCCCTTTCAAAGGCCATTTCAAGAAAACAAAAACTACATTTCAACTGCCATATAAAAATGTGTATTTTCGCGCTTCGTTATTTTAAAAACCGAAGTCAAAACACTGAGTATTGCCACACGTTATTTTAAAAAGAAAACAAAAACAAATTAAATCTGACGCTAAAAATTTCTGCTACATTATAGTCTTTATCCCTGAATAGGTGATCAGCTCTATGAAACGAGCTTCGGTAGCACTGTACGCAACGCTATATTCCCACCAGAGTCCCCGATCATGTTGGTCCTCAGTTTGTTATTGGTTGGGCCCATCACAGGAGGAACCTTAGGGACGATGCTGGGGAAGGTAGTGCCATGCTCGGTAATCCGCTTAGCTACTAAGGTCTTCTCTCCACCGGGCACAGGCTTGGGTAGCCTCTTGTACAACCAGGGGTGTCGCAAGGCCAAAACCGGCGTCATGCGAGTACTGGGTTCCCAGTCCAGACACTTCTTCAGAAAGTCGATAAAGGTGGGGTCATCACAGCCCTTGAGTGCCGTCACCCATTCCTTGCTGCCCGGAGGACCCCGCATCTTGCCTCGCCGGGAGCGACTCCCGTTAAGCACCAAGGAGCCATTGCTGAGTGTGGTGACGGTGCAGTAACGCGGATGCCCCTTGGAGTTAATGAAGTTTTTGGCTCGCTTGGCCTGATCCAGAAGCTTCTGAGGTGGCATTCCCAGAAGCTCCATCATGCAGGCCAACTGGTCACCCTCATCCTCACCAGGAAAGAGAGGGTATCCTGTCAGGAGCTCAGCAAGAATGCAGCCAAAGCTCCACATGTCTATGGGCATGCCGTAGCGTGAGCCAAGTATGACCTCAGGTGCTCGGTAAAATCTGGATTGAATATAGGTGTAGACGCGCTGGTGGTCAAAGCAGCTAGAACCGAAGTCGATGACCTTGATACCGCTCCGACCCTGCTGCTTGAGGAGAATGTTCTCTGGTTTTAGGTCACAGTGGATAATCTTTTGGCGGTGCAGAGCCTCCAGGCACTGCAAGATGGAGTGGGCGAACTTGCGTACCAAAGGCAGGCTGAAGCCCTGGAATTTATTGCGCTTGATAAGTTCATAGAGATTCATGCTAAGCAGCTCGAAAGACATGCAGATATGATTGCGGAAGGTAAAGTTCTCTTGCATATGGACTAAATTCATGCTGCCTGTCTTGTCTTGCTTTTTCAGGTGCTCGAGAATTCGGATCTCCTCTGCTGCTTGCCGGTGAAAGCGTTTCTCGTTGCGCACCATCTTAAGAGCGAGATGCTGATGTAACTTATGGTCGTAGACTTTCGCCACTTGGCCGAAGCTTCCTTTACCGATTACCTTTAAGAACTCATAACGATAGGCAATATGGTCGTGTGGCACGTGGATATATCCTCCCTGGTCATCATCATATCCAGAGTTGTTAGAGCCTCCTGCAACTGCTTGTCTCTTCTTGGCATTTGGTCCCACAAAATAGATCTCAGGATAATTGAGGATCTCCTGCTGTTCTAGTGCACTCAACTGTTGCCTATACTGCTTCACTGCCTGGTCTGGGCTTAGGGGACCCCCCGGCTTGGCTGGCTTCATGGAGCTTTCAGAGGATTTGGCTGAACTGTTGCTGTCCGTGCTCCGCTCTTTGGAGAGGACAGAGTGGGGCTTGGCAGGGGTGTGGCTGGTACCGTTGTGGTGGCCACTGGACTTGTGGCTGTACGAATCCTCATATAGGTACTTCATCTTTATCTGACCTCCTCGAACCCCAAGATGATCCTTCATCATTGGCTTGTTTACAGCCTTCAGAGAGAGAGAGAGAGAGAGAGAGAGAGAGAGAGAGAGAAATAATCAAAGGATGAGGATGAAGGTTATATAAAAGCAAGATGAGCAAAATGTGACTGCATTAACTTCTGATAATGAACCCTAAGCAAATATCTATTAGATCCAATGGAATCATTACTAAGTAATAGACAGATGAAAGCTGTAGCAAACTAATACTACAGTATGAGTGATCACTGCAACTTTATATGAAAGGACTGAACAACCAGTGTAGTAGCATTATCTTTTTTTTAAGCTGTCAAGTTATTCAATTCAATTACATTTTAGTTGTTTAGCAACTTTAACAATGGTCATTCCCGAAGAAAAACAGCTTTACAGGATCAAAAATCAGATCAAAGAAACAGAATCAAAGTACATGTGTTAAATAGGCATGTTCTAGAATTTCCTCCAGGATCAATAAAGTATCTATCTATCTATCTATCTATCTATCTATCAACTCTTTATTAATTCAAAATGGGTGAAAAATGTAATTAAAGAATACCTTTCTAGCCATGTAGGTTTACGGTCTATATTTTGTGGGATACTGAAAGAATCCGCCACTAGTAGGCCTGCATCGCCGCGTCGATGTAATAGTTTACGTCTACGACGTCAATACGCCGACTTCCGCGTTGTGCGTCGATGCGTCACAATGTTTAAATTACGACGCCGATCTTTCCGGCGCATGTTGGAATGAATACGAGACTTCAAAAGCCGTTCTCTCAGTCTGTCCGCGAAACGTCGAGTCAGCGGTGTAAGTGTGTATTAGAGTGAGTTTAGTCTGGGTGTTGGTGTGTGTGTGTGTGTTGGCAAGCACTGGGAGTTTCACACTGGCGTCACCGCTTTCCACAGTTTTAAACCTAACGGACGTAGAATTCAATTTGCTTCCTACAGAACAGTTTAAACTAACAGAAATGATCAATGCGCGAGCCTTTCCGAGAAGCACGCGACTGACACGATTTAGAGATTTTATGCGTACGTAAAGTAGGGTATATCCTATACTAAAATCTAAAACATTTAAACAGATTATTTATTTGTTTGTATGTTGGGGTGTCTCATGATGGGACAAAGCTGTATGCAAGCAAGTTTTTTTTAAATTATGAATAAATAAAAAGAGTATGTACAGATGGGCCCAAAAATATATACAACAGTTGCTGTGCCCATCTATTCCCTTAAAAAAAAAAAAAAAAAAAAACTGGCATTGGAATATGGCAGCAGTGTGTAATATGTTTCCCCTAAAGAAGCCCCACCCAATGCACAAACTACAGCCACTGGATGCAGTGCAGATCACAATCCCAATCCCAGATAAAATGGGAGGGTTGTGTCAGGAAGAGCATCGGGCATAAAACCTGTACCAAGTTGTGTGCGACCCACCCCATGGGAGTAGAAATTTTTTTTTACAAAAAAAAAAAAAAAAATGCTTGAATAAACGGTCAAAAGATTAAACATCTAAGTTATGCTTATTGTTTACTGGCAAGTCAATATCCGACCAGGAAATTATATTTCAATAATAATTACAGTAACTTTTGGAAATAGGCAGATAGATACTTTATTAATCCCAACGGAATATAAAATAAATAAAGTAAATATAATTATTTTTATAAAATAAAAATAATGTATATAGAAAAAAATACTGATAGAGTAATCAAGTTTGAGACATATGAATGAAGAGCAAAATACAGCCCAATTATCAATTTCACTAGGGATTCAATGTATGCAATTAAAAAAATAAATAAATAAATCATACACTACAGCTGCACATGGTTCTAATGCAGCATTAAGAATGTTTAATGTATTCTAAAATCTAACATTTTAACAGATTGTTTCAGATCTGATTTCTATGCAAGGTAAGAAAAAATGAAAAACACCACTACACTAGAAAAGACACTGTCATGTAGATAAATCAGATTTAAAAAAAATCTTTAAAATCTTCGAAGTGAAAGCCAAACAAGGCTGCTGAGACGGAGTTGGACTCAGTTCCAAGGAAAAGACAGACTAAAATAGATTTGCATGCGTTGTAAGCTGACAGATGGATTTCACAGAGACCTGAGAAATAAATCAGGTGTCCACTCTCAAACACTAGTCATTACAGTTAGATCTTTTTTTATTATATTATTTATGGATTGAACAAGAACACATACAAAAACACATAAACCTAAGAAAAAAATTAATAAATGGTGAACACAGAGTGAGTGGCATTGCAGTTAGTAAAAGAGGGCAGCACATGTTCTAAAGCCACGTGCCAGAAAATCTCATGCACAGAACAAACGGTACAATTCACAATTATTTATACAGCATTTACTGATCAACTCACTATGGGGTTGCCAACTGTCAAGGCAACAGGCTCAGCTAAAATCCAGAATTAGACACGGCAATGGACTTATTATGATTAAGTAGTTAATTATCAACTAATTAGTACTTATATAAGTGCATGGATGACTGGACTCTCATTACCCCAGATGATATGTATTATCAAGCAATCATGCAGGTGTAATAAAATTCTAATAAAATCCTTGAATCTGATTGGTCAGAAAGAGGTGCTTGTTTTCTGTAACAACAGCTTCGACAACAGTGCTGCAAATAGATTTATTAAACAGCTCAGGAAAGTGTCTTCTATGTCAGAAAGTCTTTAAGACATGACAACTTTATTTTGTCTGGTTAACTTCAAGAAAGATTCTTCAAGAGGCTGGTGAAGGAATGACTGTTTATAATTCCTACTACAGAAATTACAAGAGGAAGTCCCTTGAGTCATGAATGTTCCACAACAATAAGTGTAACTAAACAAAAAAGCAAAAAGCGGTTTATTTCTAATTCACCCAACAGGCTGGCTTTCCTATACATTGATATGTACTTTCTGTGTTCTGAAATCAACATGTGTTTACTTACTTATGGACATTACATGCATACATTAGAATCTGACGCAGCTTCCTGCTTTAGGGCCCAATGAGGCGAAACTGAACATCCACGTCCCGCCTGGAGCGATGACCAAAAGGATGTGCATGGTACCAAGTCTAATCACTAAAAAAAGAGGAAGTGCGCACTTACTGTGTGTTTGTGCAATGGGGGCAGGGTGCCGGGGCTGTGTCCGTTCAGGTCAGCTTCTTCATTCACGATGTGGTCCGTGCGCATGTAAGAGTCATACAGACCGTCTCCGTGTCGAGCTGTGGGGCACGAAAACATACACAGACATTGACACTATGGTACAACACGGATGATTCAGTACAAATATGCGTTCTGCTGCTAGATCAAAACAGCTGTAGTGGGGGGAATGAGCAGCATAATCGCGTCAAGAAGAAACCTTACCCATGAGAACAATGTAACCATGTCGCATGTGCTCAGAGAACAGGCTTCCCTCACAACAGCCGTCTCTTGAGATCAAAATGTAGCAGCCAACGACTTATTATTACGCACTGGGACTTCAGGAGACTGTTAAACTTTATCCTATTACGCTATGTAAATCCTGTTAAACACCTAAACTAGCTTGTTTATCAAGCAGACTGTTTACGCTCCTAAGCCAGGTGAGACAAAGATAAGGCATAAAGGATTTGCTTCCCCTCTTCTGAGACAAAAACATTCAGCTAATGTTTACTAGAAAGTCCTTGGGAAAAGGTTCCCCTGCTGATTATCTGTTTGGCCAAACGTGCGGTTACCCTCGACGGCTATGATGCCCATGTTCTAGATGGATGAAAATAAAGTGTGTTAAATGTCCAACGAGAGCTGTGATTTGATTCCGAGTGCTGACATGCTTTCTGTTAAAAAAGTCAGGTTAAAGGGTTTAATTAAATTGCGTCTGAGATACATCACACTTCCTGACAATTCTAAACAAAAGGAGTTGAGCAAACCGGCTGAATAAGAGCGTGTGAATGATTTCTCACTGTGGCTTTGTCATGTACAGTACCTTCAAATATCACAGCTAGGTAACTGTATGCTAAACTGTCCGACACACCACGGAGCAGATCACGGTTAGAACAGCAAGACTCGGGAAGGGGGGATAAGCGTAGACACGGACACACACAAGTAATTGTTTGAAAGGAAGGCGAATAACATACAGGAAGCTGGATAGCCACAGCTACACAAACAATCCACACACTTTTATAGGGACTGCCACAGTTTACTCACAGTGGCAGGAAAGGGGCGTTTGAGAGAGTATGTGATTGACTGACATGATATGTTTGTATCTACAGCAACAAGTGAGCAGTGCAAAAAAAAAAAAACGTGAGCTCTGGAAGACAACCATTTTGATCTGAAACAGTCAGCACATGGTGCACGGGTTTAAGGATGAAGCAAAAATCTTGGCTTGATCCGTGGCTTTGTGTAAAAATGAGAACCAAGCCTGTTTGAAATATGAAGGATATTGGAAATGAGCTAGCTCAGATCTTGCTTAGCAAAGTTAGCTTGGTAAAATAATACTGTATTTTTAAATACTAAGAGTTTGTAGAAATAGTTAAAAGGTTAAAGCTTAAAATGAGCTGATCAGGTTTAATTTAATCAATTGTATTAATAATTGGGTTGAAGCACACGTACGTGTCTGCCTGCAACAAAGATGAACCCTTTAATTAACCTAATTGCACAACATTTTGGTTGGTGCGACATTATATGGTATTGGTAGCTAGAAAATTGTACAAAATTTACTACAGCAAGATTTTTAATGTCATATGATACGTTTATGTTCATGCCTTGTTTGCACCAAGTTGTACTTCTTACGTCGTCAGCCAGATACACTTCCTGTTCAGTAATCTGAGAGTGACTCACAGAAGAGAAATCGGAAAAAAGTAGATCGAATAAAGTTGAACTTTTGTCGTAAACCAAGTCCAGCACAAATTAAAATTCACTTATACCTTTTTCAGCGCTGAAAATATGAACTAATCCAAGTACAAATGTTCTGTTTGGGTTTTTCTAATTAACATAATTCGTATTACTATTGGTGCAGGTGTTTGTTTACATTGAGCAAGTAGCTCATTTTAAAGTTAATTAAAAAATAAATCCGGGACATAACTGCTCATAACATCGCTTTTACTCAATATTTTGATTTCACTTATGGTGCGGGTTAAACTTCAGGCAGAGATTCAAGTACTGCAGACATACAGACAAGAAGTTTTCTGAGACTGGTTTCGGGTCCGCCAATGTATGACACGTGAAGATATTATTGAAAGAGTGAGTTCTGACCAATGTACAGAGAAAACATTTATTTTACTTATACAGACGATAATCAGGTTGCAGTACAGTAGTGGTGATGATAATGCGTGTGTTGTTGAGCAAAAACATCAGATCTTATTGTGTTTACTGTGGAAATGTTGGCATCACGTGACCGGGACAGAGGCTTGGGAGCAGTTTCTTCACTCTAACTTTTGGACACCGGTAGCTTGAAACCGTTCAAGATTAAATGAAATGACCTGGAATTCAATTTGGCATTGTAATACATGAGGCATAAACGTCTGATTACCTGCTGTGACCGGACCATCTGGTTTTCTGCTCAGGATCATCATGCTTCCGGAGTATTATTGTGGTCAACATGAAATATTTTTCTTTTTGTGTTTGTTTGTCTTTGCAATAGTTCCTTTGTGATAGGATGTGAGCAAAATAAAAGGAAAAGACAGGATGAACTGGCTTAACTTCACTACAGCTTCAGGTCATGTCTAGAAAACGTGTCCTGTTGAATCTTCAATTAGATGTGAACTCTAGGACAATGCAAAGCGCAACTGATCCGGGAACAGTCATTCCCAGTTGCTTTTAAATCCCAGTCTGGTGTGTTGCACAGTGTTAGTTTGAGTGTTTACAGGCCAGATCCTGTAAGATAAACCAGTGCAGTCCTGGATCCAAACGAGTGAGCTGGTGAGGGGGGAAAAATGCTAAAAACAATCATTAAAAAAAAACAATCGTCTTAAGTCGTTCTTCTGTAAATGCTTTATTTTTTCATTCGTTAAAAGAGGAAATCCCGCGGGATTAAAGAAAACGGTCAGCTTGCTGCAGAACAAAAACACACATCCAGTAGATGAGCGCCGCTCCCTGAACCAGTCCAAATCCTACAGAGATGTCCACCCTGCTCTCTCTTCAGCCCTTTCACACCATGGGTACTTCCGTCGATCAAAAGCACCATCCCAATCCCAGGGGGAGAAAATGATCGAAAGTGTGAAAATTGTTGTCGATCTCTACCCAGATACTTCGTACTTTTTTTCTTTTCTTTTTTTTTAACACACACGCTAGCTCTCCTCCAGGCTAGCTAACGTCTCGCTAAAATATTCGTCTCTCAACTTGTAGGAGCGCACGACATGTTTTATTTCTCTTTCCCCTAAAATGTCAACGCGTGAAGCGGCTCCGTGTCCGAAAACGTCTCGAACCCCTCGGCGTGTCTCTTGAGCACGACTTTAATCCGAGTTCACAGATAGATGTGCTTTCTTAGCTTGTTGCTAAGCGCGTCTTCTGCCTGCTTTAGAAACGCGTCATCAACAGACAAAGTAAGGGGAAGTCCAGGGGGCGGGGGGAAAATAGATGAAGGAGGAGGGGCGTGGCTCGAGCGGCGCTCGAGAGCGTTTGAAAGTGGCACTTCCTCACTAAACGTGTCTCCAGTCCGCACGGTACGGTCAAGGGTACACTAGTGTAGATGGACAAACCTGTCAAATTATTGAATTGAGGTGTTTCAATCAGGCTCCTTATCCCCAGTGGAGAGCAAAATTAATGCTTCAGCATACCAAGACATCTTGGACAATGCTATGCTTCCAACTTTATGGCAAAAGTTACAGTTACAGTCAGAGTTATTCCAACATGACTGTGCACAAAGCAAGGACTATAAACACATGGTTTGAGGAAGAGTTTGGCAGGCCCACACAGAGTCTTGTGATCTCAACCCCATTGAGCATCTTTTTTGGGGATGAACTGGAACGGAGATTGCCAGCCAGGCCTTCTTGTGCCTCATAAATGCACTACACAATGACTGGGCACACATTCTCACAGAAATACTCCAAAATCTTGTGGACAGCCTTCCAAGAAGAGTGGAAGCTGTTATAGCTGCAAAATTGGGACCAACTCCATACTGAAGTATATGTATTTGGATACAATGTCATTTGGCCTGATACTTTTGTCCAGGTAGTGTACAAGTTCAACATCTCAGCACAGTCAAAAGTTTGGATACACCTTCTAATTTGAGGACATTCATTCATTAATCCTCTATATTGCTTATCCCGAACTGGGTCGTCGTAGGACTCACACACACACGCAGTGGTTAGCAACTACTGCGTTTGTTGGGTTACCCCCAAACCAAAATTGCCCATAGGGTGTGAATGAGCACGTGTGCTTGTGTTTGGACTGTGTCGGAGGAAACCCGAGTACCCGGGGGAAACCCACCAAACGCAGTAGTTGCTAACCACTGCGCCCCTGTGCCACTACAAAACTATCAAATAACACATACGCAATTAGATAATTAAGTAGCAACAACAAGCGCACAGTGGCTTAGGTTAGCACTGTTGCCTTGCACCTCCAGGGTCCGGGTTTGACCATTGTTAAAAGCGCTATACAAATAAAACTGAATTGAACTTGAGTGAGAGCAGAATACTATATAAGGCTTTTGCGTTTGAGTTATATTAATTAGACAACAACAGGGAGCTGGCTGCACTGTTGCTTTTTAAAGAGATGTAACTACTGTATGTAATCACATTATAAGAGAAGGTGATGAGTTTCCAGGGTAACTGTAAATGGATTTTTAATGAAGCACAAACACAGCAGGCACAATAACACTGATGCAGGGATGCTTACTGTATTTATCAGTAAACATTTTAGGTCCTTGCTGATTTGATGAATGTAGAGTACGATATCAATCATAGTTTGTCAAAATGGTACGGTCATTTAGTCATAATACCTTTGGACAGGTTAGAAAGCATCAACTCTTATCAGTGAGGTAAGTCAAATAGTTAGATTTGATGAAACTACCTCACACACAGGAAACGCTTTTACCATCAAATATGTACTCGACTTTGTCCAAAAGTTTACATACATTTAGGCGAAAGACATTCATATTCAGTTTTTCAAAATGTCACACATTTCATGTTACCATGCAGATCCTGTGCTGAGACAATTATGGTTTATCTACCGTAATAAGAGGACATTTTTAAATAGTATATAGGAATTTTATTTGCTACAATTTCAAGCTTTTAGAAAGTCAAAATTTGACATTTCCCTCGTCAATTGGATTATACAGTAATTGGTTAATTTGAGGAATATTACTCCTGAGGTAAATCTCCACAAGCTTTTTCAATACTTTACTGGAAATATTGCCCATTTCTCCTTATAGAACTGGTGTAACTCTGTCAAGTTTGCAGAACGTCTTGTTCTTTCTTGCTCAGCCATGTTATTGCAGGACTTTTCTAGACAGTCAAATGAATGTATTTAGAATTATAATTATAATTGTATTTAGTATTATAATCAAATCTCTCCAATCAAACTGTGAAGAAAGTAGACCCTCTAACAGACTCGCCAAAAACAACATAAGCAACAACATAGCAACATGAAATGTGTGGAGTTATGAACAACCAAGTTTGAATATCATTATACTTATCCTGGCTCTCACTGTATGACACATAATAGCACATATTTTTCCCTGTGCACTTCTGAAGAATTTTGCAATACTGTATACTGTCAGAATATCCAGGATGCTCATAGTAAGTCTCGTAATGCAATGCAACAAACCCTAAATCTTATGGGGTTAAAAAGTCTACACTGAATCATGCAACAGAGATCACTCCCATTAAGAAATTTTCTAATTCCTTTTTCCAGTTCAACTTATGAGCTAACAACAATAGCATTTTGGGTCAAAATCACAATCGACTCATGGACAAGGATACAGGACACATAACATAAACTTGTCTTAGCAAGCATAGTTAGACTATTAACAGCAGCGGAGTAAGAGGAGATGGTATGGTGTAGCATGTTGTGCTAAATTGGGCAAGCCTGCAACAGCATGCCCGTAGTAGATGCTATTTTCAGCAAGCTAAGGAAGAAGAAGCTCATCTATATACTGCTGGGAAAACTTACAGACACTGTTTTTAAGTTGACCCCTTGGCAGCTGGCTCCCTGACCCCCCCCACCCCCCCCAAGGGAACTCAGTGGACACAGCAGTTCATGAGAGGTAAATGCTGTATTTAGACTCGGCCCTTATGATGGACACTTACAACCGGTGGCTACTGAGGGGTGCTTGAAAAGTCAGTGTCCTTGACTACCTGTATGTTTTCTCTATGTATGGGCATGCTCTGTGCTACTTTGCGCTCCACCAGAGTTGCGAATTTAAGGGTGAAGCGAATTCGAATTGATGCATAAATAAAATATTATGCAACTTGTAGGATCATTACAGATAAAGATGCACCAGAATGAGTGTGTTAATGCATGTATATGTAAGTTATGAATAGTGCCATGCAATATGCTCATGTCTCATCCAGGGATGTATTTCCATCCCATGCTGCATGTTCCTAAGATAGGTTGTGGATCCTGTATGGGCCAGAATAAAGCACTTATAATGACAAGATGAACATTATGTATGTATGAATGAATGAATGAATGAATGAATGAATGAATGAAGATGCACCAACTGATACACTTTAAACAGTTATGCTTGAATCATTTAAGTAAGTTCATGTCCATAAACAAAAAAACACTAAAGGAATGTTCTTATATCAGATTAAATGTCCACATTAAAGTGCTTATTAATAGAAAAAGCACAAATATAGTACAGGCTTAGCAAGATACTGTATTTACAGTATATGCATTTGTGTGTGAGTCACTCCCTCTGCTGGTCCTAACTGGTACCAGCCTGATTGAGCTACATTTCGTCTAAATCAATATTGATTGTTTAATATACTGTAATGCATTTTACTTTCGCTAACAGTATATTTTTGTAGGATTATTCTATACAGCGACCCGGTGGGGGCTCCAATATATAGGAAACTGTTACAAGCGTCAGTGCTTTCTACAGCCATAATGTTCGAAAAAGTCTACAGGAAGAAGGGCGTTGTTGTTTTTTTGTGGTCCAACAAGCAGCATTTTTGTGGCTTATTAACTTTAAGAAAAAAAGAAGAAAAAAATGAGGAAGCTGCTACTTTAAAAGTACTATATGCTATTACATAAATGGTATAGCAGGGGCTAACATGTTTTCTGGATGTTTGTCATGAGAAACATCAGGGGCATGATGTGACAGGCTTTAAAGTAGTTTGTGTCTTGTGTTTATGTGTATGGCATGTTTCATGTCAATGAACCCCGTCTGCATTCACTGCATAGAACCTATCATTGTGTTGGGTCACGTTGAGGAGCTTGAAACATAAATAAAATGGTTTATTCTATCATCACTACAAAAAATTCCACACTCATCTGTGGTCCGGCACCAAGTTGAAGAATCAAACTGGAGATCCTGGAGGAAACCCACTAAGCATGGGGAGTCCATGCAAACTCCATGCACACAGATCCGAAACAGGAATCGAACCTGAACCCTTGAGGTGCTAAACACTACGCCAACCTGCTGCCAGGATGGATAGTGAATTTTTATGCAGTAAGTCGTGTGTTTGTGATCTGATGATTACTAGATGAATATTCTTTTTTTCCCCATTCATATTCCCTTAAAAAAAAAAAACATCCAATATAAATCTTGTTCAATTGACCTTTATTTTATAAATCAATACAAATCATAAAGAGACTGTAAGATAAAAGGATGACATTTTATTTATTTCATTGTTCATTTTTTTTTACAGTTTTTGTCTGATTTGTCCACAACCTCAAAATGTACACACAAAAATGTATCATAAAATAAGTTAAAAACAGACTTACACATATGCACATTCTTATATGTTCATTCTTCCACTCCTACACGTTTTATCCTCACTTTTGAGGCAGACGAACACAGAAAAACAGAGTATATACAGTACAGTACACACACACACACACACACACACATTCAGGTAAGGCTACACACAGACGAAAGGCACTGCCAGCAGGAACACAAGAGCGAGTAGGATAGGACAGAAGGAAGTATTCGACCCATTCTACCCAGTTTACTCATGGCTGTATGTTATATCTCCCTTGCTCTAGGAGGCGCACTTGTAAAATTAGCATCAGAGCCAGCAGAGCAGCACAGGGGCAAAAAAAATATTTTAAAAAAGTGGTGGAGGCAGGGCTCTAAAAATCAAGCCTTCAAATGACATTTTTGGTCTTAATGTCCAATCAGTGTGTCACTAAGCTTATACAGTAAATGTAGCCTGTGTTAAATAAAATCTAACAGTGATCATTTGAGTGCAGCTAACTCAACACAGGCTGTAGATTATACTGTAGACAAAAGACTAACATTCTAACATAACACAGTGAGTGTTAGTCTGGATTGTCCCCGGCTACTAATTTGCATTGCAGAGGTGGACCTGGTGTCCAAAAAAAGAAAAGAAAAGAAAAGAAAAAGAAAAAAACATATGCTGGAACTCCGATGTTATTATCTGATTGTACAGTCGACCTTGTCTCAATACTTCAACAACTTTCTGTGCTTTCAGTAACACTGCTATGAGCTCCATGATGATATTCAGTGTCGGACAGAGATGAAATTTCATGCACACTTAAAGGCAACACAAATCGCTTTGTTAAAAACATTTTCAGGTCAATGCACATCATTCCATCATTACTCAATAGCCAGGATTATTATATACAGTACTATAGATTCTGGCTCAGGACTGGTCTGTTCAGCTTTGTGCACGTAACTACTTTTTAATCTACAATGCACCCAAAAAAATGCTTTGCATTACTATCAGTACAAAATACTGGGTTTGTTTGTCTGCGTTTAACTTTGGTGTAAAATCCACAATGGCTTTTCTCAGATTGTTAGAAGAAATAGTGAGAATATATATATATATATATATATCCTACATATTAGCGAGAAAGTTAATGCGTCATGGGTGTGTTTTGAAGCTGGGAATTTCCATATGTGTTCACGTCACATCAAAACAGAGGAAACACACTTCTTACTTAAAAAAAAAAAAAAACACAGTTCACGGCACTCTAAACTTATGCAATAGCTGATTCACATTTCCGTAAGGTTTGGTTTGAGATGCCAGCGTTAGAACATGCTTAAAATGTATACTTGTTCAGGGTCATTTATAACGTTTATGGATTAGACAGAAAAAAAACATTCCAAATCTACACATGCATGCATCTGGATGGTGCTCTTATGATCGGCGTTGTTGAATGTGCGGTGTTGGCTACTGAGAGACATGTTGAGGTTATTGATCTGAAAGGTGTGTGACTATAGGAGGAGGCTTTCAGCAAATGGTATATTGATTCCAACAGTCTGTCTGAATACAGTACCTACATTGTTCATAATGGTATTAGTTAAGATACAAATGATCCTGTAAAATGCGAGTGTGAACGAGTATTGATTTCTTGGCTTATCTTATGCTTTTACATTTATTTACTTACTTAAGTTCACTTCCCGGAATGCAGACTCTTTATAGCCTTGATTTGATAATTTTTTTCCCCATATAACTCCTTTGTCTACTTAAACAAAAAATCCCTGATGGAGGACATGATAGCAAAGCTGAAGAAAAACAAAACAAAACAAAACAAAAGTCATGCTAAGGAACACTCGCAGTAGCAGCAACATCATACAGAAATGTGGACAGACAAAATAAATCCTTCCAGACATCAACCACGTCAGTCAGAAACACACTCCTGGATCTTGATGTGCGTGCCGTTTGCGTCCTGAGTGACGTGATTGCGCGGTCCATCACTCTCCCCTCGTGTTTTTATGTCCTGACCCGACCTCACACACATTCTCTGGTCATTTTGTTCGGCTCCAGAGGTCATGAGGGAGGTCGGGGGGTGTTTTTGGGGGGAAATCCAAAGTGGAGAGTTTTTTTTTTTTTTTTTCTATAGGCTCAGCGCTTTAGCCAGGTTTGTTCTGCACTTCTTGCAGAGCCTCTAAGAGTTTATCGCGGTAGGCCACGTAGCGCTGCATTACTTGCTTTACCCTGTCCGTTTCTTCCTTCTCCAGGATGGCCAGGAAGTTCTGCAACTCGGGCAGGGAGAACGCATGCCACTAAATCACACAAAAAAGAAAAGGATATCGTTAATAAAGATTTTGAAGACGTGTGTGTTTTTTTTTTTTTTTTACAGTTAGATCACTGACATGTTAAGATTATGCAGGTTTTTGTTATGCCGAGCTAAATAAAGATTAAATAATATAAATAAACCAGGATATAACATATGATTATATTTTGCTATCATATTAATAAATAATTTTTATGCATTTTTAGTACTAGGGGAAAATATTGATCAACAATAGATATGAAAACATCGTTCCATCCTTTTAGCCACTCCACATACTGTATGATATATAAACACCACTAAGGGTTCTGTGCCAAATTTGGTTTGAGTTTAATCCCATCTGGGCCTGTTATGGCAAAGCCAGAAGTGATCCAACTGTAATTAAACTTTCCAATGGCATTTCAAAACTGGTATAACATTTTCCCACATGCAACCACTGCCACTGTGTGGCATTCAAAATTTGGCTCAGAGTGATTCAGCTGTAAGCTCTGCTATAAAATGTGGTCTCTTTAAGGTTGACTTGTGGCAGAGTTCTGGTTGTAAGAATCCGAGTTCATCAGTGTCATTCCACGGCAATATGTGATCCAGATCACATGGTACGTGTGGCCAACTGGGCATTACGGAATGTCAGAAGGGCTTGAAATATGTTAAGTGAATTAAAACAGGTTTGTAAGATTATTAGAGCTTGGGCTTCATGATTTAGTCCTGTTATAGCAATTGCAAACATATTTACATATGCCTTTACAGATTTGGACCTGGCTTCCTTGACTCCAGCACTACAAACATCATAATAATAACGACTACAGGTCATTGTGTAGCACGGCTGAATAACTGACCTCAACTTCTCCGGTCTCGTTTTCTTTCAGCACGAATGAGAGCTTCTCTAGATCAGGACCCACCAGCAGGCGAAGAAGCAGCGGGTGCTCGGAGTCTGACAGCTTCTGGAAAAGATCTGGAATGCACAGGAAGCAGAAGGGTCAGTAAAAGAGTCCTTCATACTGTAAAAGGAGACCTGCTTATAACCCTATAGTTTCCTCCATACCTTGTCCATGGCGGTGCATTTGCTTGTAGAGAGCAAACTTGAGTGGATTGTCCTGAACCATGTACTTCCGGAGCAGGCCCTCGATGACCTCTCTGACTGTGGTGGTGCTGCTGATATGGAGCTGCTTCACAGCCTCACTGGGCAGATAGAAGGATGTGCGATTGTCTGAGATATCCGTCGCTGCCGAGCTGTTCTCTGAGTTCCCTAAGTTGTTCGCTTCCGTTGATAGCACCGTGACTGGCCGCCGCAGCTTCAGGTGGACCTTAATGAACCCGTTGTAAGTGCCATCAGCAGCCTGATCGAAGACATAGACAAGTGATGAACAAGTTGTACATCATTATAATCTGATGAAAATGTATCACGGCGCATCTACATACTCACTCAAAGTATCTAGTACAGCTTTGATCCTCACTCAAGTTAAAGTAGAAGTAAAGTACACTGTCTGCCCCCCGGCCCAAAAAAAGTGATACACCCTGTGATATTTTATTTGACTGCCTTTAGCTTGGACTTTAGTGTGCAATGGGGTGGCCAAGTCATGTGTAAAAATGATGCTCCCAATATATATATATTGTAGCAATCATGCTTTAAGAACTACTCTTTCATAATTTGATTCTTACAATATGTCTCAACTTGTCATCCACTACATTCAGGTCATCAGCTGACTCCATTTTATTGCCACATACTGTAAAGTTGCTGAGGCTACGACCTGACCAATCGAAGCAACCATAGAACCCATGTGCTTCCCTTCTCACGACATGCCCCCGTGGCTCTGATATAGGATCAACTCTGACTCATCAGACCAGACCGATGATGTTGCTTTCTTCTTGGACTTCTTTGTTCGGGTTCAATTGGCTTTCATATTTGATTGGAGCGGTATCCCAGTACGCTGTACCATGCTCATATTGGTACCACCTTTTCAAGTGGACTTGAGCGCAATACGTTGATCCGTGCCCGGGCAGGATACAGAGTGTTCATATTACACAACCATCCCAGATGTGCTCCGGTCCGGGCCCAAGACCGTAATGTGAAAGCGCGCGTGAATCCACTATTAAGTATAACTGTAGCTATTTACTTCTTCTTCTTTTTTTTTATGATGCAACTTCACCAAGAGTTTAAGTCATCTCCAGTAATAGTTGCTCATGATTATTTTCCAACCACATCTTTTCCATAAAGTTGACCCTTAAACACAATCCTTTATGATTTCAATAATGTGTCGGACGCTACTTAACCCTATTCCGGTACTTCTAGCTATATTTCTTGTTGCTTTTTATCCTTCTGAATCAGCATCTTTTTGGGCTAGGCAGTGCCTATAAACTTAAAAATACATTTACTGGAAGTGTGAAAATAAAAGTAGAACAAAGATGAACAAAATAGAGAAGTAATAAATCATACACTAATATAGGGCCTGGCTGATTTTTTGTGCTTCTTTCACCATGGAACCATGGAGCGTGAGAAAAACATCGAATCTAACTAACAATAGAACGTCAAAGCGGTCTCGTGCTAAAAATTCATTGTATGCCTTTACAGAGATTCATTTGTAGCATTATGAGTAGAAAGCATTGTCCTTTTGAAATGAAGTAACAAAAGAGTACTTAAGTGAAGTAGAGATACTAATAACAGACTTCGGTACGATAACAAAGTAACTGTACATACTGTACGATTTGCACCTAGGGGCAATCCAGAGTAGGAGGCCTACCTACTGGTGTGTTTTTGGAAAGGTGGGAGGATACCAAGAACCTGTCGCAAACCCACATGCGTGCAAGGAAAATATGCAAAACTCAGTCGAATGGGGGATTTTGAAACTGCAAAGCGCCAACGCTACCTGCTGTGCAACTACACTTCCTACAGTACTCAACAAATATTGATTCTATTCTATTTGTTACTCTTTAATACGTTGCCAAATGAATGCACTACATGTAGGAACGTTTTTATTATCATAACCTTATTTATCAATTTTGAAAAACAAAAACAAAAAACAAAAGGAATATACATATAAAACAGTCTGTACTCACTATTTTCATTCCACTTTCGGACACTTTCGAGTTATACTCCTCTATTTTAGCCTTGACCTCTTCCTCACTGAGGGACTGCTGCTTCTCCTCCTCATCCTCTTTAGTGGTGTTCTGAAATAAAGCCACACAACATACACCTTGTTATTACCATATATCATGGAAACACCTTTTTTCTTCCATTTGTGATAGCAATATGCACAATTAATTAAAGTGACAAATAAATGATGGGTTAATGCAGAAAACTGAATATTTTAACAATTAAATAATTACCGAAATATGACAGTGAAGTTACTATAAGCACTTTCCTCTCGTATGAGGTTATTAATGTCATAAGCTTTATGGAGTGCCGGATTAATGTCTACCGTACATAAACCCTCTCATGCCATCCCCAAAGGGAAGAGAAGAAAAAAAAAACTCCTGAATGGAACTGGCACCACTACAAATGCTTTCAAGCATTAAGCTGTGCCATAATAACAGATTAGCCATTAAGTGTGCGCTGCTTTTATCGACTGCTGGAGCCTCTTCCTACTTAAGGTTTTTCCCGGAGATGCGAAACGTGCCTGAGTGATGTTTTGACCGTAGCGGGAGCCAGAAAAGGTCTTTGCAAAGCACCTGTCATTATTTTATTGCTGCACAACTAAAATAATCTTAATAAAATGGCTGAAATAATGGCTGGCAGCTATAGTGTATTTAACTTCTTCCGTGTATAAAAGTCAATATCGTAAATATCATAAATCACACACATATATATATATATATTATAAATGAATTTATAATAAAATATCTTATAATTGAATTAAATTTGCATAAGCGTCCACAGGAATGATCTTTTTTTTATTAGAATAGTAGCAAGGCTTTTAAGGGTTCAATGTGTCTGCGTATGTGTGTGTATTTTTGTCCCCTCATGAATAGGAATATTTGACAGTTTGGACCTTGTGAGCATAATATGGCTGGTCTCCAAGCAACGGAAACTGTTGTTTAAACAAGTAGTGTAGCTTTTTTTTTTTTTTAACATTTTGATTGCTGATGTCATTCCATTCTATAGACACACCTCCCGTCCTCACCAAATGTTTCAGGTTCTACAACATGACAGGCGTTCAGATTTAAAAAAAAAAATCCCCTTGTGCAAAGAAAAAACGATTATCTGTGGGTGATACTGGTGTGTGTAGCACATCGCTGCTTCTGACTGAACCTTAGCAACAAAGATTGAAGCTGGGATATTTTTAGTTGCTTGCTACGTCCTTTGTAATGATGTTTTCCTTTTTTTCCTGAAATATGGGGGGGAAAGAAATGGCATCATTTATTCAATGAAGTTCCGTAGGGTACATTTTAACTTCATGCCATTGAGCAGAGACGAGAGAAGTAGTGCATGCACACACAAACACACACAGTTTTATGTGCGAGATTTATCTAGATCATAAAAGAGTCAATATTAAGGAATCAAAGAATAAAGAGAGACGGGAAACACTAGAAAGAAAAAAGAACGATCGAAATCTGTCTTTATAAATGCTATAATGCTGTCTAAAATACACACGCAACTAGAAACACTTTCTTGAAATCACTCAATCGCCGTATATACCATTTCTTTCACGAGGCGAGATACACTCTACAGGGTGCCAATCCATCGCTGGGCACACACACATACAGTACACACACTCACACCATCATTCACACACTACAGGCAGTTCAGGAACGCCAGTTAGCCTCATCTGCATGTCTTTGGACTGTGGGAGGAAACCGGAGCACCTGGAGGAAACTCCACACACGCACACAGACCCCGAGGCAGGAATGGAGCCCGGACCCTGGAGGTGCAAGGCGACAGTGCTAACCACTGAGGCACCGCGCCGCTCACTTTGGGACAAATAAATAATAAAAACTGAAAATGATAAGTTTTTTTTCACATTGCAGATAAATTCAACATTGAATAAATTCAATAAATTCCCTCCATGTGTTTCTGTGTGTGAGTAGATTGGGTAACTAGGCATGGTGTTATAGCTGCATATAGCAATTTGCCAACAATTACAGTACAATATTTTCTTAATGAACTGTTCATTAATTAATATGTCTTACCTTTTCTCCATTTATACATGCAAAATAATTTACTTCAGCCGTAAATGAACATAAACGTAAATTTCATCGCCAGACACTTGTTTTCGTACTCCAAAAAACCCTATAAGTGATTAGACAAGTCCCTGTTTTAAGTCCCTGCTGTTAAACTAGAAAGTTAATCAACATATTCGGACCAATTAGAATCGAGCATTTCTTAGTTTGAGCGTAGTACATCATAATACACTGTACATAATGCTGACTGTCTATTGGCTTCTCCAGTCAGTCAGTGGGTGTTAACACACTTTCCTAATTGTACATATAGTTTACTCTATGTTTGAGTAAACTATATGTCCGATATATAGAATCTATTTTTCAGGTTGTATGAGATGCCAAATCAGGTCATTCCTGTTTAACCTTAGAAAAGTGTACGTATGTGCACACAGTATCTACAGGCACAGAATCAGTGAATCAGTGCGTAACAAACGTGATTTCAGGAGTAGCAGTGCCAGGAAGAGAGCAGAGGCAAATCGATTACTTTCTCAAGCCACTCTGAGGCCGTGGAGCTCCGATAACACTGCAGCCTCAGCACTTATCCGCCGCGCTCTATCGATTACAGTCGTGCTGAAGTGTAAAAAGTGCAATAAACTGTAAAATATGGGTTTAATTAAAATCATTAACAATGGTGGTTTTACAGTATGTGCTCATTCCATTGCTTAAGCGGAATGGTGAATGTTTCAGGACATTATGGAGACATTATGGCGATGGGCCTGATTGAACTGGTGTCGGCTTATATTGGAACCTTCAGATCCACTGATATAATGTGATAATGTGGCATGGTTTGTGTACGACTTACTGACAAGTCAAGCAGCTCAGCTCACTATTTCTCTAGATGAGCTTAATACGAAAATAATGGCACCATCAACACTTTTACAGTACTAAAATCTGTGTTACATGTAAAACGTTCAGAGTATAGCATCATTAGCATCTGTGCTATTGTACAATATATCATCACTCTTTATTATTCTACTATTGCTATTGGGTGTACCTTCTTATATACAGTACTGTATAAATGTCTCGCGTCGCTGCTCATTTTCTTCATATTTTGCTTCCAAAGAGCCAGACTTTATTTTATTTCTTTCTAACATAGTATCGAGGAAGTGTTCTCCTGGCTAACTGAAGGACATCGTTTTTTGGGGCTCTCATTTCCAGTCTATATGGATCATTCACACATGAAAGCACAATCTAACTTAAGGCATGAAACAGTGAGAAACAGGTGCAGATGATCAGGCCGGTGATTAGTATACAGTACTAGTGATGCTGAGTGCTGAGTGCTTGTAACAGACGAGAGGGGAAATGAGGTTGCTGCTGAGGTTGTTACATAGACAACCAATTTTTTTATTATCTTTAGGCACTTTGCAGCCTGTTGTAGTAAAACATTTGTTCCCATTTCTTTCATTCAATTTAATATGAAGAAATGAGGGGTATGGAAAATGAAGATATTTGCACAGTATATAGTGAAACTTTTTTATATTATAAAACTATTACAGTTATACTGTACCACACAATAGCATAGTATATAAAAATATATTTATAAAAAATATTTTCCCCCCCCCAAAAAATCATGTTTAAATAATCGTCTCACTGTAGATTATTTTGGACTTTTGTGCAATATATAATAAAAAATATACAGAATGGTATAAAGAGACGAGGCTGGCGCTGATTTCTTTCATGTAGATTTATGGTCATGAAATTTGTGTCAGATGAAATGCTTAGATCGTGTATGGCTTTGGAGTGATATTTTTCAACCTGCCCCACTGACATATAATCAGTTGAGCAGGTGCACGTGAAATACAGTTGCGGCTGTAATGACTGAAAACAAGGTGTAATAGTTAGCCAATCAAATATTTTCCAATGTGTCTGATTGAATTTCTGGATATATATATATTTTTTTGTTGTTGTTGTTGTTTTTTTTGTTTGTTTTTTTTTAACGCACCTGCCTATCTGCCTTGAATGCATTACTCAACCCTTATTGATTATTTGTTGGGATCGCTACACAGCTTAGATCCTAGCCTCCCGTGTAATATCACAACCAGTCATCCAGACCATCCTGAGTCATCTATTACTAAAAGACATGTGAATTTAGAGCTGTGGTGAATCTTCATGCTCCTTCCAAGGAGTTGGAATTCACCCATTCCGACTATTCTCTCAGGAATTCCTGCATTTGTGCGCGGAGCTAAATATAGCTGCCTCCCTCCCTCCCTTCCGCTAGCCTGCGATGAGAAAGTGCCGTTGATTAGAACAATGCAGTGGATGATGAGGTAATCTTCTCAAGGTTTCTGGTTCTGCGGATATAAAGATGGGGAATAAGCGCAGGCAGGGGGTGAGACGGCTAAAAACGGGGGAATGTAGAGCAAGCATTGCAGAGAAAGATAGATAGATAGACAGAGAGAGAGAGAGAGAGAGAGAGAGAGAGAGGAATTTATGTGTTATAGATCAGTACGGAGGGAAAATGGTGCAGGAAGGGAAAAAAAACATGATGCTGCAGGGAGGCATCAAGCTGTCACTTTACAGAAGCAGACTTGTAAATGGTTGCCCACTGCAGTTCACACACACACACACACACACGCACGCACACACGCACACGCAACACATGCAATCTCTAGATGGAGAGTAAAAAATGTCTTCAGACTGTTCAAAGCATTTGTACCATTGCCATGAAATCTTTCGTAACTTTGGTGTGCATCTATTACCTGTTAATATGAATGCGATGTAAATCTCGCTCCACTCCTGTACCTTCCCAGGGCAAACATCAAAGCATGTGACAGGGAAAGGTAAGGCACTGCGCCCATTTTTCGGAGCGTGTGCGACTGAATAGGATAATAGAGCATGAGAGATGCTGTATGCATGTGTGTGTGTGTGTGTGTGTGTGTGTGTGTGTGTGTGTTTGCATACTATGACGAATCAGCAGGTATTGTGTGATGTTACCTTACTTTTACATTACCTTATTACTGTGATGTTAAGGTTAACAGTTTAAAAGAGTTAAACCAATACAATACTTACTGTAATTAAGTATTAAATTTCATTTTTGTAATTAAATTAATATATTAAATTAAGTTCTTATGTATTATTATATATTAAGAATTAATAAAAAATTATTTAATAAATTTTTTTTTTTAGCTCAGAAAGTTATCACTATCACACGTTCATATTGCTCAGCCCAAAGATTTTTATCATATTTAACTACTCTGTTGTCTCTGTAAATAGGCCATAACCTGCATCACCTGTAACACCGCTTTAAACACTCTTCCTCCGGCACCAACTGCCTACATCTTACAGCGTCTCACGCATAGTTCTCTATGACGCCAAGGAAATGAATTGCGAATAAAAGGCTGGTGTCTGCTTCCTTTTCCTGTCGCTAGACAGCAAGCTCGTGTACCTCTCCTCTTGAGTTGTGGTAAAGACCTTGCACCCTGTTTTCAGACCTGCTGAGTTAATGCGTCAAGAGTGTATGAAAGTAACACTTTCATACATGCTTGACAGAGTCGACACATAACAGAGTTGTGCAGTTTACTTTTAATAAAGGGTTACGTCTAATTCGTCTCATTCGAAGAGAAGTGCACTGGTGTGTTTGTAAGGTTAATTGTATTCTGTCATGTGACTAGGGCTCGTTATAATGTTTGACTCAAGGGCTCTACAGTGGAAGCTTGGCAGTGATGCTACAAATAAACAATGACTTGAAGCTTGGGCCCTCTGATCAATGGTCAGCCATTTGTACGGAGCAAACAGTGTTAAGGGCCTTGCTCAAGGGCCCAACAGCAGCAACTCAGCGGAGCTGCGGCTCGAACTGCCAACCTTCCGGCTCTACAATGACTTAAATGTCACCCTCTACAACCATGAAGAGCAGAAAAGCATCTAAGAACACTTTGTATGTTGGGTGAACAGGCTACCTCAAGACCTTAGGATAATAAAATAGCAATTTAAGACCCATTTAAGTTCCACGCCGGTCAGTCAAGATCTGGAATCTAAGGTTACCCAGACAGCTGAAACAGTATAGTTAAAAATTCAGTTTAAGAAAAACACTAGGGGACAATCAGTCGCTTTTACTCCTAGTCAATTCAGCTCAGACATGACCTGGATTTTCTACCACGCACAGCTGGTAGCAGGAAAAAAGCACGCTCTAGAAACTGCAAAAACCTTTTGAAGTGCACCAGACTTTAAAATGGAACTACAGTATATATTTACACATATAGACCTACTGTATATATGACCACATTTCATTATTTTCTTTTTAATTTTACACATTTGCAATCCTTCAAATTATATATATATATGACAACTAATAAGTATATGTGATGCCATGAGGACAAATATCACCTTACAGGTTACCTGAGAAGTTTTTCTCCTCCTCCCTTCCAACCTTAAGCTTAGCACATGGTGTCTTGAGCTGATTAAGTAACATTATGCTCTCAAAGCCATCCTCAGGACACGTGAAAGCTACTCGAGCATTCTGAACCTGAACATACCACATCCTCTTTTCTCATATATACAGCTATAGGACTTGTACTGGAAACAGTTATATAAGAATATTGTCCTTAAATGTATGTCAGTATGCATGCCAAAGCGGAAAGATGTACCTGTATATGACATTTTATCAAGTGATAAGAACATACAGTAAATATGGCCAAATAGAAAAAAAAACAATATTTCTAGAAATATTTTAATTTTTAGGCATACATTTCATGTTCTATTTGCAAATAATTTTAGTAATTTAAATAGATTAGCATTAAAAATATGGAAAATAGTCTGCCGAATTTTTTTTTAACATTTATAAAAGTCTAGAATAGGCTTCATCTTATATTTGAGTTATTGTAATCTTGCAATATAAAATGATTGATACATTTGCTTTGTGTTATGTGATTACCATAAAACTAATATACGATCATTAGACCAAGTTTTTAAACAAGTTTTAACATTTCTTATGCTTTTGACAAATAATTGTTTTTCTTCAGCAACAAGCCGAATTATCTGTCGGTTGAAAATTCCTTTAAAAAATTTTTTTTTCAGGTTTAATATCCTGAGGTTCGGTTGATTGCAATCTTTTAATAGGAAATAATCTGGAAATTAGTTGGAAATACAAGCAATTTTTGTATTTTAAATATTTGTACTCTTGAAAATTTGATCAGTAAAAAAAAAAAAACTTCAAAGAATGACCTTTTTTGCCAGACATATACAGTAATATTTACTATTGTTATAGACTTAAATGAATATTGTAATTCTTGCGATTGAAACAGAGCAGTTTGTATTCGGTCTTTGTTTCATTAGACAAACTCTGTTCAAAAGGTTCTAACACTTTGTTACGATTCTGTGGAATTGCACCAGCTGACTCCTTCCCACTAAGATCCAACCTTTACCCGGTGTGTCGATTCAGAAATCTCACATCTTGCTCTATCATTCAGGCTTGATTTAGTTAAAAAAGTCAAAAAGTTGTATTGCGCTGTGCTGTTAAACACCTCCGTTCGCAAACATGCGCTAAACTTGTGCTAGCTTTAACAGAAGAGAACGAAATCACTTCCTGTTTGACTTGATTGGTGTTGCTATTGCAGTGATCTTGCGAATACCCACAGTGCCGAGCGTGACCAGTCACAGTGAGGAACTTGGTGCGTGAGCAGAAGCTTGTTTATCTCGGAGCGGAAGCTGTGAAACTGTGGTCCACTTCCTATTACAACTGACTTGACGTACTCACTTACTACATGCAATAACGAGTGATCCTCTTACCCAATGCTTTACTCTGGAATTCAGTACACTGGTGCTGAACTACTGATCTAGTTATTCCAGAGATACAAATGTACTGCAGTGTTGGAATGACATGAATCTCTCTCCATGCCCCCCCATCTCTCTCTCTCTCTCTCACACACACACACATTCGCGTTGCTAGGTCCAAGCACTGAGCAGGAGAAGCTATCACTCTCTACACTTCACATCGCAGAGCTTGATCATCTACAAAGTCGCACAATCAAAGTATACCAGTATAGCGCTCATATGTTTATCGATGCGTGCCGATTGCACCGAAGCAGCTTGGCCATCACATGCTCCACAGAACAGACAAGTGTGTGCTTTTGGGTACAAACTGCTAGTTTCATAAATCATGTTACCCAGCAGCTACCGCGTGTGACAGTCGCCCGGCGTGGGTTTGAAACAGGGACTGACTAAAACGTCTACGAGTCCAGGATCATTTGCATACGATTACAGCGTGAAATGGCATTCAGAGGGTGTAAGCCATGCTTTTATAGCTTGCAATACCTGTAATTCTATAAGCCTCCTCCAGTTTTCATCACGGATCCGAAGACGATGTGTGTACACCTTACAGCACATGCTTACCGAGTCCCAAAGCTCTGCACAATCTGTGATCTGTAATATTTGTCTACTTTTCCCTATTCAAATTTTTTTACAACTGGCTGTAACGACAGTAGTTCAGGTGCAGGGGCTTTCCTAATTGTTTGTAGAAGTCTGTTTGCTCGGAACAGTGCCTCGTGTTTAAACGTTAAGGTTTGGAGTGCAGCGTGGGAGGAAACTTGGCGCCGGTGTTCAGTGTGTGTGTGATATTTGCTCAAGCTCACATGAATGAATGATGGGTACACTGCTACTGGAGCACAGAAATGGTTGCATGTTGCATGTATGTTTTTTCTTGCCAGGCGGTTCATTTTTCCTATAATCGCACAAACTCTGACACGCCATAAATCTATTATAGGTTTATGATCGGAATATACAATTATCCATGACTTACTTTGATGATATTCTTTTCAAAAGATGAAATTTGATCTGGAGCTAAGGTTACATTTCCAGTTCTGCAACAATAACCTCAACTCTCAACTCTAACCTGGCAACCAGAGCTACACAGACATCACCGTCCTAGCAACCAGACACACAAAACCCACATCCTGGCAGCCTAAACACTGTATTCTCTCTGGTACAACAATAACAGTTAGTTAACATAGGTATAGTAATCCTAAAAGACAACCCACATAATCAAGAAAACCCTGTTACCAAGTACCCTTAATTGGTCACCAAGATAGCAGATGAATAATTTATGGTATGAACAAGGATCTTTTCAAACCTGACACTACTGAGGCTGAGGTCAGCCTGCTGAAGGACAATTCAGTTGTTTGCGCTGAAAGTGTACATGTAAGAATGCAACGTTTAATGCATTTTTTCAGGTACACCAAATCCATAATGAATTTTTCTTTTAAATCCATTACACATGTCCTCGCAGACAATAAAAGCTGGACTTGCAACTCCGTTGTAAAGTGATATGCCAGCTGGCTGTGTGTGTTATTCATCTCGCGTTGGCATCTTAAACAAATAAATGAGTCTCGAATTTAACTGAGCTTACATAACACAAGTGCGTGGACATTTCGGGAGACTCAGTCCATCGGGAAAACACAACAGTTCAACGAGGGTGTGCCACGAGACCAGGAGATTATTTCAAATCTAAGACGTTCCTATACAGAAGCATCTCCATGGGAAACTAAATAATAAGGAAATAGTGATCAGGTGTGTTTTTATCATCTCTTCATCCTCCGTTTCCCCACCAGAGCAGCTCAAGGCCACAAGCGAGCGGCTGATGATTTCTCATCATCGAGTATATTAAAATCTTCAGCTCATACTCTGTTTACGCAAACAAGCTGCGATAAAATCATATTTTATTGACACAAAAGAAAAACTGAAGAGGAAAAAAAAAAACTTTCATTTCAAAGTTTCATTTGGGTCAACCAGTCTTCGTTCTCATGTTGAACTTTCCACCAACAGAATTTTCATCATCAAAGCATCAGACGTGTTCTTTCAACTTTGTTTTGTAAAAACGTCTTTTGAAAAACACTCCCTAATAAAGCTGACACTTTTTTTTTCCTTTTTTTAACTGTAAGGGTGCAAACCAAAATGGAGCATCGAGTCATCGCTGTTGTCGCAACTTGAGAAACTTCGACTACACAACCTCATTTCCGCACTACACGATTGTCATCTTATAATAAGAACTTCTCTGTTTCGGCGATCTCCAAAAACATGCGCTCTTTGCCCTCCTTACCCCTTTCCCCAGCATTACCTTAGCCGCCTGCTTGCCCTTTGCTTGGCGGAAGAAGGTAGTCTTGGCGGTGAAGAAGGCAGAATCATCGTTCTCCTCTTCTTGGCTGCAGTAGCCGCTGCTCATGCTATTGCTACCAGTCATTTGCGGGGCCTCCAGCGGCCCCCGACACCATTCCAGGCTCCAGGCAGTGCAAAAAAAAAAAAATGAAGTAGAGATGCAACCGGGAGATGAGCGACTGCCTCAGATAAACAGGCAGGACTCCTAGATGCTGTTGAAGGGACGGATGGAAATCCGAGAGCAGGAGACTCGAGGTATCAGAGTACTTCCGCCTATCACTGCTGGAGGTTGCGGAAGAGCGCGAAGGAGACCTCAGTTCCTCTTTCTGGCAGGTCAGCAAGACAAGATCTCATTGGAAATGAGAAGAAGTGGCCTTTTCAGCTCAGTCCTTGAAATGTTTGAAGTCCACACATGAACCGGATGAGAAAAGGAAGGAAGAGGAAGAGATGTCGCTGCGAAGTGAAGTGTCCATACAGTCTCGCTGTCTCGCGTGAACACTGCTGCTGTTGGTTAAAAAGCCCGGGCGAGAATGTGCTTGTAGTGAGTGGAGCAGTCAAGGCAAGGAATCAACCTGCTTACTGCCTTCCTGCCTGCTTGCAGAGAACGTGAAACAGAGCAGAGCTGACGCATTACTCCCTCCCTCTCTCTCTCTCTCTCGCTCTCTCTCTCACCGCCTTGCTCTATCATCAGTGGTTGAGTCCGCTCCCTCCCCGTCTCTCTTCCTGCATGCAACTGCTCGACCATAGCCACTTCCTCTTAATGAAGGGGACTCTCACAAACACAGACAGCGTAAGAGACAGACAGACTGACGGATACATCACACATGATCCGATCTGCATGCGGTCCTGTTTTACATTGCATATCATATGCAAAGTGCTGTTTCTCTGGAAGAAGCGCAGATATGCCTGGGTATCGAGTGTTGTTAAATGGAAATGGAGTCATTTACACAAGCAGGCTGAATAGAAGATGCTTTGATGGCTGCGTAAATAGAGCACGCTTGTTTATCGTAATGAGCCTTTGAAAAAGCCAAAGATAGCATTTAATGGTCTGCGTAATGTATGATCTGGTGTTATGTTTTGCAATATTAATTCATTCCAGTGCTCCTTCTGGCGGAAGTGTAGACATGACATGACATGACTAAACATACAGTACAACCTAACTGGTCCACTGATAACACTGACACACACACACACACACACACACACACACAGAGGTAAAATCAGAAAGGAACCTGCGCTCAAACAGCATAATGATGTCAATGTCTCCAAGAATGCTTAAATTTTTTTTTATAATAATAATTTATAATAATGCATTTTTTTAATAATAATATTATGAAAAAGGACTTTTGAAATTATCAAAAGAAAAAAAACACTTTTGCAGATACTAGAAATGAAGCCACATCTTGGTGGTGTAAATCATCGCAACACTTCATTCTTGAATTTTTTTTTATTTATTATTATTATTATTTTTATTATTATTCACTAAGGCTTGTGCATTTTTTTCCTAAACTTGGAGATATCATTTCTAGCAGCAAAAAATAAATAGCTGTTTTTGTATACACAGATTAATATCTTAAACTGCGTACTTCCTGAAGGAGTTGAATTCACCCTTATTTCTCTGTTTCGAACATTAAAATCACAATTTTGTCTCCCAAAATTTTTATTTCATCTAAAAAGAAAATTTTGTTAAAACACTCTTCTAAAAACATTTTTTAATAAATAAAATACAGTAAGGTGACATTAATTCAGTGGATTCATTTTGGGATGCAAAACGTGAGCAGTGCAAAAGCAGATTAAATAAAACCGACACATGTGCAGGATCATAGATTACATGACTGTTGACCTTATTTGAGGCCCGGCAGGCACCCCTGGACTTAACCTTTAACCCTGACCTTGAGTAGTTAAGACAGGCTGAGTACGGCATAATGAGAGAGTAAATACGTCTGGGTACCGTTCAGCGTGGGCGGGTTTTTGTCCTCGTACGTCGAAGATGTATCACTTCATACTGAAAAAAAGATCAGCAATATTCTTTATTTGCTCGTCCATATACTGTACAGACTTGCTTTGTCCATGATCCTCCCGAATAACTATATTTTCCTGAGTGATATGAAAGGCCCTGGCTCTAAAAAGAGATAAAGTGTCGACCTCTTTCAACAGACGGTGGCTGAAAGCCATGTTCGATTTCCCATGTCACAGATTTACTCAATTTCCATTGAGCGGCGGTTAAAGCTTTAGAGGCAGGCCAGTATTTTTAGGAATTCTGTCAATGCAGCAAAAAAATAACTAAAAAAAATCTTCGCTCCTTGTGGTTCAAAGCAAAAAATGACATGATACTGAATGATATCATGTGTGTGTGTATGATTGTAGATTTCTTTCTTTTCTTTCTTTTTTTTTTTTAAAGGCTGTTTCAATAAATGCAGACAAATTACCTGCAGCCAAAACCTTCTGTTAGATTACCATAATCGATGAGATGGTTGACGGGAAGAAGATGGAGGAGAGGAAGATTGCTCTCCTGGGGGTTTGGTTATTGATTGGCCCGAAGATGAGGATGCCTGCTCTGCATGGCATCAATATGCCCTAGTTGAGCTGGAGGAAATTGCTGGGAAGGAAAATAATCAATCCTATGAAAAACTAGGCAGGATCGTTCTTCCATAGAAAATGCCCAAGAACTGCAGGGGTATGAGTCTGAACGGATGGAGATTCCCCAGTCAGAGGTGGACAGCAATTCAACTGCCCACCTTCGCTGAGATGAATACTTCATGTACATGTGTTAAGAACAGATATGGGAATTCAATTGAAAAAATTTCGCAGTATCTTATTGTGCAACCTCCACAGTTCATGTACTGGACAAATGTAACTTCTCAGCTGTTGTCCGGAATCCGAGGGTTGCCTTTTTTTTTACCGCTTCATGACCCAACAGAACCCAACACCCTGCGTTCCAGAATGCCAACTGTAGGGAGTGTAGGACCAATATGCGTGGGCGTGTAGGACTTATATGAGAAGCATGACAAACTGAAAATTACCAGACCGCAATTCCATGGAAAACGTACGGGACTGTTTGGAACAGCAGGTGAAACACAGAAGCGGATTAAAATTGGCAGGAAATCTCAAGGCATTGGCCGGACTAGCACTGATAGTATACGACGGTAGCTCAGTGGTTAAGGCATGGGACTATGGTTCGGAAGGTTGCACCCCATGAACACCAAGTTGCTACTGTTCAGCCCTTGAGCAAGGCTCTTAACCCTCATACTCAGATGTATAAGAAGATAAAAATGTGAGTTGCCCTGGATAAGGGCGTCTGCCAAATGCCAATGTAAATGATTATCAGGTTACCAAGAAAGTCTCCTTGGTATCCTGAAAATGGAAGATTCCTGTTGTGGTAAACGTACTAGGTGTTAAGCACGGACATTGTAGACTCCGTATGTAATTGCTAAATATTCTGTACAGTGGAAATCATCACCATATTAACTATTATACAGTATGTATAACATTATTGTTATAAGTAAATATGTTATAAGTAATACTACAGTGGTGTCAAAAAGCGAGCATAGATTGAGCTAATGTACTGTAGATGTCTTCTGGACTCTATGGCCAGCCACATTCAGAAGTTTTTTTTTTTTGAAGAAGAAGAAAAAGCTTTTCAAAATAAAAATATTGATTGTTGTACAGCAATTTCATTGCATAAAAAATTATTATTATTATTACCTTTATTGTCATCACTTTAAAAACATGTGAATTTTACTTTGACTTTTTGTCTGACTGTAAATGATTTGCCACTACAGAAATGATAATGAATTAGAATAAGTGTATTAATATATACTGATAATTTGCTTTGAAGCCATCAATACTGTCAGATCTACTGGGGAAATTCTGGTTAGGACAGGTTTTCTGCCATTGACACTCAGTACCCAGTCTCTAATGATCGACTCTTCTTACACAACCTTATGTTGGTAGCCAGGAAACCTTATGTTGCCCTCGCTCTCTCTCGCTCGCTCTATCTCTCTCTGTGTTTTTAATAATGCACAGAGGCTCCAATTTCTCTCCCTTCTGAACGCATGGCCAAGCTGTGAGCTATGCAAGCTAGCTAGTTTGTTAGCTAGTTACTCTCCATGCTACATTAAACCTTGCTAACATTTCCATAACTGCCAGAGGTGTGTATTGTCAGGGGCAGCACGGTGGCGCACTGTCACGTCCAGGGTGTAGGTTTGATTTCTACGTTGAGTCTGTGCGCATGGAGTTTGCATGTTCTCCCCGTGCTTGGTGGGTCCAAGTACTATGCTTTCCTCCACCAGTCCAGAGACATACAGGTCAGACTAACCGGTGTTCCCAGATTACCCGTAGTGTGTGAGTGTGTGTGCCCTGCGATGGATTGGATTGGCATCCCATCCAGGGTGTACCCCGTCTCATGCCCTAAGTCTCTTGGGATAAAAAGTGCTTCTTTGTCAGTTTTAGATCCCATATGTGTTTAAATAAAACAGACCTCTTAACAGTAAAAAAAAAAAAAAAGCCTTTAGAAAAGGTCACTGTGAAAGGAAGATGGGGAGTAAGTGTTTGAAGTGGCACGGCATGACCAGGAGGTTTGCGACATTTCATGTGAATTAGAACACAAACAGGAAGTAGAGACTCTATCTAGGAAGCTAAGAACTTCGATAAGCATCAGCCCACATATGTAGAAACAAACAAAAAAAAAGAACCTGCTGAACCTCGTATATCGCTGGAGCACCTCTGAGGTTTTTACACAATTCACATGTGAGTGTTAACACACAAAAGGTGTGCATGTTAGTGCACATTCATGTTTGTGGTCTTTTACGCGTGACACAGGAAAAAGGAAGTCGAGGTCGAAAAGGCGCCAATTATGTTAGCAAAAATGCACTCGGATTAGAAAAGAAAAATGAGAAATACAGTAGCTGTTCGGGAACAATAACTGGTACTGTACAGTAGTTTATCAGAGTAACACAGGTTCCATAAAGAAAAGAACAAACATACAAACCACAGAACATCGTACCAAAGTTGGAAGTTAAAGGATATTTATGTATTTTTATAACAAACATGCGTATGGGTGCCAATACTTTAAGGGATTTAAGGACAATCAAATTAAGGATTTGCTTGGATCAGGAACATAATGTATCCATTTTAAAAGATATAGAAAAAGAACGGTACAAGAGACAAAGGGTGAGAGGAGAAGATGTGACACTGCAGAGATGCACGGTGGGGGGGAAGCGGTGCAGATTATTTTTTTAGATAACGGGGTAGAGAAAAATAGGCCTTCTTCAATACATGCTCACATTAGTAAAACAAAGATGAGTACTGATAGGTTTAGCATTATAACTCAATCACATTGCAATTTCTGGCACATCGATCTAATTATATCACACAATAGTAAAGTGCTTTATTGTCCCAGGACATGTATTGTCTCTGAAACAGCTTTATTTAAGGCTGAGAGCTGACCTTAATATGCACATTGGTCCGTGTGATTTAATAAAACCTTGTAATTAAGTTGTGACAGATCTTCATTTCAGCTGGCTGGTTCTCTTTCAGCGACTGGCGGCGGTAATGCATTAGCTCGCCACCTGACGGCTATGACATAATGCGTGTCAATCTAAAAAGCAGGTGGAAAACACAATGACTCCATGTCCAGGCCTAATTGGGTTACTCCTTTAGGTAAGATGTGGAATGCTTTGTAGGGAAGCGAGGTCCCGCTCATTGTAAGTGGGATTAATATGAAAAAGTAAATGAATAATGGATATAGTGAAACGCTGTAAAAGCTAAATTCTCCATCCATCCATCTATGGAAGCCAACACCACTTTTAACTACAACAACCTACAGTATGATTACACCAGTGATTACAGCTGTAAGGGGAATTGATGTTGCTGAAGACTCCCAAACGTCTTGCACCCTCCAGGCACACACAAAGCCTCGTACTATACAGGCAACTTGGAAATGCCAATCGGTCTACACTCCCATTTCTTTGGAAACCGGAGAACGGTGAGTAAGCCCACCAATCACAGGGAGAGCATGCAAACTCCCACACACACACACAAACCAGTGATTACGTATTAAGATCATGTACGTGCGAGGCAACAATGCTAACCAATAAACCATCATGCCACCTGTACATAACTTTCCGACCGGAAGATATAAAATGTGTACTAGACTTATGTCTATTTTCACATCCAACAACAGACATTCACAATTGTGTTGAACTCCCTGTTTTCACCAGCATGTGTGTTAATCTGGCTTCTCACCCAATATGATCTGTACAGTAACCCTTCATTGCACTTTAGTGCAGTATATATGTCAAAACATGTTACAGGAAGTAAAACCCTCTTTTGGACAAAATGTTGTTTCTTCCCTTTTTCAGTTCATCCACAGCAATAGCTGATGGCTTTCCCATAGCCTGCTTTTTACTGCTTTATGGATCTTGCTTTGTGCACTGGGGCGCAGTCATGTTGGAACAGGAAGGGGCCATCCCCAACCTGTTCCCACAAATTTAGGAGCATGAAATTGTCCAGAATATCTTGGTATGCTGAAGCATTAAAAGCTCCTTTTAGTGGAAGTAAAGGAGCCGAGCCCAACTGCTGAAAAATAACCCCACACCAGTTGCAATATGACTGCGCACAAAGCAAGGTCCATAAAGACATGAGTCCTGACCTCAACCCGATAGAACACCTTTGGGATGAATTATAGTGGAGTCTACGAGCCAGGCCTTCAGTGTCTGACTTCACAAATGAAGTCTTATTAAACCCTATGGATTAAGAATGGGATATTACTCAAGTTCATATGCATGTGAAGAGAGGCGAGTGAATACTTTTGGCAATATAGTGTAGGTCAGAAGAAAACATGTTTACTTCTATGCTCATGGGAACCAACATGGTGAAGGGAAACTATACTATGACCAATACAAACCACACTCTATTCAGCCTTCCTCAATGCTATTTAACGCTGATAGAGCGATATCCTTAAAAGACCTGGAGCAGAAATTGTTGACAAAAGGAGCGTCCTTGCTATGGACTTCAAAGACCAGGAGGTGGCGCCAAATCTGATAGAATTTTGGCTTCAAGCATAGACTGAACTCTAACCCCTAAGCCTAACCCACACAACACGGATGACCACAAAACTACACTCAAATTGAACACATATCCCTAGCCTGAAACGCACTCCACTCTCTGGATATTTCGCTTAACTAGCATCCAAGTACGAAGAGCTGAATCGAATCCAATTTAACCCCATGGACTTTTCGTTCTGCAGTAAAGGGAAGTTGGCCAATGACGGATCTGCCATGCAACCAACATTTTGTGTCTTTTGTGTTTCATTAAACTTGCCTCAATGAAAACATTCTGCACTTTTAAATCGTAAACGAATCGAATTAATTGCATTGCAATTCCCTTTCCAAGTGTTGAATACAACACAAGCCACTTAAGCTGTATATTATGCCCTGAACCTTTCACGTCGAATAAATTTTTGTTATGTGTTCCATTAGGTGTAATTGTAAATCATTTTCATTTATTTTGTTAATTACCTTTGCTGGCGGTGCTGTAGCGTATGTCCTGCAGGGGGAGTCGGTCTGCGTCTCCTCTTTTTGCACGTTTCCCTGGTTACAGTCAAGCTGTACATGGTTCTCGCAATCCAGGTGACAAGTGTAGCTGCAATCTGGTGCATAGATACACACACAAACAACACATAAATACCATACATACACTAAGTGTTGTGAGAAACAAACAGATTTAAGACTGTAGACGTTAGGACTCCAGGGTTGGGGTTGATCTTTCGTCACCTTGATTTCTCTTACATTAATGAGACAACATATCCATAAATACACCTAATGTTCTTGATTTATTGATTAAAAGCACTTGTGTTTGTGTATATGGCGCCCCCTTGTGGTTACACTATGTATTGTATAAATGGATTAAAAACTGTTCAAGGGTTGACATGATGAGGCTTTCTTTATTTGTGGAGTCACCAAGTAAAGCTGTAACTATTTCTTCATCAGAGGAAGGTCTTCAAGACAGATGGCTTTGCAGTGTATCAGTAACAGGATAAACTACATTTTTGTCTTATTAACTTCTAGTGAGATAAGGTATCTCTAAATCTATAAACTATAAAATGTAATTCTATAAACTATAGCATGTCATTCTATGAGAACTAAAAAAAAAAACTTTAAAAAAAACTGCTGTTTTAACCTCAATCCAGTGCACCCTTTCATCAGGCGTAGTTCCATATAATGGTCAATAGATGGCGACAAATTCTCTCAGCCAGAACCCAAAGTAGCTCAGCAGAATGCACTAGTGGAAATACTGGCATGTCCAAATTGTTCCACAAAGCCTGCCAAGACACTTTTCTTTGACATGAAGGTTACCCTGGCAATGGAGCATTTTATTTTTATTGGCCCTCGGGGTCCTTTTTGAGTTTTTACGAAACAAAAGCACACATAATTAAACATCGTCTTATAGTAACCACAGTCTTGGTCATAAACACTTAAGAAAATGATTTTGCCTTGATTTAGGACCAGCTTCTGAATCCAAACCCCAGCTTTGACTAGTATAAGGGAAATAAAAAACCCACCTTTCTATTAGTTAAACTGAACACAACAGTGAGCTTAAGGATAGCCCGTATGCTCAGTAAAGCAAGCTAAAAAAAAAAAAAAAAAAAGTCCATCAAACTAAGAGTTTTGCAATGAATCACTTAAGTTAACAGCAATCCATGGAACTACAACACATCCCTTATTTATCGGCCTACTGCCTCAAGACACAAGCGTGATAGTGATGCCCAGCCGCCTTGGTTTCCATTTTGTTGTCTTAACCCTAAACGCAGCCCTTGTTAATACGTTCCACTATATGAGCAAAAATATTGTCAAAGCAGGGTATAGCAGGGTATCAGATGCAAAACTAAGTGCATAGTGATTTATCAGTATTAAACACATTGAAGCACATCTGTAAGAGGAGCAGGGTGGATCAGCAAACTGGGAGGAGGGCATGGGAATGCCTTAAACATGCACACGATACTGATAACACACACGGAAAAAAGAGGTCACTTTTTTTCACCAGTCGCTGCGCATCACAGGACAGCATGGGTGTGAAATGGAGATTAAGAGAGTCTATCCAAAGTAAACAGCATGATCCAGGATCAGGAAATGCGTATCTGGGAGGACTTCCATCCTGCTCTGCCTGTCACCTTCAACCCTAGCGGCAGTCCAATCCAACTGGGCTTCAGTACAACATTCGCTTGATGCCAGCTACTGGCTGCTCTTGAAATCACCTGGAATATAATCCCAACAGACTAAAAACACGGCTTTAGCTGAATGCCACCAGTGTCATTAAGAAAAGACGGACAAAACATTTCTCTACAGACTACCATACCATCTCATCTTGTTATCAGAACTGTATATTCATTATTGCACAGCAGACGTATTCCTTATAACATCTCAAAGCTGGAATTTGTCCTAGTTGAAAGTGTTTCTATATCTATAACAATGTAATTTCGAAAACACATTAAAAAAAATCTGTGATTTGTAATACTGTCATGCAGTAGATCTTATGAGATTCTTCCGGTCGAGATCTGTTTGCATTTTTTCGGCCTGGACGTTAGCTCCACCCCCTTGTCAGTCCCACCCATTTTCCTTAAATGGTAACTTATAAGGAACATGCTAGTTCAACATAGTGAATGGGGGTCAGCTTGGGGGGGATTTATATTCAGTATGACTGCAACCTAACAGCTGCGTAAAGCTGTAATAACACATTTAAATATTGATATTAAATATTTCATGTTAATACAACGGCATCTGTGCCTACAAGAAAACCGCAAACAGGATTAGGCAGATTTCTGGTGCGCCCTTAAGCTATTTATTCTGTTAACCCCAGACACCCTCAGCACTAACCCATATGCCCTCACCCCCTTTTTGCCCCAAGCATGATGCCTTGTAACCATATGCTCCAAAGCCGTTCTCGAGAGCGAGAGAGAGATGCACTGTAATTATAGTAATAAGACATTTGTTTGGTAGCTCTCAGAGAGGAGCAGCCATGAAGACGATGTACGAATAAGGAACAAATATAATAATATAATTATGCTATAATAAAAAACAAACAAACAACCTGGGAGCTCCGAGCCGCTGCATCTGTACACGCTTTAACACTTTCTTTAAGCTGCTGTTGCTTGACCTCCTTAACCTGATACATTTGGAAGAAGCTTAGCTGTATCCTGGCTTTAGCATGAACCTGGAGTGCAATGCAGAAGACTTCAGAAACACGGAAAACAAAGAAAGTTCCATGACTATGCCTGAGAGACAGAAGAGATTGTAAGTGATTGAATCTCTGCCTGTCTGTGAGGTGGAAAATCACTTCATCACTATAAATCTGTTCGAACTGGAACAGCATGAGCTAAATAAATGAATGAAAGAAAGAAAGAAAAAAGAAAAGGCTAAAGATGGAACAGAGTTGCCCCATGTCCCTGGCAAGTTGCTTTGGCCCTTTGTGTACAATGTGGGCCCCACAAGGAAACAAAAGTCCTCTCTCTGAATTATTTGTCCAAAACAGGCCAAGTCACTCCGGAGGGATACATGGTCATGCTCAGGGTTCCTAAGCAGTGATAATAAATGGTATTAGACAAAATCACGGAATGTAAATTCATACTGTACAGTAAGCAATGTGTGTTCGCACTATACTTCTAATGCTCAGGAGTTTAAAACAGCAGCAGTGGTGTTGTAATATAGACGTTTTTCGATCATGTGACTAGCAGTGGAATCCAGTTACTGTCATGAATTGGGGTTCGAGGCATAAACGCAGAGGTCCAGGTTTTAAAGGAAACGATGTTTATTCAAAACAAAAGGCCAGGGAAAATCAACTAAACAAAGGTACTTTAAATGAAAACCAAACCAAAACACGTATAAAGACACTCGGAAACACGAACTAAACTCACAGACATTAGGGAGGTTAAATCAACAGATGCTAGACAACTCAAAAGAACTAAAACAACCTATTTATAAAGAAACTAATGACCAACTCGGTTCAGGTGAGCGCCCACGTCACCTGACCGAGTGTAAACTGGGAAATGAAGTAAAACAAAACGAACTACAAAACAAAAGACTCAGGGCACTTTGGCGCCGTCTAGAGGTGATCCCTGACAGTTACCCGACATTACGCTACTATATTAGTATTTTTGTTGACAATTATGTTACATAATCTAACATCATAGCATCTGCTAAGTCGAGCTGGTTTCATTCGAAATGACAGTGTATTTAGTACAAATTGGTAATTTGAACTGTTATCGGCGTTATTCAACACCAATCAGATTCAGGAATTTCATAGGGGTCTGGTGTAAATGCTTGCCAAATGTTGCCTATATCAAAATATGTGGGATAAGTAAACATTACTCACAATTTCAAGCCAAATAAACAAACATGCAGAATAATCGAACAAACTCTTTTGGCATTTATACAGTTCCCTTCCGCTAAGAAGGTCAACTAGGTGATGTATTACTAGGCCTGCCCCTTTCAAGTTCTTTGAGGAACACTTCTCTTTTTAACATGGCGCTTCCTCATAAATACAATGAACGTGGATTAAATCTGGAACCGACCTCTCAGAGCTTGTTAAATTCCCCTCTCTGTACCTGGAATGCGGAGGTTTTCTATAGAAAAGCGAGGGAGAATCCAGACTCCTCATTCCTACCCATTTCCCATTTCTGTTCTCATCTGCCCTGATTGTCACTCTCAGCATTTCCACCACATTATTACTAACCGGAGTGAAAAGGCTGCCGGTCACCCAGCAAAGGCGCGTTTTTTTTTTTTTTCGCTGACACCTTTCTATCAGTCTCTTCAGCTCATGGGTTCTGTTTGTGTCAGCAGTACTTTCTGCTGGAAAATCCAGTAACCTGACCCCATCGCCTTGTACCTTAATGTGAAGCCAAACTGGATGCAGAGATAACAAATGAAAAACAAAACCAAAAAAAAAAAAAGAAACGTTTTGTAGGCAGTGGTGGATCGAACGGTTAAGAATCTGGGTTACTGATTGGAAGGCCAGAGGTTCGAGTCCCAGCACTGCCACTGTTGAGCCCTTGAGCAAGGGGGCGCTGTATCCTGGCTGACCTTGGGCTCTGACCCCATCTTCTTAACTGGGACATATGAAAAAGTCAAAGGTACACGTGATAAATAACTGAACCTTAATCTTATATGGAAATAGTCGGAGAGTTAAACTAAATGTCTAAATGGAAAAGAAGCGTGTAGTGTGTATTAGAGACATATAAGCCAACAACAATTAAATGTTGTCAAATTAATAAATGAGGGTGATTAGCCTGTCCTCGAAACATCCTATACATCATAAACACGTCTACTATTTATTGAATTCCAATAGGTCGGTTTTTAAGAACAACTTACTTATCATCAACCTCTATCCTGTTTTTTTTCCGCTAGTTAGATCTTCACAGTTGAACAGGAAGCTGTATATGGGCGACAGGGGTTCAGCACACAGACTCAGTATTTCACATAACTGAACCTTGTTTACGTAACTATAAGATAAAATTGCAGGACACTTAATTCTAATTAAGGATAACTTAATTCTGAGAATGAATCCAGGAACAAATCATCAGTGTATTCTGGGAAGATCTCTAATTCTCTAGAACTCTCGCTGGTCTGTTTGACTTCTATAAGACCTGCCGGTCAACCCCCACACCTTTTCATCCACCTGGACTTGCCCCGGCACAAACCCTGTTCTGTTCCTATTCCGCACTCTCCTACTCGAGAAAAGGCCTTCTTTGCTAATGCGGGGAACTTACGCCAAGGTCAACACATCCAGCACTCGGAGACACTAAACTGGCAAGTATCCTACTGTGTCAGGGGATTATTTACATAAAACTACTACTACTACATCAGAATAACTCATCCGGGCATGCACATAAACATCTTCAGAACCTGAAAACTAAGTGCTCTTATAAACGACACCGTTGGGAGATGGCAGAAGTTAGAGCTTTGCTCTTTTGGCTTTGCTCCTGTGTTCAGAGAAACAGCCACTGGAAAAACAAGTTCATTCCCAACAGCAGACAAAACTTGGCAGGAAATAAGCATATCAAAAACAGAGATAACAGAGAATATCTAACGCACTAGTCAAGAATCAAAGGAACAAACATTATGGCATGAAACACTAGCAAATAGTTCAACTACTATTAACAGCTATTAGTACTAATAATATGAGCACTATTAGTAGTAATAATAATAATATTAATAATAGTAGGGGATTTGCATAATGCTACATGAACATGTTTGTATTTTTATTTATTTATTTGCTTTTCTTTATTCAGCTCGATTCTGCAACGTCTGGCTTGTGCTACATTGACATGTACACCAGATATCCGTATTGTAATTTGGTCACATAACTCTATTTGCAAAGAAATGACAGCACAAATACACAGCCATTATATAAGCAAACATTAAACCAAACGGCTGGCAGTTTGTGGTCTTATAATGCATGAAAACTCTGCAAACATGTCCCTATTTATATAAGTATCTAGACTCATAATTAAAATAAAATTCCACCCTGAAATACTACAGTATACAGGATTGTCATTCTGGTGCAAAGTTCTTGCTTGTTGCTTTATTTTACGATTAGCATGAAAGTTGCTACTTTGGAAGCTAATCAGTTTGACGAGGAGATACTAAAGCATTACAGATTCAATTATAGAAGAAAGGTATTGTGAATTCTATCCTGTTATCACTATCGATCAGGATTCATCAGTAAAGCTTAAAGTCCTGAATGGTGGCCTGGTAAAAGAGAACGCATTGGGTTTTCCCTCCAGTGCGGCTGCAATTAGGCTCTGAATACCCGTGTGATTATTTAGGACCTTATCAGTCGGCAACACATACAAAGACACAGCATGTATGTACGTTTATCAGAGCGAGCCGAGGTCATAAGTCGACTGCTTTCAATAGTCCTATAGGGAGGAGAATCAGTCACTCTGTAACTTACGGCTCTGGGTGGGATCACACATAATGCTTATTGTAGTGTTAATAATTTTGTTTTTAGGTATCGTTTTGCTTTCTTAACATATTTTACCATTAATTACTTTACATAATATCCCAATGTAATACTTGCCATATTTGTAATCTACACGCATTATACATGAGCAGTATATTGCAGTGCTCACAGGTAACGTTCAATTCATTTTGAAGTGTTGCACAATTGCACTGTATTGCGCCATATAATTATTACTGCACAACATAAATACAGAATAATATTTGTACAGGAAAGCCACGCTGCCCCTTTCTTCCACATGCTATCCTTAATCTATCCATATTCAGTAGAGGACACATGACGGTTAAGGACACACTAACCAGGGTTGTGGTTTTGACAAAAAAATAACCTAGTTTATATAGGCCAACAAGATAATGAGAAATGCAAATAATATGTTTATATTAGAGGGAAAGGGGATTATGTTGTGGCTCATGTCTATACTGTATATGAGACATGTGTGGCCACCATGGTGACCTTGTTTCCCAAGTAAAGGCTTAGTACAATGTCAGATTTTTTGGGACTAGTTTCAGGTTTTTTCGTGTGGTTTTTGAAATGTATGTTATGCCGAAACCTGGCAACCCTGGGTAATATTAGCACGTGCTACTGTACACTCCCTGGCCAAAACGCTGAGAGAGAGAAAAAAAAAAGATTCATACATCCTAACACTTAGTTTGTGCCACTTTTAGCTTGGATTACATCAAGCAATGTGGTGGCCAATTGAAAAGGAAATCATGTGAAACTGACTCCTCTTGTTCCCAGAACCAGTCTTTCACAATATGAGTTGTGGAATATACAAAAGGGTATTTTACGGTGGCCGTGAAGTGCAAAACAAATTAACAAAACCGAAAACAAAATAACATTCAAAGACAAAATAACAAATTCAAAACCAAATTAACAAATCCGAAAAAACAAAATAACAAAACCTGAAACTAATTGTTAATTTGGTTTTGAATTTGTTATTTTGTTTTGGGTTTTGTTAATTTGTATTGCACTTCTCGGCCAGTCAGATACGAACCGGAAAAAGTAGGTATAGTTTGCGAATTAAATTCTTGGACGAGACACCTGTCACTCAAGATAAACAGGAAGTAGGAAATTGTGTCTCTTTCTTGTGTTCTGCTTCATTTTAAAACCATTTTTTCGGTGTGCAAAACTAAGAAAAAAATGTCATTTTCATTAGAAAGCAAGGAAATGGAATTTTTCAACGTTACTTTGAGGACGGACATTCGAATGCTGTGATTTTGGATATGCTGATGACATATCACGGTATAAAGATTAGTTTGCGAACTGCTGTGTCTCTTTTAAAAGCAAAAGATTTTTTCCACAAGAACTGTCAAAATTTGGCAGAACGCCATATTTGAAACCACAATAAGGTCAGTACATATTTGCACATTCATACACACACGAATCTACCGCCGCTACAGTACTTCCTGTATATCTTGAGTGACAGATGTCTCGTCCAATCTGCGGTAAGAATTTCATTCGCAAACTATACCTACCTCTTCCGGTTCGTTTCTGAATGGCCGAGAGGTGCAAACCAAATTAACAAAACCGAAAACAAAATAACAAATTCAAAATCAAAATGGCAAAACCGAAAACAAATTAACAAAACGCAAAACAAAATAACAAATTAGTTTTGGGTTTTGTTATTTTGTTTTGGGTTTTGTTATTTTGTTTTTGAGTTTGTTATTTTGTTTTTGAATTTGTTATTTTGATTTGGGTTTTGTTATTTTGTTTTTGAATGTTTTATTTTGTTTTGTGTTTTGTTATTGTGGTTTTTAATTTGTTATTTTGTTTTCAATTTGTTAACTTGTTTTGCACTTCTCGGCCACCGTAGTATTTTTATAGATGCGACTTCATCAAGAGTTTGATTGGTCTTCAATCATGGCCTTTTGTTTTTATTTATTTAGTTCAGAATTTACCTTCAGGGTTTTAATAATGTGTTGGACAGTTCCTGACCCAATTCCAAATATCATATACATAAAAAAAAATATATATATATATATATTATTATTTTTTTTTGTCAATTGTGTTTAAGTCTATATATATATATAAACTGCCCAAAATCACTTGAATGACTGTATGTATGTCTTCCGATCACAGCTGCATATTACAGGGTTACTCAATGTGGCCTGGTGCATGAGTTAAATATGATTGTGTTTAAGTCTATACCCAACCAAAATGTATGATCATAAGCTACTGCTGATTAACAGATACTCCAAATAGCTTTCACTGAAGACATTTTGGCATGTTGCCATATTGTGACATTTTACACTAGTGATTATCATATCCACCAGCCCTCCTTTGTAAACCATCAAGAACCACCAAGTGCTATCAACTCATGCTATTCTTAATATAACTGCATTGCTAATACTGTACGTTGCCTCTAATGCAAATCGTTACATTCTTTTTTTCCACTTCAGTTTTCAGTACTTGACATCCGATACAAAGTATTCATCTGAAACCTCTCATTAGCATCTTTAAATCCCAATGCTCTCAAAATAACTGTATATATGCATATATATATGTGTGTGAGATCACACCTATGAGTCAGTCTGAGGCAAGATTGCAGATCTTCTGATACCACAGATGCTGACGTCATTGAGGCATCCTCTCATATGCTCCTATATTCTGCTGCTACTAACAGTCTGAGACGCTGAACTGTAGACCCTGCATTAAGCTGCATAAAAAAAAAATAAAAAAAACACCCACAAAGCTTTTAGTAGGGATGGACTGATATTGGCAGGACAGCAGTCTCGGTCAATAATAGCTTAAAAGCATGATATCCATATTGATTTGATTAATCAGCCAATACGGCTGAGGACATAAAGCCAGGTTTTTAATCTCCTATGCTTCATTCATTTTTAAAGTAATAACATTAAAATAAAACTCTACACAGTTTATATAATAACAATACATTTTCTTTTGACAGGATGTTTGCTTAAAACAAAAAAAAACTTAACAGAATAAGTTTCCCATATTAATGCATTCTTATATTCCCATCATCATCGACAGCTTTTCACAGACAAATGATCGATACATTTAAAATCTGTATGTACACTACTGTAAGTGTTATTCAATAAAGTTGTGTGCAATACTTTTATTATTATTATTATTATTATTATTATTATTATTATTCCTTTTTTTGGGGGGGGGATGGTAGGCCAAACTGAGCAAAAAAAAAAAAAAAACAGATTTACAAATCACTGACTGGTAACACTGATTTTTCTTCCTACTCATGTGTGTATCACCAGTTCATCACCCAGTGTGTTCGGAGCACAATAACACAGCTAATTGACATTTAGTGAAAAGGCTTACAGCACTGAAAATGACAACATGATGACTAAACATAAACAGTGAAAGGGCACTTCGTAAATGCAGCATGATTAAAATGTTCCAGTAATCCAGCTCAGCTATTGCAGCGCTTGGGTACGAGAAACACAGAAGTTTATATATATATATATATATATATATATATATATATATATATATATATATATATATTTTCCCCCCCCCCTAATTTAAATCATAGTCTTATTCTCAACTTATCGAACTGTTTTCCTTCATACAAAAATACAAAAGTCTTCTTGTTCATAAAAATGATGCTTTATAATATACATGTATTTGTAGTCATCTATAGTAACTCTGTGGAAAGATAACTACCCTTTGTACCATATGAGTCAAGGGCACTTATACAGTACAGGGCACTGACTCTTAACTCAGCCCACCAGACTGACCTTAAACCATTTGGGACGTTGATGCAGAGTGCATATTACATAACCCACCCAAAAAAGAAGGGAAAAAAAATCCTTTGAGGCAGCTAGCATGTCCTAAAGTGGATCACTTTATATTCATTATCCTCCTCTTCGCCTTCATCAGTCCGCTGTGAGAGACAGGTTTTTCCAGATCGATGGCGAAATTCAATTGGAACAACACAGCTGTTGAGAGTTTACTCAAAGGAATCTGCATTGGAACAGAAATTATGAATGTGACTCACATCTTCATGCACTGGCCGATGTTATGAAAGCAATGCTAAACAACACTGAGGTCAACCTTCTGCATTGCAGTTTTTATTAGCACAGCAGGTGATCACATTTTGGCTGATGGTGCGTTAACAAAACAAACTCCTGACTGTGTCACATTTCTCTCTCTCTCTCTCTCTCTCTCTCTCTCTCTCTCTCTCTGTCTCTCTGTCATGTTTACTGGAGCACTACAGCATCGCTTTCAACATGTCAATAGAGAACAATAGGAACAGCAAGAAAGAAAGTCTAACCATTTAGGGAGAAAAAGACAGTGAGGGAGAGTAAAATGTGATGCTCCCTATAGACTCGAACTGGGCTATTTTTGGGAGGCGTAAAAATCACTGCAGAGCTCTTCGGTTGCAGATGAACTGGATATCTTAGTACACAAACCTTGAACTCCTTCATTTTTAATGAAATCCATTTTCTTCCCCTTCAGATCATTCCTGACATCTCCTACCCTGCTCGGTTACTTAGTAAACATGGGTTTGCAGTACCAACTTCTCGTTCCCACTCATCTCCTCGCTGTTACTTTATTCGTTCCCCATTTCATCACACCGTTGTTCCTGTGCTCCATGTCTCTCCTCTCTGTCCCTGACACATTCCCACCTCCTACCTTCTCCCTCTGTCTTGTTGTTTCTCCACCTCGATTCAGCTTCTTTCAATCCTCCCTGAACTTCTTTCTTCCTGATTCCTCTTTCCTCATCTCTTCTTCACGTCGTCACATGAAAGACGTCCTTCCAAAACTTTATCAACTCATATAATTATACAATCTTTACCTGAGAGCACAAGAGCGCCGCTGCTGCTGGACCTCCGGAGCAGCCTCAGACCCTCGGACCACGACCGGGACTTGGGCAGGCGCCGGAAGAGACGGCCGAGGCGGCGCGAGACGTGGCCGAAGCACGCGCTGGACACGGCTGCCTCCTCTGCCGACCTCATGGCGGGCGCTGCTATCTGCGCCCACCTGTGCCCATGGCCCTCTCTGGCGCTGGCTGCCCGTGGCTCTGTGGCACTGCGCTGGGGGCTGCCAGTCTGTCCTGTGCATCCACCATTGCAGGGCTGCGTCAGGCTTGCAGACGCACGCTCGGGCCTGATAACCTCTCCGACACGGCCCTTATGTCCTCTCTCACTCTGACATTCTGCTTCTCGCGCTCTCTGCCTGTCCCCAGTTTTCTCACGCAGTGCAGAGCTTGCACTGATGCAGCGCCCACACGTCCTCCTCTCTGCAGCCCTCTTAAAGCTACAGACACTCTCTCTCTCTCTCTCTCTCTCTCTCTCTATACACTCTTCTTCTCGCTCATCCTCCCTACTCGCTCCCTATGCCGTCATACGGCGCTCCACTTCCTAAGTGCGTGTCTGTGAGTGAGACAGACAGAGAGCGTGAAGGCAGATGGATGTCCCACGCGCTGTGACTCCTGAGGGACATCTGATCTCCTGCGACATACCGAATAACCGATAGTCCCCCTCTTACCTCCTTTCACTCTTTTCCTTAATAAAACTTGCATCCTGGCAGGAACCCACTGGGCAGCTCTGAGTCACTGATGACATATGATGCTAATTAACTGAGATTCATTTGATTAGGAGACATAAAAACAAACAGGTACGTGGAAATAACTCTGACATAAAGAACCAGCAGGCACAGATGTCGCCCTACTGCAAGCCTTTACGTCAGAGTTTCCCCGGAGGAACTAATTAACATTCGATTAAGAACACCATATATATGCAAATAAAAATCAATTATGCCCTTGTTTTGCAAATAATCTGCCGGGATGCTTCATTTTCTTCTGGTAAACTAGACAGAGGGACAAAGAAAGCAAGGACAGAAGAGTCAAGGGTGACCTAAATATATCCTGCACCATCTCCCCTGTCGCTGTCACACTTAGTTCTCTGCATTGGTACTTTACTTATACTAATGTATAACAGAACTCTCTGTCCTGATCTATTCACTTATGTGATATAATAAAAAAACGCTATGCAGCAATGATCTTATGGAACGAGGTGAGTATTATTTATATTAAAGTGTCTATAGTCGTTCAGTCTTACTGACATTTACTAAGAGATTCCTTCCATATATAACCAATAAACTCCTTCACCACTACTACAGACAGTGTGACGTGCTCAGACCTTCTGACCTTCTGACCAATTAGATTTAAGAATTTCACAGTGAGGTCATATAAATAGTTATGGAGTATAACTACTAACTTGTTTATACTGGTTTGGAGCCCATGTATTCACTCATTGCTTTATTCTGTATACAGGGTCGCATGGGGCCTGGAACCTATCCCAGGCGACTTACGGGATGAGGCAGGGTGTACCCTAGATGGGGTGCCAATCCATCATAGGGTACAAACTTACACACACTCGTTTACACACTACGGGCAATTTTGGAACACCAATTAGCTTAACCTGCATGCCTTTGGACTGTGGGAGGAAACCGGAGAACCTGGAGGAAACCCACCAAGCACGGGGAGAACATGCAAACTCCATGCGCACGGACCTGAGGCGGGACTCGAACCCGGATCCTGGAGGTGCAAAGCGACAGGGATAACCGCTAAGTCTCTGTGTCACCACCCCATTTTTTCAATTCTATCCAATTTACTATATATATCACTTTCAACAATGATCATTGTCTCAAAGCAGCTTTACAGAATCAAAAGAAAATGACTGAAATGAGTTTGAAATGTGTGAGCAAATATGCATAAATCAAAACGGTCAGATTGTCCCTGATGAGCAAGCCGAATGTCACGGTAGCAAGGAAAAACTCCCTGAGATGGCGACAGGAAGAAACTTTAAGAGGAACCGGACTCGACAGGGAACCCATCCACCCAACCCATTTGGGTGATCACTGATATCAGCAATTGATCTCCAGTCACACTGTGTGTTAGGTGTCCGGAAGTTCAACATAACACGAGATGCATTTAAAAACATTTTTCATCTATAGCTACAGATTTGATGACTATAAGCCTGAAAGCTGCACCAACACGGTAGGCGTGTGTAATAAAATCGCCAGTATGTGTACGCGGTGATTGAAAACCATAGCAACACCGTATGCGGTGCCTGATACACAGTACCGTCGCAACCCAACGACCAAAACAACAACAACAAACAGTATAGAGACACGGCAGCTGCGATATAGCGCTTGCATCTGGAGAGATATTAATAAATCATACATGGAAACAGATTGTATTGTAGGCTCGAAAAACATTGGTTAATTTAAAAAATGCCTTACTGTTAAAGAAACAGGTAAGAACCTGGGTATACGCATACAAGTATGGTTCATTACGGCATTTTTTCTCTCTCTTTTTCTCTTTATAGTTTGAAAACAAATAAAAAAAAATAAAAAAATAAAAATACCAGACATAAATATATATACGGATAATATACAAATCAGATGCCCATAAAAAATAGTAATAGTATGAATTATATTCCGCACAGTCTTTCTTTCTTTTTCAGTACCATACTGCCTGAGTTCGTTTCCTCAACAAATGTTAAGAAAGGTTGCCAGATATTATAAAATGTGCCAACAGACCCTCTAACTGTAGAACTAATTTTCTCCAGCTTAAGATGGTACATCACGTCCCTTATCCAGTGGCTAAATGTCGGTGGAATCGGGTCTTTGACTCATTGCTTCTTATAAAATATATATTTAAAAATGTCTAACGTTTATCTGCTTTTCGTTTCGCTGCAAAGTAAAACTTCTCCTTTCAGGACAATAGAAAACTAACGCAAATTTTCCCCAGGGAATTTATTCTGTTTCTACCCACAAACTGTAGATATCACATTGTCAAATATGTAAAATAGGAACTTCTGAACTTGACTGATTGAACTTGGTGATTTTCTGGTGATTGTTTTGCATGCATTAAGTAACTCGATACTGTCCTATAAAAACTGTCCTGTTTGGCAGCTTAATGCGTGTTGTAACAATAAAGGTTACAACAACAAAAAAAACTGTTAGCTGATTAAACATTGTGCGACTCAACACGTTGCTGCTCCATACGCAAAGCTTTGTTCATTATTAATTCTGACAGAACAGGCAAACTGACTGTATCTCATGCATCCTTATTGTTAAAGAAAAAACCAGTGTAACAGGACCGTCACCTTACTTTTTCCCACCTCATCTAGCGTACATGCAGCACACTCCAAACTCCCGTATCAGGGATGATTTGGGGATATTCTGAAAGTGGGGTTTGCAGAACAGCCCCAAACTGCTCCTGGCTTCCTGAATCTGTCAGTGCGTGTGAATGGGGCTTTGAAAACCCCGACACAATGTCTCTCCTGTTCAATAGGCATCGGAACAAGGTTCCTCCTGTGCAGCCCTGACCACTGAAATGTTCCTCTATGCAGTGAGACATATGTAAAGGGGCTTGTTGGGTAGCGTCCCACCTACAAGGTCCACAGTGAGGGAAAAAAAAAAAAAAAGAGACTCTCTGAAACCACACGGCACTGGTGAAAGAGCGAAAGGTCAAAACAGGACAAAAGTGTCTTCAGCAGGTCCGGAGAGACGTCAAGGAGCAGATCGGAATTTAGGACAACTTGATATTAATCAGACCGCGTCTACTATGATAAATACATTTATAAAAGCTTCTACTGTACATAAAGACTTACTATTTAGCCACTTAGAGAAACGCTTCCAATACAGTCAGACCATCCTGGAAGCCTAAAGAGGTTAATCCTAATGGATTATCGAATTAAATGGCTGGATTTAAAGATGCAGCGGATGAGTGATTTGAGCACAGTTACAGGACATTATGTTACAGAGAGAGGGGCGCAGTTTTTCTTTTTGTCAAACATGAATATTTTTAAGGGGTTGTGAGCAGGCCGAAGGGCCAATGACCGAATGCATGTCACTGGCCTATTCGAAAATGCTTCGAAAAAGCAAAAAAAAAAAAAAAATGTGGATCTGTAAAAATCAGACATTCAAACATTTTGGCGTACCTAATCCAGTGTTTTTTTTTTTTGTTTTGTTTTGTTTTTTGAGACATAAAGGTCAGATGTTCTGGAATAGTTCCTGCAAGAACAGTATTGTCAGGTGCGTTTGCAAAACCCATCAAGCACCGTGATGAAACCTTCTCATGAAGATCATCCCAGGTCAACCCTCTGCTGCAGAGTAGAAGTTCAGTTAGCGTTACCAGCCTCAGAAATCACCAATTAACAAACAGCACCTCAGATCAGAGCTGTTATGAAGCTTTACAGAGCATAAGTAGCAGATATACATCTCAATACCAACTGTTTAATCGAGATTATTCCACAATGTAGAAAGAAATGAAAATCAGGAAAGACCATGGAGTTAGAAGTCATGTCTAAACTTTTAACTGGTATGTATAAACTGGTATACAGTATATAAACTGGTTTAGTATGTGTATCACTACATTATTGGGTTTAGTTTCCTAGCAACAATCTGGCACAATAATACACACATCGCTAAATCAGTGACATGCCAAATAAATATTATAAATTCGATCAATCGCATGTTTATATATGGGGATGTTATAGGTGTATTAAGGTGTACCTGAGCTGGTATTTGATGTGGTTCCATTAGGGGTTCAAGGGGTCCAGAATCTCTAGTGGTGCCTCTGATCGTTGGTGTCTGTGAGGTCATGTAGCTCTTTTTCGCTTAAAATATCACACAGCACTATTTAAAAAGATGAACAGAGGTTCACAGCTTTCGTGTGTCTCAAAGGCCACAACTGAGAATTGCCAAAACCAAACTGTGGAGAAAACGAGGCGAGAAAACCAACCTGTGACACTAGTGCCTACTTTTTATTCTTGTCAGTTTCCAGGCAACCGGAAAAAAAATGGGTCTAAACAGCACGCTAGAGTTAGAGCTTCCACTTGCCCGCTAGCTAATAAATTTATAATTTGTTCCCCTTCACCCTCAGAGCCCCGCCAATACAATGAGTCAGCTAAATTCACCAACACACACACACACACACACAACAACCCTGATTGCTATCTGTGAGAAATCTCCGGTCTGGAACGGGATTAAACCTAAATACATTGCCTGCTCTGTCAAAATCATATTACAGCCTGTGCATTTACGCAATGAAAGAGAAGAATTGTTATTTTATGAGGCTTGTGTGTTTTCTGTGGGTGGGCGTGCATGAGAGCGAAAAACGAGCGAGAGAGAGAGAAAAAGAGAAAACCAAAACAACACAAGTCAGGAAAATGGACAGGAACCGAGCTGTTTATGGCACGGCCGTAACCGCTGACTGGCGGCTCTCTCATTCGCTGCATGTAATTAGGGGCTGCGAGGAAGAAATATGGAGCTGTAGTCACAGCCATACTCTCTCTTTAGCCTGTCCTCACCACCACTGCCTCGAAAATACACCATATCCCAGCATGCCCTGGGAGCTGAGCCACTTCAAAGCGAGCATCAGGGCTAAATCCAGACTGGAGGGGGTGGGGGGGAGGGGGGGGTAGTTGGCTGGTAGAAGGGACACTTTATTGTAATGAGACTTTGTATGAGATTCCTGGATATGCCAACACATGGAGGAAGGGTGTTTAAGGTAATGTGTAAAATGCCGGGAAAGACATGTAACAGAGTGTGACATTGGGAAAGTGAAAGTAAATATACATAAAGGCCCAATACAATAAGGGATACAAGGGACTTTCCAAAATCTATAGTCATGTCCTCACATGACAAACCACAAAATAAAAGTTTTGAGTGAAACTCCTTCTCTGGCAAGTTCAGACTAAATGTTTTGAAAAAGAGGAACAAATACCGTGGTTCATACCAAAAGGACCAAACTTTCCAGACATGACATCTCTCTCTCTCTCTCTCTCTCTCTTTGCCCCCTGTCCATACTGCGGCAGTGCGAGTTGTCTGATGATGGATGGCTCTAAGTACAGTAGGTTAGCCTTACTCATGGTGCCAAGCAACATCATTTAGAATAAGAGAGAAAGAGATGTCCACTTCTAAGGACAAGACTTACAGCCTATTAGAGGACAATGTTCTGCCTCACTGGGTCAGACGAAAACTCTGCCCTTTAGTGACCCGAGACTTGGCTGTGATTTATTATACAGAAGCAACAACAAGGACACAACCGACAGGACAGCAAAGTAACCTGAAATGATTAGGGGGAAAAGAAATGCACCTTATTCACTGTCGTAGTAACAATATTAACAGTGGAACTCCATGACTTAAAAACTGACGACCATAATGAGCTAAACAATAAATCGACTTGATCTCTTCATTCAAATGAAATAAAATGATGTATTTTTATGGATCAGCATAACATACAGTACAGTACTGTATAGTCTCTTCATAAATCCTTCATAGATAATTCCCGTCTTTTGTCGATCCCCAGCAGAGGTCTAGCATTTTTAAATTAGTGTGTACAAAAGCAGCTGTGGCTTTAATCATAGGTTGCACAAGATCAGGTTTAAGGCTTTTCTATCACTGTGATTCAGCCTGGTATAATTACGGTCCGGATTGATTACAGTCTTAGCTAATAGACTGGAAAGTATGAATTATAGGCTTTTGATCGGACGTTTTTTGGAAATAGCTTTTCAGTTAAGTTTTATCCAGGGGTCATACTCACACACACACACACACACACACACACACACACACACACACAAAAAAAAAAGATAGAGCCTAGTAACCAAAATTTTTAAAGAATTTCCTAAACTTGATACAACCAAGTAATTAACATCCATCCATCCATCCATCCATCCATCCTTTCAGGAAGCTCTGTAGTCCAACTAGGGGACTATGTTGATTACTATTGCATTTATTCTCATTTCACGACCGTGGTGGGACCTCCGGGCAACATTCACACACTCATTCAGACAATTTGGGAACGCTAGTTAGCCTAACCTGCATGTCTTTAAACTGTGGGAAACTGGAGTACCCCGAGGGAACCCTCACCAAGCACAGGGAGAACACGCAAACTCCACACACACGGACTCAAGGCAGGACACAGTAAAACATCTGTTCCCAATTCTTTCTTTTTTTATCTATAATCTAATGAGGAGTGGCTCAAGACCTTTGAGAGAGTTTCTAATTGTAACATTTACATACTGTAGATCATTAAATAAAGCTCTTGGAAGTCATTTTCCACATACAGTAAAGCAGTGCCTGGATCATTTATTATGCAGACAAATAATTGAACGTATATTAAGTATGTATTTGCATTTTTTGTTTAAAAGCATGGATGTTATCTACCAGCTCCAGCCCCAACCCTGGCCTCCATGGACAATTATCTCTGCACACCATCCAGCTACGTACCTCCCCATCATACAGTCCTACAGCTACCGAACGGGGAGGGTAAATGTTAAAACATGCTTCCACTTAGACTCAATTGCATCTGTTCAAATTACTGCGCATGGTGCATCACAGGGCGGCATAACACACTCAGATTCTAAGGAAATGTATTTGAGGCAAAGGTAATCTATTCGCCCTCTTTCACATACATGAGCTCACTGACACATGCGGTAAAAAAAGGAATGAAATAGTGACGCATGAGACAACTCCTAGGAGTTACTTTTACTATCATTCTTCTCTAAAACATCACCATCCTGTGATTTCCATAGCACGTCTGACAGACTGCCAACACCGTACTACACACACCTTCATATCTGCGTACACTCCTTCACACACACTACACTCTCGTGCATTCTTCTATCATCTCATTCTCTCCATCACACAAACACACACGCATTCATACCAACTTTATCTCTCTCTAACACCGTCTCTCTGTCCCTTCAATCTCTTTCCCCATCTGTTTTCTCTCTCGCTCTCTATTTCTCCACACAAATACAGCACAAGGCCACAGGCTCAATTTACTCCTGTGAAATTGCTCCCTTGTTGTGGACACGCATACAGGAAATGTATGAGCTACAGAGATGAGCCAGGAGCACGTCATCACAGAGCGCTACGAAAATGCATCTGGTTCGAAACGTGTTAGAACCTGTCGATACGTGTTGCACTTTCTGTACAAACGGTGATTCACACACTCACACCTGTAACGGGAGGCTATTACGTTACATTTAGAACATCTAACAAATCGTACTGTAAATTTACTTATTCGTGTTAATGCAAATCATTCAGTAAACAATACGAGTTTTATGTAGGACAGTTATATGAATAAGAAAGCAGTTTGGGTTTTTTTTTTCTAGATGGAAGCGTCATTAGGAAAGAATGCTGGATCTTATCCTGAAAGTGAAGACAGTGAAAGTGAAATCCTCTTTTAAAGTGAAAGGTACTTGGGAGCATCGCCGCTCTGCTGATCTCATCCAGATATTTCTAGTTATTTTTAAAGTTCTGATAATTCCAAAGGAAAAGCGGAACCATCTCCAAGTTATTCTTATTTATTTCGCCAAACCTGAAATCATGGAATTGCAGTCTGCCTGAATAACTGTTTCTACATAAGCTGCATTTCATGAAGTTGCAAGTCCTCCAAATCGTCTCATTCTAGCTAAAATGCCTCCCACTACTCCCACAGCAAGTATGCTTTAAAAAGTCAAACTTTATACTCTACTTATAAACTAGTGCTGTCAATCGATTAACATTCTTTTTTTAATCTAGTTTTAGATTAATCACAATTTTCAAATACTTAGTTTTACTTGTATTATAAATGTGCGATATTGGAACCTGGGTAGAGGAAACACGTTAAACAGTTTTATAATATCATGGGGTGTGGCACTGGGGCTCGATCCTGGATCCTCAGATTTGAGAAGCAACAAGCCACCGCTCCCATGGCTTACGTCTCATGTGTTATTGTAACAATAGTTCCCCTTAAAGATAGCTTGAGCACACAACTCTGCTTTTATCCAAACTTCATCTAGAAGCTTTTTCTAATGAAACCTGCCGTTCAGCACACCAGGTGATGTTTCCTCAGTCATCTTATTATCCCCACTAAACATGCCGCGCAACTGTGGTGTGATTATGGGAAGCTATTTGGTTATATGATTAATTTGCCTTAAAAAATTTTTTTAAAAAGTAAAGCTTTAGCATTTCTATATTTTATAGAATGAATACAATTCTAAATATGCGTTAGCATGTTCATATTGACAGCCCTGTTATAAACACAAATCAAGAACCCCATCACATGGACATGCACCAACCATTAAGCCCCCGTGAGTAATAGCTGTGGTAAGTACAGAACATTCAAAACAAACAATGACCCCTGCTGGGGACGTTCCCTTCTGCTCTCTTCCTTGTGCGACCCTTGTGCGCCTCGTTTAAAAAAAAAAAAAAAACCAGCTCATATCTGAAGTCATCATTTTGATAAACTACCCTGGGTTATGACATGATTTGAGACAAAAAAAACAACAGCCCCCTACAGCAGGAAATACCAGATGGACCCACAAAGTCTCCAAAGCTGGCGTACAGTATTTAGAGCCATGCTCCCTACTGTGATGTGTTTATCTATGATTGATAATGCTACGCTGTCTGCCTCTTGTACTGCCCCCCTCCACACTCACACACGCATCGTTGTCCTCAGTTAATAGTTGTCCTTAGTGAGAGATAAAAGTGATAGTGTTTCCTCAAAGCATATTCAGCATGCCTGTATGGAAAAATGCTAATCCTTTGCAACTCTTGTGTTCTTCTTGAAATACAAAAATACTTGCCCCTATTTAAGAAAGGTATGCTTATAGTCATCATTTATTCATGCATGCATTAAACTGTCAACTGAAAAATGATTCATGTATAATATGTAAAATGTGAAATGTGTAAGATGAACAAAAAGTAAATGATGATACAGTAAATGAGGGGGGAAATGGTTTGTTTATGTTAAACTCATTAAATAGAATTAAGAACATTTACAAAGTTAATTCATTTTATTAAAATCACTGTGTAGAAGTGTTTAAGTGTAGTTAGGTTCCAGGAGCATTGGGTGTCAGGCAGGAACACATCCTCTATGTTATGTGCCTTTTATGGGAACAGTGCACACATTCACACACATATTCACACACAGGGGCAACCTCTTTAACACAGCCAATTATGTATTGAGAGGTGAAAGAAAACCAGAGAACCCTGAAGTCTACATACATAAAGATTCCTCTGTGCTGCAGTACACAGTGATCCACAAGTACCTGATAATCTGGACCAGAATTCAAATAGAGTTTACCACCCGGCATTTCAGCTTCTGTATAAACTTGTAAAAGGGTAACTGACATTGAATATGGTGGTGTGCATTTACAACTCATGTCATCCTTCAATCACTCTGGTAATCACATATGTGAAAGTTACGATTTACAGTACAGTATATAATACAAACTTTCACTCAAAAGAGGAGTTATGATTCGTTTGATTGACCACAAGAGCCATAACAAAACTAGTACATTGTCACGTCTATTGTTCTCTACAACACCTTGCATTTATGGTTTCATTCCATCTAGGAACGTCTGTAGTCCAACCAGGGACCGCGGAGGCCAGTGGTGATTATTCCCATTTAAGGACCGTTGTAGGACCTCCGGGCAAACTTCACACACACTTTCACACACTAGGATTTGGGGACACACGCAATTTGGGAACTTCAGTTAACCTAATCTACATGTCTTTGGACTGTAGTAGGAACAGACCCTGGAGGTGCAAGGCCACAGTGCTAAACCACTAAGCCACTGTGCTGCCTTAATTCTTTTTTTTTTTTTTTTTACGATTAGGGAAAATTTCCAGTTATGTAATAATAGTCAGTTTAACTGCAAAAGAAAAATTGTCTCCATGCATTAATCCCATAAAAGTGTGAGTGCTTTCTGAGTAGTTTGCAAAAGCAAAAACAAAAAAAAAAAAAAAAAAAAAATCATATATTTTAATAACAAATAAGTATAAATAGTTTGTATACAATGTACATGTTTAGAAAAACACTTTGAATGGGTCTCTAGATTGTGATTAGGACTACTAACCAAAAATTCTGTTTCTACGCTAGAGCTGCGCTAGTTGTGAACCATAACAAAACCTTTTTTGTCTTTTTCCCCAATGTGTATGTACACTATTGTTTAGGGCAATCAATCATCAGTCACATGTATCTGAAACTCTAGACACAGTATGTTCATGTAGAATCAAGTCACACATTTAGCTATGATTTACATCAGAAAAAATAAATACATAGCACACTATACTATACTGTAGCTGCAACTCTAGATTGAATCACGTTAGAGAATCGATTCACACCCAAAGGAGTCGTTTACTAGAAGATTACTAAAAGATTCATTCCTGAACCAACTCACATTCGCACCGGAGCGCACTGCTCTTGATTTGCCGGTTGCAGGCGTCACACCAGTCCTGCGTGACCCTGAGAGGGGCGAAGAGGTGGCCTTCTCCCTTCTCCGCCTTCACCCTGGGTTCATCTTGGTCGAAAATGCACCACGCTTGCCTCCTCGGCTGCTCCGTCCGCATCAGCTTCACGACGCCGCCTCTGGCTTGCGTGAGCCGCTCGAGCTGGATGCCTTCTAACGCGTCGTCGTCCGCGGACAGCGACCTGAACTTGACGCGTCTGCCTCCTGAGACCTCGCTGAGGGTTTTCGCCGAGCTCCTCCGGGGGTGACTCCTGAGGATGCCGTTGTTGTTCGCGTTCGCGTTCGGTGCGTCGCTGCGGCCGCGCGCGTCCTTCCCGGCGCATTCCGGTGCGCACTGCGCCGCAGGGACTCTGTCCGCGTGCCGTGGCCCGGCCACACTACGTGGCGGGTCTGCACCGGTGCTGTCGCACATCTTCAGTGACGGCTCGCCTCCCGTGTCTGACGGCGCGCGGTGGCTTAATTGCACTCTCGGTGCTGCTGCTGCTGCTGCTGCGCGCTCACGCGTCATTTTCTCCCGTGACGGTTTGCGCATTAGTTTCTTCCCCTCATCCGCCAATTTGCGGAACAGCTTCTCTGATTCGAGGTGGTGCCGAGCCGGGTGTTGTCCTAACGTAACGGACGCCATCGCCTTTAACCGGGCGACTGTACGTACGTGCGCTGAATCGGGAGAGTCGGTGAGGTCGTGACGCGCTCGGATGCGACAAGGAGCTGGAAATGGCAGCGAGTCGGAGGACGCGCTCTTAAAGAAGACGCTCCTTATGCTCTGCCTCCTCACCCACTCACTGCCCACGCAGCACGCATCACACGCACGCGCGCGCGCGCACACACACACACACACACACACACACACACACACACACAGGGTGGTGTGGATAAGAGGCAAAAAAAAAAAAAAACTCGTTTAACAGTGAGGAGCTGCGAAAGTGCTGGGATTACAGCGCAGTGTTCATGACACCTCATTCATTACTACTGCACTATAGTTCTGAAAACACTTTGATTTGATTTGTTTTCCAAACACATCTGTATTAAGAGTTCAGAAAATGAAATACAAAATATTCTGTCTTTTTATTTTCTACAGCAATTTACATGTACTGTATAAAATATTTTTAATTGATTTAAAGTAAATTTCCATTTACATTATGTAATAATAGTTAATTTAACCTAAAGACTTTCATTTTTATTTATTTATTTTTAAAATAAAATATAGTTTATAAAGATAAGAACTCTAGCTAGTTAAAGTTCCCTTTAGGACAAGAGTGCCAAAACTTTTTTTTTTTCAAACACCAATGATATTATGTCACAAAGGCTTCATCAAACTTTCCAAACTAAAATACAAGACAAACATGTTCTAACATCTGTATTACATTTTTTAACATAAAAAATCCTATCCTGCTTTTTATTTTATACAGCAATTTATATTTACAGTTTAATCCTCAAATCATTTTATCTATGAAATAAAGTAAACTTCCTTTTGTGTGTTGTAATAATAGCTAGTTTAACATCAAGACTTTATAATACAGTTTATAAAAATGTTCCCTATAGGACAAGAGTGCCAAAACGTTTTTCAAACCTGATATTATTCCAGACTCTTTCAAACTTTCCATACTAAAATATAATACAAACATGTTCTCACATCTCTACTGATTTTTTTTAATGAATTTTTTAATCCAGTTTTTTTATTTATTACAGCAATTTACATTTACAGCTTAATTCTTGAATAATTTAATCCATGAAATAATTTTCAGATCTAAAGTAAACTTCAGTTTATGCTATGTAATAATATCTCATTTAACATCAAGACTTATTAAAAAATAAACTTTTTATTAACTTGCTAAAGTTCCCTTTAGGACAAGAGTGTCAAAAAATTTTTCAATGGTATAATATCAGGAAGACTCTTTCAAGGATTTACAAAAATGGAAAAGTTTTCGATGCTTCCATGCTACAGCTCTTTTGAAACTAAGCCTTCTCACTTATCTTGTAAGTTACTTTACTTTGCTGTAGTCAGAAAGAGAGAGAGAGGGAGAGAGACTTAGCTAAGTGTTTTACCTGTTTGTTGCCAAGTGAAAGGAAAAATTGCAGTGTGTTGGCTGATGGACTCTTTATCAAACATTTTAAGACAGAAGCTGTGGGCCAGGCAACATCTTTTCACTGGGCACATTTGTCATGAAGCTGTTCTTTGTAATCCCCTGATTTATTCTATAGATGTGTTTAAGGTTACAACCTTTTCAGGACGTGTTTAGGGCATTGGAGGCTCAAAAGTTAAGGCTCTGGGTTACTGCTTAGAAAGTTGTGGGTTCGCCTCCGAGTGACACAGTGGTAAAAGCGCTCGCCCTATCATCTGGAGATCGCTAGTTCGAATCCCGGGTGGTGCTGTAACCTCTCGCAGCCGGAGGTCTAGAGAGAGCTGATTGGCCGAGCTCTCTCAGAGGGGAGGGATGAGAGGTACTTCGTGCTCCCACATTAATCACGGCTCTACAGCCAGTCAGGGGCGTCTGTGAGCTCGCGCAACTGAGGGAGCGGATAGCGCTGTCCTCCGAGTGTGTTACGCCGCCTCCAACGGTGCGCGAGCGAGCAGTTCGAAAAGATGCGGTCGGCTGGCGTCACGTGGTTCGGAGGAAACACGTCATAGTCTTCGGCCCTCCCGGCTGAGTGGTAGTAGTAGCCTTAATGTGGGAGCCCCCTAGTGACGGGGAGGAATTGGACACGACTAAATTAGGGAGAAAATTGGGGAAAAATCAAAAAAAAAAAAAGTTGTGGGTTCAAGTCCCAGGACTGCCCAGATGCCAGTTCTGGGCTCTGAATCCCATGCTATCATAGCCGAGTCAGTGCTCAGCAAACAAGCTGAAGAAAATAATTTCACTGTGCTGTAATGAATACAAGACAAAAGTAAAGGCTTCTTCGAAATATTTTTTATCTAATAAGCTAAATTGTATGAGAAAAAAAGCACCTGGACATCTTAGAAAAGCACCTAAAATAGTTCACTGGTTTGTGATTCTAGAAGAGGCTTTAGCCAAAATGAAAAAGTAAAGTCCCCATTAGAGGATAAAGCTATGAACCATACCCCCACCCATCCCTTCCACTGAGCAATGATTGTACCAGTACACTAATTGTTTTTGTGTAATCAACCACATGTAGCCGAAAGTTTAGATTCTATCATTCTAGTGAATAGTTTGGTCACTCAGTGAGACTCAGTGCAGAAAAAACTCACGCTCGAATCAACTTACACATTTGCCGCATGCTAAGATTTAGGGACGCATCTTGTAGTTTAAGTCCGATAGTAAAACACTAATTTCTATGGTTCAACACAAAACCTTTGAAGGATTCCCCCAGGACACAAGTGTACTTTCCTGAGAGTGTGCTCAGCGAGAGTGAGGGTGGCTTCATACTGTAACTCTTGAAGTCTGCTGTTGAAAACATATTAAAAACAATATGCTCATTTAGCTGATTATAGACTATGGATATACGATAAGCCTGTACCATTTCCTAAATATTTCTATAGATATACGATAAGCCTGTACCATTTCCTAAAATTGTTTTGGCCTTCTAGGAAAACCTTAAAAGTAGAATTCCTTTCATTTGAAATAAACATGCTGGTAGAACTTGCCATCATTCATGTCAAAATAGTGTTAACAATTCTCTATGGCTTGGTTGCTGAACTGATCAAATGAGTATACTCTATTAGCAGTCTTGATATTATTTCCATAAGTGGAGAATCATTGTAAACATACCATTTAAGACTGGTTTGAAGCATTACATGAAGTCTATGACCTTCTGCTTTCAGTGACGTGTTGTTTTGACACCCCTTGCTACGTTTTTTTGCGGTTTTGGACGTAGCATGATAGAGTTCGTCAAGCCTACGCTGTAGTTTCCCTGGTAGCCACAGGACTTCCCCTGCATGTGGCATCTTCCCTTTTACAGAACAAAGCTTGTTTCATGTTCTGCATCTTCTCAGTATACACACCCAAGGTTATATAGACATACTTCACTTAAAATAAAACAGTATTAAAAAAAAATACACTATTCATCACTTTCTAAATAAAACTATTTGCCCTATTGTCTTCATTGCGTTTTGACAAGTAGAGGTTGTCCATTGTGTTAACTAGATGTTCTACTGATAACTTGAGTGGGCCTAACAGTTCTGCATGTTGCTGTCCCCCCCCCCCCCCCCTAATGCACAGTATAGTCCTGATTGTTTTTCCTGTACCACACTTACTGTCTACAACAATTTCAACATGAGTTGACGTTATAATTATTGTAGGATAGAGCAATTCAAAACCATCTAAAAAGTGCTCTATAGACAAAAAAACGTCCCTTTATGAATCTAAAAACCGAGCACACTTTGCTCTAAACAAGTCACCGCTATCTTTACAGTTCACACCTCTTCCTGCATCGTGGGCTCCTCTCTGTGGCTCAAGAGACTAATTAAAGCAGAGCCACACTGCAGGCTTATCTATCAAAGCAACACCCATTACACCAATAAATGTGACAGCTTTAGTACCTTATATTTTACTTTATACATTCCTGAGCAATAATCAGCACACTGTAGAAGCTAAATTAACAGCGGCATCAATATTTAATACAGTTTGTGTCTAGATGATTCAGTAAAAGTGCTGGCTTGGTGAAATGTTCTTCTGAAGTCATATACATTTACATTCACATTTCTTTCATCCGGTAGGTGTTTTTATTCGAATTATTTATAGTCAAAGGATATTGAAACCAAGCATCTAGGACCTGACTGAAGTGAACACTCATGAACAATAAGAGGGACCTAAAACAGTCTGATTAAGCACTTGTTCATAGTAGTAATAATAACAATATACAGTAATAATAAGGACGTCTGAAATATTCAGAAATTCATGTTGAAAGGAAAGTGAAACTGAGGTATAATGATATATTCTCAAGTAGGCTAAGCGTTTTCTCATTTGAGAACTGACATCATAATATTGGTTCATAATAATAATAGTAATAACATTAATGATATCACTGATACTAATAATATCAATATGTCTTTCATTGCTACTGTACTACTGTAAGGGGCAGTGCTGGTGGTGTTGGATCAAATGCTTAAGGCTCTGGTTACTAACCAGAACGTTGAGGGGTTCAAGCCCCAGCATCGCCGAGTTGCTACTGTTGAGCCCTTCAGAAAGGTCCTTAACTCTATCTTCTCTAGGAGTGCTGTATTATGGTTCATTCTGCATTCTGACCCCAGCTAGAAACATCTACTATTATTAAAATAATAATAATGCTGACATACAAAACCAAAACGATTAGACAGACATTTACATAAAAACACACATCAGTTTGGTGTTTTTTGTTAACTGTTAAATGAATCAGCAGTGTGAGGAATCTCGAGTAGTTCATTTTCCAGTCCTAGAAAGATAAGAGTATCAAGAATCTGGATTTAGACTTAGAACCACGCAGACTCTGTTTAACATAGGCAGGTGTTTTAGGAGGATGAACAATTCTCATTACTATCAGGAATTTGATCTGAGCAGCAACAGACACCCAGTGGGCCATTATCAGTTTTACATGTAAAAAAAATAAAACGTAGTTAAAAGGTCTCTTGTATTGACGTCACCGTTTCTTCATTTCCAAGCTCATTCCTTTTTCGGAGCCCAGCTCAGACTGTGGGCTCTTTACAGCAGACACTAGCGAGATCTTTTCAGGACCTTCATGATCCTTTCGGCTGTTGGAAATTAGGCTCGAGCACCAGCGTCGAATTGAAAGCTCTGAGACTGAAAAACACAAAGGAGCAAACATGTCAGAATGTAGGTTGTGTTTACTTATAGCAGAGATGCTTCTAAAGTTTTTACGACATACTTTTCTATTATACTGTTGTTATTTTGCAGCTCTCGGGCCAACGTTTCCATTTCATCCTTTAGTCTCTTCATTCTGAAACATAAATTTCATTTCACCACGGATAATTATACAATTCTAGCTTGCGTAACCAGCATGTGTATATAAAAAAGCTTTTAAAAGAAACAAAGGAGCCGGAATGAATTAAAATGGAAGAATGTTAGCACCAATCCTGTGTAAATCTATAAAAATAAAAAGAAAGGTTATGTCTGTACATTGGTCAGAACTCAATCTTCATACTGTACGTTCGAGAACCTTTGGAAACTCTAGTCTTAGGAAATTCTCTTTCTGTCCAGACAGATTTTGTCACAGGATCACATAAAACTGGCTGGACAGAATGTAATGAAAACTTTGCCAGTCCTTAGGAATTTGCCGGAAGTTAAACCTGTACCATAAATAAAATTATAAAATGTTAATTAGGAGGAAAGTTATGAGCAGTTATGTAACAGCTTAACTAGCACCCATTGATTTGTGCATTGTCATTAAATATGCTTCTGGTAAAATGAGTGTCTACTGATGATGTCGTTGAATAGAAACAGTTTTGAACTAGGAAGAGAAACTTTATGCGGCAAACAAAGCTGAGGGGAGTGATATCCACACTTGAACATCCAAGAATACTTCCAGGAAACCTAGGGTATTCTAGGAATACTGCTGAACCAAATCAATCAACCGAATCGAAGTAGTGGACTAAAACAAACTGTTGTATAAATCTCTAATATACTCTGGAGAAATCTTGAAGTCTTGAATTCCAGAGACCCACCTAAGAATCATACTGTCTCGATTCTTCATTCCATCTTTGGCCTCTGCTCCAGCCGGTCTCTGAAATGCAATGACCAAGGCCGTGTCCAAAACCTGTACAAATGTAATGGGTTTAATAAAAAAGGTTTAATTTTAAATACACCTGACTGAAAAAAAAGAGACTAATATAAAATTATTGTGCTGCAGCATTGTAGAGTGCACAATTCTGACTGCTCAGAAGCTTTTGATTCTTTTGTCTTGGACAAGTGCAACTGCTGAGGAATTTTTTTTGTTTGTTTGTTTTTCCATGTCTGGAAGGAGTCCACAGGGCCAGCATTTTTGTAACTGTCTAAGGTTTTCTGTCATGGCCAAGTATTCAGGACAACAAGACATGAGGCTTCTTTATTAAGAAAAAAAAAAAAAGATGAAAGAAAAAATATGCAGAAAAAGTGGTGCTAAAGAAACGATTGTTTTCAGCTGTTACTAGATAAGTTATGTTATGGTAAGATCTGACTTGCTTTCCAGATGTTTCACACTAATATCACGCGGGGATTACGAGGTCGACCTTAGCGAGAGCAGGTTGACTGTACTCTCTCGGGACAAAGGCGTGGCATACTGGCACTCCCACATTAGTCACAGGGACACTAACTAATCATGGGCGTAAAGATTGTGCGTTCCTCAGTAGTGTGTTATGCTGCTCCCTAACGATGCATCAGTCTGAAAAGATGCGGTTGGCATCGGAGGAAACAAGAAGGCCTACGCCCTCCCTGATTGGCAGCTGTTGGTGAAGGGGAGTACCCTAACAAAACATGTTAAGACAAAAAATTATTAGCACGTTGGTGTGGTCTAAAATCCTCCAAGACGTAAAGTTATTGTACACAAATCAAAATGAAGCCGGTATCATAACACAAGATATATATTTTTTTGTATGCCTACTGTCAATGATTAATATTAGGAACAGAAGCTCTATATAAATACATTAATCCAGATGTACATGTTTAGTAAGACATTTTCATCACTGGGCTTTAATACTTGTACAGATTCATTGTTATGTCATCAGTTACTGTAATGCTTTAAATCATGCTTTATCATGAATCCTTAATTTAAATTGTAATATTGTCTACATACAGTACTAGATTAAAACTAAAAGAAAAGAAAGAGAAAGTGCTATATCACTTAAAAGAAAAAGTGCTATATCAATGAGTTATTATTATTATAATTATTGTAATATAAATAACCGACCTTGGTCTGCTGTCCTTCACACATCTGCAGTTCCCCGATTAGCTGGATGAAGAACCCGCTGAAGTGTTCTAACTTTGACTGAATGTCGAATAGTGAGCTAGACACAGACACACACACATGCGCACTTTACTAACAATATTTCACATTGGACACCATTTATAATTCATAAACTATATAATATAATACTGTACATCCAAAAATTATAGCCCGTGGTTAAGAACTCTTATCTAGCTATACACATTTGTTTCCTCCCAAAGCAGCTAACTGAAGACAGTCGTCGAGAAGTCCCTTTTTTTGGGGGGGGGGGAAGCTTATTAAGTCCATTTTGTGTGATTAGTAGTTCTAACATTCAGAAAAGATTTTAAAACGTAAGACCTATTGTAGAACAAATAAGCGCTCTTGCACAAAAAGAAACCTTTAGCACCCTTAATGATGAGTAATCATGTATTCTGCATTAACATTTACATCGCCCGAATTAGCACACTCTTCTCCTTATGAACTCTATTCAACTTTACATATATTTGAATTTCTTGTGTAACGGGTGCGATCTCACCTGCTCCACGTCACCACTGCAGCTAAAACCTCCTGATATCTCTGAAGGCAGCTGTCACGAAACAAAGCCTTCACCTTCTTAATGTGAGCCGACAGGTTAATCCTACGCGGAAAGCACGACAAATGCTCACGTTCACTTTAAAGAGTGCTTACTACTTGAGCCATTACTCGGTGTTTAGTGCTTATCCAATACTCACTTTTCAAACTTGTGAATCTGTTCATCATTGTAGTTGAGCTCTGAAGGAGAGGATGAGAGAGAATCAGCTTTAAACTGTGATGGACATACTGCATATGTTGTTCAGTGAGTCATTTATTAAAGACTATGCTTTCAGTGCTTTAACTAATGATATAATCAGAACTAAGAGAGAAACACTCCCTTCTTCATGCCTGACAGCCTGAATTCTTGATTTATACACCCTTAGATAAGACTGAATCAGCTGTGTTTGCATTGACACCAATCTCTAAAGAAAACATGGTTTATTCAACCAAGACTTGCAGAAATAAAAATAAAAAAAATCACAAATCTCATCAAACATGACTGGAGGACAGCTTCCTGTTCCATGACTATAAATACCCCCAAAACGTCAAGTCCAAATACTTCCTGAACTTTTTCATATTTCCATATGTAGTGTCTGAATTCAATCGTGTAACAATAAAAAGTAACAATGTTGGTCCTAATCACTGATTCTAATTTTTTTTTTCTAATTCTATCCTGATTATTCGTTAATCCTGACAGTTACATTTAGTATCATATGCAAACATACAGTATATACTCACTGCCGATTTGTCTGTCTTTGCGATACTGCCGATGTACAGCCACAATCTTCTCAAGGAGCACCTCCATCTTCTGTATGCTGCATCAAGCAAACCACATGTATGCCATTAAATGCTTAAAAAAAGAAATTGTCCATAAGGTTAAAGATACAATCAACACCTTTCTTGGATACTTACGTAAGTGTTGATGTTTAGATACACATAGCCTTTTTATATTCCACACATTTACCTATTCTGTCAATTAGGGCATCTCTGATACTGTAGTTCCAGAATAGACTTCAGATTTTTACTGTGACAAAAATACACTTTGTTTTTCTTCCCATTGTCTTTCATCTGCTTAACATGAATCAAATCAATCCTTTTTTTCTCGACAAAACTGATGTAACTAAGGTTTGTAGGCCTCCTCCTTCAGACACGGCTTTTCTGTATGCGATTCAGGGAAAGGTTCTGTAAACACAACTCGAATACTTTCACTTTATCGCCTTTAAGCTATTTTGATATGTTTATAACCATTGTCTTTCAGTTATGAACAAGATTAAACGTCAAATTCAACTTCACATTGTATTTGTTCCAAACACGACGTCAGAGTACGACATGAAGTGAAATGCTTATTATCACCGACTGTGACCCGGAAAAAAATGGAATTGCACCAGAAATAACATTAACACTGAAAGATACAATTAAAACGGCACTAGAGCAAAATTTACAAAAAGTTACAATTTGTTTCTCTTTATATTCTCCGCAAAACACCACTCACACCATGGTGCCACCACCAGCATGCTTCACATTTGGATGGCTGAAACATTTCCCTCCATACATACAGTACTTTGTAAAATTCTTGAGCTACCCTTAATTTCTTTATATTAAATGTATATAATGTAGATTAAATTCAACAAATGGCAATAAATGTTTTACTATGACAGGCTGCTACTGTATGTGCCTAAAGATATAATATAAAATTTGACTGTTTATATAACAACCTTAGAAGCAACCTTGTTTCCCCTCTCGTCTGTTTCAACCACGCAGCATCACCGGTCTAATCATTGGTCATCATCTGTACCTGTTTCTCACTGGTTCACACCTTATTTTAGATGGTTTTTATGCCTGAATGGTTCAAAGGAAAAAAAACATTCCTCTGAAACAGGACTGAGCTGAAAATTAGGGCTAAAAACCTGCCAAAAATGAGAGCCGAAAAATATTAAAGATAACCATTCCTCATGCAAAAAAATCTAAATGATACAGTGTCTGAAGTCCCAATAGTTTTATATTTGCTCATGGCACCTTGGTTGTTTGGAATTTTTTTATGGAGGAACTAGACAGGTGGAGGTCGAGAAATGTTTCCCAGAGTATTAAAAGCAGCATGGAGTCTCTAAACGTAGGCCTCAGGAACACTCCCAATTAACTCCTAATGCCAATCAGCCAGTCAGTGAGTACATCAATTTCTGAAATCGTCCACACTGTCAATTTGGTATATGTATACTTTTGTCCAATGGCAATATTTTATAGTAATTTAAAGCTGTCTGTCCTTGATTGTAAAAAAAATAATGCCTCTCTGACGTAAACCAAACAGATGCCCTAAAAAAAAAAGCAAGTTAACAAGAAAGGTTTAAAATTGTTTTGACTGTAACTGTAAAGCAACGTAATGACCATGTTTATCATGTGCATACCATTTGTCCAGACTCAGTGTCTTGGAATGCTCGGCTATTTCCACATGCACATGCTGCAGTTTGCTCTGGATTTCTCTGATGCCGCTGCCATACACAGGTAGTTTTTCATGGATCTATAGGAAAACAAACACTAAATAAGTATTCCTTCTATCCACCTACAGATATAAAAGACACAGAGAGATATCAACACAACACAAAGAACCCTAATAGAATAGAAAAAATATAAACTGCAGTATACCATGGTGTCAGGTGAGGGTAAGGTGACTTCAATAATAATAAAAAAATACATTAAAAAATGTTCTCTACAGAAAATAAAGCCTTCTTGGTCTGTAATGTTTATTCTATCTGTGCATTATTCTTACCAATCTGAGTTTCTGCATGTTGTTAGAGGTAACAAGTGGTACATCAAGTGGAACCTGGCTTCTGCAGGACAAAAGGAGGAATGAATCTGTAAATCTTTGAATGCATCAACAAGCATTCATCTTTTATCTGAAATCAAAGCATAATTGAAAGTAGGACAGAGTGCCGGACAAATCACTAGCTTGGGCGTCTTGGACTAGCAGAGTTCACATCTGGGCAGATAAACTGTGGAGCATGCAATCATGGTGTGCCACATTTAAACCTTTGTTAGAGCATTATAACATATTGCTTAAAAATGTCAGAAAAAAAACACTTAATTAGCTCAGCACAAATTATTACATTACGTTAGCTAATACTAAAACACAGGGTTCGACAAGCACAGTTCATGTTTTAGTAGCTTATACATCCATCAAGTATCCATCCTTGAGTTCTACATTTTTATTATTATTATTTATTTTGATTCTTTTTAGAATTTCAAGCATAAGACATCTATATACTAGCAGTTTATAAAAGTTATATCAGAGTGTGTTCCTTACAAGGCGTCCAGTGTTTCCTCCGTGTTCAAGCAGGACAGCAGCTTCATATTCACCATAGCGATTTTGTGTGCCGTGTTATTGCATTCGACACGAACGCCTTCACTGCAAACGAGGGAAAAAGAACAAACTTGTCAGAAACTGTTGACACTGACTTGTTTACATTTACTCGCCAGCCACAGACACTATAATAGGAACACCCGGATAGGTACTGTGAGAGCGTCTGACAAATGCGAAAATATAAATGCAAATATGAATGCACTTATTCAAACAGATCATCACATCATACAAATACAGATCAAGGGCTTTGGCTGACGTTCAAATCAAAAATCAGAATAAGAACAAGAAAAGGAAAAGTGATGTTGTGGCACGGTTGATAGTTCTCCTGGAATTTTCATACAGAATAAGTTATTCTTTTTTTCACCATTCTGTATATACTCATACAGAGTGTACAGTAGGTTACTCACATGTGACTGTAGAATCCCTGTAGAATCAGGTCTCTGTGTTGGTATAGGAGCCGTGTTGTCCTGAGAAATTGGTGGATCACCACGACTAGGGTCTGTGGAGAAGAACAAACGGGTTTTGTTCTGGATGTTTAGTCAAAGATTAATAATTACTTTCCCTTTAAACGCAGTCCTGGGTACAAAGCAGGCTTTCTTTACTACCTTTGAGAAAGTGTGGTCGGCCATGACGTCGAACCTTGAGGGCAAAGCTGGGATCTCGGCTAAAATATTAAAAGAAAGAAAAAGAGAAGGGACAAATTAAAAGGTCATCTTCATGAGCAGAACCGAGCGCTTTTATCAGGTCAAGAAATTATATTAATAATTTTTTAAATATTTTTTATATTATTGAACAGTGTTATCAAAAAGTTTCAAGATTACTGAGCCACAGATTCACAGCAGCTTTCGCCTTAGGTCTTACGCCTTAAAACCTGGCCGCAGAATAGCTGTTGACGCTCTGGCCCGAATGGCGCTAATGTCAGGAAGGACGATGAGCATGCACTAGGTTGAGTTGGGAGCCTGCCTCGCCTTTTTCAGTCGTGGAGATGAAAAAGTCCTCCTCTGTGAAGACTGTTGCTTCATCTCAGTTTCGTACCTACACACCCAAGTTTTGTCATTGGTAATGTTCCTCGACATGAAGGATAGGCTGATGGAGTTCATGGTAGATTTTGACGCGATTTTCCTTCTGCTCCAGGGCCATGCAAAATGGTGCATGTTCAAATCACACATATGGATCACCTGGACTGTTCTGTACGACACACTGACAATGGCAGCAATGTTGTGGATTGTTGTCTGACGATCAGCATGCACAATTTGCCGAATGGTTTCGCCATTTTCGGGGTTGTGCTCGTTGAAGGTCTTCCTGAACTTTCGTTGTCTTCCAGTGATGTTCTTCTGCTCTCAAAATGTGCAGGCCACTCAAAACACCTCAAATTACTCATTGTCGCATCACTGTAAACTTACAGAATAATGTCAAATGTCTCTGTGGCAGATTTGCCCAGTTTGATACTAAGTCTCGAAACTTTTTGATACCACCTCGTAACGAACAGAAATGATCCCGAGTTCTTACGCTCTCTAGGGGGCAGTGCTGCGATTTTCTCGGCTCTTCTGCTAAGCAGAAAGATGGGTCGCTTTGCTGTGGTGGGAGGCAAGTTGATCACTTTCATGCTGGACTCCAGGATGAGCGGGTGACCCTGGAACAGGTACTGCTGCATTTCTGCTCCAATCCCAGTCTGATCCTGAACTTCGTCAAAGAAGACTGAAACACTAAATTAAAACAAAATAATTCATCACATCTGGGTTTTTTTTTTTTATGCATCGACCTGATTAGTAATAAAAACAGCAGCTCTAATAGCACTAGCAATACTAACGTGTTGTAAAAGTGGATGTAGATGGTGTGGGCCGTGGCTTGCTGAAGTGAGAAGATGTGCACTTTTACACGTTGAAGGATGTCCATGGTAGCAACGAAGAACTGGTCAAACCCCCAGCATTTCTCCTGATTGGCCTCCAGGATGTTGGCCAGCACTGGGACCAGGTGCTTTTTGAGTCCCCTGGAATGACAGAATAAGATAATGACAATGACATTCTTTAGCTCCGATGATGACAGTGTTACAAAATTATTACTTCCAAGTGCAATTTATTGAAGATCTGACGTTAGACTACTTTCTGAATAAATGTTAAGGGTTAATGTAATGTATTAGTATAGAAAATGGTGCTGTGAAAATGGTTTCCAAGGTGTGATGCACTGAAATAGGGTACTCTTCTTAAACGAGAGTAGAGCACTATGCAAAAATGAAATTATCATTTTTTTATTGAATATGGAAAAGGAAAGATTACTAAGCAACTTCACCACTACTAACAGTCACAGACTTTAAAAAAAAAAAGTGTTTTATTTATTTATTTATTTTTAGTGCATGTGTTTCAGGACTTGACTAACAGTCACAGACTTAAAAAAAATGTGTTTTATTTATTTATTTATTTATTTTTAGTCCATGTGTTTCAGGACTTGACTATTTGGAGCATAGGGGTGTAACAGTATGCAGAAGTCACGGTTCAGTACATAAACCTATAATTTCCTGATCACATAAGGAAGCCATGTAAGGCAAATATGACTTTTTATCATAGTGACAAGCTGTTTAAGACTAGTAACAGCACTAAGTCAAATGGTGCAAAAATATCCGGCCTTGTCTGTCGAATGCACTGGAGCCTGAAATGACATCATTCTGATCAGTGAAAATCCTCCGTTTTAAATACTCGTTCATCTAACTTTTTAAACATGAACATGTTTTACCTTTCTGAAGTGATATTTGATTTTTTGCACGTTCATGACATGATGCCTGTTTCCTTTTTTTGATTATCTTGTACAGGGTCGTGGGGGTGTGGTGACTATCCCAGACAGGAGACTTTGGGCACGAGGCAGGATACAGTACACCCTTGACGAGGTGCCAATCCATCGCAGGACACACACACACAGACGCAAGTTAGCCTATTGTCTCTGAATACCCGGAGGAAACGCCACACACACAGACCCATAGCGGGAATCGAACTCGACCCTGGAGGTGCAAGGCGACAGTTCTAACCACTAAGCCAAATGTCACCTTTAAGGTGACATTTATGTTCTGTGATGTTTTCTGCTTTACATTTATGTTCACTGTTCTCAGGTGTTTGTGGTTTCAGTTGAATTATGTGCCTTATTTGGGGGTTTTCGTTTGCTTTGTTTTGTATCATTCTTATTTATGCTTTTTATTTTTGGTCAGTTATAGCAGTTTATTCATTCTACTATTGTCAGTGTTTACATCTGTTTATTTTGCATGTTTAATAAAAGTCCTGCCCCAACCCTTTATAACCACAGAATAATGTGCCATGTCACAAAGCTAAAATCTTCTCAAGCTGGTTTCTTAAACATGACAATAAGTTCACTGTATTCAATTGACGTCCACAGTCACTAGATCTCAACCCAACAGAGCACCTTTGTGATGTGGTGGAACAGGAGGTTCAATTTCATGGATGTTTAGCCAAAAAATTTTCAGCAACTGTGTTATGCTGTCTTGTCAATATGGACCAAAATCTATAAAGACCTTTTCTACAGTAGCACCCTGCTGAATCTATGCTATGTATAATAAAAAAAAAAAAAATCTGAAGAAGTACTAGCAAGGTGTCACTAAATAAGTGGTCAGTGAGTGTATATTATATATTCATTCTTCAATGTACAGTATTCCAGCAATTTTCCAAACCATATTCCTGAACTTCACATAACAATCTTAAACATACATGTAAATTTATAAGCATTACGAGGTGCAATTTGTAAATTTGATGTGCAATAATTTCGAGTGTACTAGATAATTGTTATAGTGTTATAGTCTGTTAGCTTAAATCCTTATTCTATTTGTTCCAGTATTATTATTATCACAGACTCCAGCTGTAATCTAAGCACATCTGAAATACTCACCTAGAAAGCTGGCAGCAATGGGGCAGATGATAACTCCACTCTATGGGACCGTTGTCTATCTTCTGAATCCCTGCAATAGCTCCCTCTGGCTTTTCAGTGGTGATCTTATGCCTACGATCAAACGAGAAATGTAATAACACATTTAACACCGTTGATGTTATACTGATTTGTCTTTGGCGAAATCCCCTTCAACTAATCCTCACATGACTTTAACAGCAGTTCAAAACATTTGCAGACTTTTGAAAGCCTGGTACTTGATAGTTGAACATAAAGGGATGATAATCCCTGGGATTTTTAGAGAGAAATTTTAAACAGTTCATAGACAGGGTTTATTTAAAAATCTTAACTCTCCCTGATAATGACTTAACAAAAACTTTGCCTCATCATTAATACCAATTTCAGCAATTAAGACAATTCACTCATATTATTGCGAAATAATCATCTTTTTTATCCCCTACATTGTCTGTTTATTCCTGCGTGGTCCTCCGAATGGAATGAAAGGCAGGCTGCCGCTTGCGGCGTGGTAAAAAGTAACGCCGATGCTCCACAGATCCACTGTCACTCCGTAGGTCTTCTGCTGGGGTTTCCTCAGTACTGCACGTTCATACATGTCTGGATGCTGCACATGAGACAAAGAGAAGCATTTTTACTTAATTAATAAGTATTATTGATAATAATAAAAGTACACCAAACATCTGGATGCTCAACCTGAAAAAACAGCTGCACATATTAAAAAAGTTTTTTTGTTCAAGTAATTACCCAACTGATGTATGCAGTACAATGTATGCAGTATGCAGTACAATGCAAAAGCCTTGAAAAAGGGCCCTCACTTTAAATAAATAAATTAATTAAAATGATGTAGATTGATTTAACGAAACGGGAGGAAATGTTTTACTCTGACTGGCTGCAAAGTGGCAATTTAAAATTGGTTGTTTCTGTAAATGTTGCCTAATGAGCAAGCCGAGGGACGACGGTGGCGAGGATAAACTCACTAAATGGTAATTCGAAGAAACCTTGAAAGGAGCCAGACTCAACAGGAAACCCATCCTCATTTGGCCGATATCTGTTCCAGTCGGTTCCAGCCACTCAGCATTCAGCATCACCAGTATACTAATCACACTAATATCCTAGATCAGTTTTAATCTGCAGCCTTGTAATCAGTCTTGAGTATTATACTACAAGTGAAAATAAAAAGGAGGATTTGGCCTTTATGTTGTCCATTAGAAGGTCCATTTGAGGCACCAAACGGAATCAATCTCTCACCCGGTTTTATAATTTAATCCTAAAACATCCAGTACATCTTGATGCTATCAGATTCATTAGCGAGTAACCCGTTTACATATTTGTGATGCAGTTATAAGATGGAACTCAATCTTTTTGTTTCATATTTACAACTCCAAGCTGATTTCACGTGCCAGACATGTGATCATCACTCACTCACTCACTCACTCACTCACCATCTATACTGCTTAAACCTGTATTCAGGGTCGCGGGGGGCCTGAAGCCTATCCCAGGAGACTTAGGGCACACGGCGGGGTACACCCTGGACAGTGTTCCAATCCATCGCAGGGCACACACATACACACACTCATTCACACACTCATTCACACACTACGGGGAATGTCAATTAACCTAATCTGCATGTCTTTGGTCTGTGGGAGGAAACCAACCAAGCACGGGGAGAACATGCAAACTCAATGCACACAGAGACGCAAATTGAACCCGGACCCTGGAGGTGCAAGGCGACAGCGCTAACCACTACAGCACCATGCCGCCATACATGGGATCATAATATAATAATGAATCTAATACAATTAAAACTGTCACTGTTAAATGGAGACCCTTTTTCCAAGTCTCACCAGGTACTCCTCCGTGCCATAGATGGACACAAACTTCTCGTCGTCCTCCAGTTCTCGAGCCGCACCAAAGTCTGTGAGTTTGTAGACTGAGCATCCGTCCTCCCCCACCTGCCTCATAATGTTGCCTGGCTTGATGTCTCTGTGGACCACCCCGTTCTCACGCAAATGGTTCATCCCGTGAACTGCAAATTCAGACCGTAAAGTATATTATTTATAATCAATAATAAGGTTAATAAATAATAATAAAATAATAAATAATTTGTTTATTTATAATGTTTAGAATGTTTAACTGTTTAGACATTTTTTTATTATTATTTTTACATAGTTCCTGCTTCGGAATTTCAGAATACAGTGCAACTTTTAAGATTTTTAAAAAGCTGGTAAGAAACAAATCCTCTGGTGTAGCTCTTCTGATCCTGTTAAACAGTTGCTGTAAATATTCTCATTTGTACAGTACTGTTAAAGCTTGTAATTCCCAAAGACTTCCCGTCCTTCTGCACTCAGCAATCTCACCTGGATACTACAGACACTCCTGTAATCATAAAGACTGCACTATGCTCATTCCAGGGCTCTTATTCCTAATATGATCAAACCACGATTTCCCCTCACCACATCCAGTACTGTTTGTTTAATCTCTTGTAGATTGATTCGTACTAAAGTATTGAGGGTTATAGTGCTGAAGTCAAATTCTTACCTACACAATGGAGGACTATCAGGAATTCAGATTCAGGCAGGCCAAATGCATTTTCAGGTTCCTCTAGCAGATTCAAAAGACTTCCTCCTGAACAATACTCCATTACCAAAACCTTCTGCTTGGGGTTTGACTGCAGCTGCATAGGGAAAGTAAAAACTGCGAGATTACAAATCTAAATTGTTTAAATATAATCATCTCAGGTTTGTGATTTCAATTTATGTGTTTGTGCACAGTGTGACAAGAGACATCAGAGTTAAAAGAGGAGCTGTTTTGATTTAATACATGTGGGTGTGAAGATTCCATTCGAGATCCACTGTACAGCACATCATTCCTGTTCATCTGCCTGACTGCGTATTAGTAAAACATCCCCAAGAAAACTTATGGTAAAATAGTTCACTAACCATTAAATAATATCACATGACACAAAAAATAACTATAAATCCCATACACTAAAAATTTGATAAACATTTATATCCTCGTAACTCATAGATAATGCAAAAAATAATTAAAACATAGAGTTGAACATCTGAAAGGGATAAAGGTCCTGGCTCTGTAGAAGGCGTGAGAAGTGCAAGACCATAACTTGTAAGTAAAACGTGAAGCAGACAGGCGGAGGTGCACAAACACACACCTACACACATGACAAGCAAAAACAGAACATCTGATAACATCTAATACTCACCTCCTCTATGGCGAACAGTGTGACGATGTTGACGTGATTCAGCCTCCGCAGCATCTCAAACTCCCTCATTTGTACTTCATATGGTCTGCTGTAGCTGGCCATGTTGAACACCTTCACTGCAACCACTTCACTTGTTTTCTACAAAAAGAGTAGGAACAAGTACAACGTCTGCGTCATTATCTAAGCAGGAGTCCTACATAGTTCACTACATCAAACGCTTCTTTAAAATGTCTCAGAGCGACAGGAAACTGCCTCGACATACTTTAGTTCGGGCCTTGTAGACACTGGCGGTTGCCCCCTGACCGAGGATATCCTCAGTGGACCAAAGGTGGTTTTCTGTACTTGCTGTCATCGTGGTCTAAATCTCTAAAAAGGAATTAAAGAAAAAGCAAGTTAAAAAACATTACAATATATGAGAGAATATACATACCGTGTACTAGTCCCAGTGGTGGGCAAAGTACACAAATCCTGTACTTGAGGTAAAGCAGACAGTCACTGAGGCAAATAGTACTCAAGTAAAATTTAGAGTTCCACCATCTGATTCTGATTTTAAACATCTGTTACTGTTATTATTAGGCATATCTTAAATAAAAGGCAAGTCATGGAACTACACATAATCGTCAGCAGGTGGTGAAATTCACGCTTAAAATCCTACACACCACTAAGGGTAGGTAACGAAAAATCATGCAGAAATGTAATTAAGTAAAAGTACAGATATTTGCTGTATGATGTAGTGGATTAAAAGTAAAAAAAAAAAAAAACCTTCCAGTAAAACTACTCAATTAAAGTACAGACATGCAAAATATGTACTTAGATATAGTAACGAAGGACACATACTTCCACCTCTGGCGTGTCCTAATGTGGCTGTACTGTCCATTTGTGTCTGAGAAAAATGTTCCTATATTATAGCAGTTCCAAATTTAAATATTTACCATACTGTATGCGTTGCCAAAAATTTTATAACAAAAATAAATACCTGTTAATTAAACAATTGAACAAATAAGAAACAAACTGATTGCTGATGTGTTCAACTATTTATTAATATGGTAACTATCAACTATTAATCAGTAATGATTAATGGTAATAAGGCACACATTTTCCCTCAGTTTAAGTTTTATTTACACAGTTCTAGGGTCGCAATCCCAAAAAGCAGTTGATAAAATATTGCTAGTCTTTTTTTGTCTTTATTCCAACATGCTGTTAAAAAAAAGTGCACTAAGTAGAAAATATAAATATTTAAATCAGGTTTAATTCTTAATGCTGATTAATTGATTAGTGATAAATCATTAACATCCCTATTTTATACCCCATCAAATTGATAATGATTACTTTTTATAATTAACCAAACAATAACATGCCATAAAGTTACATGGAAAGATGAATGTCTGTTCCTGTTATTACTTCTTTATAGCAGCAATAAAAGTCATCCATTTACCAGTCTCTCTGTTTCCATTTCATTGAATAAATGAATAAATAATAATAAAAAAGAAAACAAAGGTGATCAATATGTTAGGGAAACCACAAAAAATAAACTGAAGTCCTGAAGACTTTCCCAGGTTGGAAAACTTACTGATAGTTACAAACATTTTCAAACAACCTGCCTTGCATTAAAAATTTTATTATTATTATTAGTAATAGTATTAAAAGGTCAGAGCTTGTACTTTTAGGACGACCCAGGCAATAGTTCACAATCATGCTACTATGGAATAATTAAAAAAAAAAAGGTTCGGGAAACTGTGGCTCCACAGAGGCTTAGTGGTTAGCACTGTTGCCTCACACCTCTGGGGTTGGGGGGATCTCGCCCTCGGTCATGTGTGTGTCCTTCATGGGTCTAGGTACTCTGGTTTCCCTCCACAGTATGCCATGCACTTGTGATTGGTTGGGAGGTGTGTGTGTGTGTGTGTGTGTGTGCTTGTGGATGGTTTAGCACCTCATCCAAGGTGTACCCCACCTTAAGCCCAGGACAGGTTCGAGGCTTTGAGGATGTAACCGCGATAAGCAGTATAGAAATGGATGGATGGATCACTCACTCACTCATCATCTATACCCGCTTAATCCTGTATTCAGGGTCACGGTTCAGCCTATCCCAGGAGAGAGGGCACATGGCAAGGTACACCCTGGACAGGGTGCCAATCCATCGCAGGGATCACTCATTCACACACTACGGTACCCGGAGGAAACCCACCAAGCACGGGAAGAACATGCAAACTCCATGCACACAGAGACGGGGATCGAACCCGGACCCTGGCGGTGCAAGGCGACAGTGCTAACCACTACACCAGGATGGATGGATGTCATACAGAATTATAAATAAAGTGACAGAACAAATGATAAATGATAAAATGACGATACTGCCAAACAATGACATGCGCGTACATTTCTTATCAAACACCTCAAATATTTTATACACACATTGTGATTCATCAACCAGAGTCATAGTTTATCCAAGTGCAAGTGGGTTTGATATCAGGAATTACGAATTAAAACAACCACCGTATGAATATAAGTAATAATACGGCTTTACTTGGTGTATGGTGTAGTTTCTGATATCAAACAGTAACAATGTTACTAATACACACAATACAATGTGACTGATTGAATAAGTTACCTTTTGTACTTTCTTGTCACAGCCCTTTTACCTAAAAAAAAAGAAATGTCACAAATTTAGCTGAAATACTACACGTTTCTTATAAATATTAATCTGAAATCTTACGTTTTGTACACTTGATGTTGTAAGAAAGTTTGTACTGTACGTTTATTCACTGGGGGATTTCAGCAGTTGCTCGAGACCTCTTGATTCTTTTCCAACTTCCTCGTGCTGCATTTGATTTGACAGAAAGAAGTAAAGAAAATAAACCAAACTCACCTTTTAATATACAGTATCACGATGACCATGCAGCACTAGGAACTGCTTCTTCATGTATATTTAAAGATATTTCTCAAACCGAATGTACAGCAGGCTACAGAGAGTTTCACATGACAAAAGGAGACTTTCCGTTTGACAGACAGGAACTTCCTTGTTGGAGTTAAAGCGAACGTTACAGTGTGAACAATTCTGATTGACAAAAACATTTAAGGGCCTTATTCGTCTGGATAAATAAAAATATACGTCTTTTAAGAACATAAAATAACTTACAATTACAAAATATATGTATAATAGTCATAATTATATAACCGTCCTACACCGACGTAAACATTGAATTTGCAGTGCGTTTTTGTCGCCATCTACCGGCCAACTTATTCTATGACACCAAATAAAATGTATTGATTTATACATTTATTATTTATTTACATTGTTCTGTTTAAGAATAACTAACAATTGCAATACGTGCTGTATTGTATGTATGATATCTGATATCAAACAGAAACAATGTAACATATACATCCAATACAATTCAATTAATTGGATTTTTTTATTACAAATTCATGAGCAGTGCGTTTAGGTCGCCATCTACTGGTCAACATTATTTAAGACACCAATGTATGTATGTATGTATGTATGTATGTATGTATGTATGTATGTATGTATGTATGTATGTATGTATGTATGTATTGACGTTGTTTCTGTTTAAGAATAACAAAAAAAATTGCAAAACGTGCTGTATGGTGTGATGTCTGGTGTCAAACAGAAACAATGTGACTAATACATCCAATACAATTCAATTACAGTAATTGTATTCGCATTGCAAATTCATATGCAGTGCGTTTTTGTCGCCATATACCGGCCAACTTATTCTATGACACCAAATATAATGTATTTATTTATACATTTATTATTTATTTACATTGTTCTGTTTAGAATAACCAACAATTTTGATACGTTCTGTATTGTATGAAATCCGATATCAAAAAGAAACAATGTAACATATACATCCAATACAATTCAAATAAGTGGATTTTTTATTACAAATTCATGTGCAGTGCGTTTATGTCGCCATCTACTGGCCAACATTCTTTATGACACCAAAGAATGTATGTATGTATGTATGTATGTATGTATGTATGTATGTATGTATGTATGTATGTATTGACGTTGTTTCTGTTTAAGAATACCAAAAAAAATTGCAAAACGTGCTGTATGGTGTGATGTCTAGTGTCAAACAGAAACAATGTGACTAATACATCCAATACAATTCAATTACAGTAATTGTATTTGCATTGCAAATTCATATGCAGTGCGTTTATGTCGCCATCTACTGGCCAACATTCTTTATGACACCATATATGTATGTATGTATGTATGTATGTATGTATGTATGTATGTATGTATGTATGGTACAGACCAAAAGGTTGAACACACCTTCTCATTCAAAGAGTTTATTTTCATGACTATGAATTGTAGATTCATACTGAAGGCATCAAAACTATGAATTAAGATATGTGGAATTATATACATAACAAAAAAGTGTGAAACAACTGAAAATATGTCATATTCTAGGTTCTAGCCACCTTTTGCTTTGATTAATGCTTTGCACACTCTTGGCATTCTCTTGAAGAGCTTCAAGAGGTAGTCACCTGAAATGGTTTTCACTTCACATGTGTGCTCTGTCAGATTTAATAAGTGGGATTTCTTGCCTTATAAATGGGTTTGGGACCATCAGCTGTGTTGTGCAGAAGTCAGGTGGATACACAGCTGATAGTCCTACTGAATAGACTGTTAGAATTTTTATTATGGCAAGAAAAAAGCAGCTAAGTGAAGAAAAAAACGAGTGGCTATCATTACTTTAAGAAATGAAGGTCAGTCAGTCCGAAAAATTGGGAAAACTTTGAAAGTGTTTCCAAGTGCAGTCACAAAAACCATCAAGCGTTACAAAGAAACTGGCTCACATGCGGACCGCCCCAGGAAAGGAAGACCAAGAGTCGCCTCTGCTGCGGAGGATAAGTTCATCCGAGTCACCAGCCTCAGAAATCGCAGGTTAACAGCAGCTCAGATCAGAGAGCAGGTCAATGCCACACAGAGTTCTAGCAGCAGACACGTCTCTAGAACAACTGTTAAGAGAAGACTGTGTGAATCAGGCCTTCATTGTAGAATTTCTGCTAGGAAACCACTGCTAAGGACAGGCAACAAGCAGAAGAGACTTGTTTGGGCTAAAGAATACAAGGAATGAACATTAGACCAGTGGAAATCTGTGCTTTGGTCTGATGAGTCCAAATTTGAGATCTTTGGTTCCAACCATCGTGTCATTGTGTGACGCAGAAAAGGTGAACGGGTGTTCTCTACATGCCTGGTTCCCACCGTGAAGCATGGAGGAGGAGGTGTGATGGTGTAGGGGTGCTTTGCTGGTGACACTGTTGGGGATTTATTCAAAATTAAAGGCCTACTGAACCAGCATGGCTACCACAGCATCTTGCAGCGGCATGCTATTCCATCGGGCTTGCGTTTAGTTGGACCATCATTTATTTTTCAACAGGACAATGACCCCAAACACATCTCCAGGCTGTGTAAGGGCTATATGACCAAAAAGGAGAGTGATGGGGTGCTGCACCAGATGATCTGGCCTCCACAGTCACTGGACCTGAACCCAATCGAGATGGTTTGGGGTGAGCTGGACCGCAGAGTGAAGGCAAAAGGGCCAACAAGTCCTAAGCATCTCTGGGAACTCATCAAGAGAATGCCAAGAGTGTGCAAAGCAGTAATCAAAGCAAAAGGTGACTACTTTGAAGAACCTAGAATATGACATATTTTCAGTTGTTTCACAATTTTTTGTTATGTATATAATTCCACATGTGTTAATTCATAGTTTTGATGCCTTCAGTGTAAATCTAGAATTTTCATAGTCATGAAAATAACTCTTTGAAAGAGAAGGTGTGTCCAAATGTTTGGTCTGACTGTATGTATGTATGTATGTATGTATGTATGTATGTATGTATGTATGTATGTATGTATGTATGTATGTATGTATGTATGTATGTATTAATGTTGTTTCTGTTTAAGAATACATCTACTGGCCAACATTCTTTATGACACCAAAGTATGTATGTATGTATGTATGTATGTACTGTATGTATGTACTGTATGTATGTATGTATGTATGTATGTATGTATGTATGTATGTATGTATGTATCGACGTTGTTTCTGTTTAAGAATAACAAAAAAATTGCAATGCTGTATGGTGTGGTGCCTGATATCAAACAGAAACAATGTGACTAATACATACAGTACAATGTAACTAATTATATTTGTATTCCAATTGAATTTGCAGTGCATTTCTGTCGCCATCTACTGGCCAACATTTTATAATTTCAGAAACTACATCAAACCGCAAATATTGCAATTATTGATTAAATTAACAAGCAATATTTGCAATACTTGTGTATGGTGTAGCTTCTGAGATCAAACAGAAACAATGTAACTAACTGTATTTGAATTTGCAGTGCGTTTTGTCTCTATGACACCAAAGCCAATCCATCCATCAATTCATCTTCAACCGCTTATCCAAAATCGGGTCGTGGGGGTAGCAGTTCCAGCAGGGAACCCTAAACTTCCCTTTCCCCAGCCACATCAGCTAACTCTGACTGGGGAATCCCGAGGTGTTCCCAGGCCAGTGTGGAGATATAATCTCTCCATCTAGTCCTTGGTCTGCCCCGTGGTCTCCTCCCAGCTGGACGTGCCAAGAACACCTCCCTAGGAAGGCGTCCTGGTGACATCCTTACTAGATGCCTGAACCACCTCAACTGACTCCTTTCCACGCAAAGGAGTAGCGGCTCTACTCCAAGCTTCTCACGGATAACTGAGCTTCTCATCCTATCTCTAAGAGAAAAGCCAGCTACCCTTCTGAGAAATCCAATTTCGGCCGCTTGTATTTGCGATCTTGTCCTTTCGGTCATGACCATAGGTGAGGGTTGGAACAAAGATCGACCGGTAGATTGAGAGCTTTGCCTATTGGCTCAACTCTCTTTTCATCACAACGGTGCGGTAAAACAACTGCAATACCGCACCCACTGCTCTGATTCTCAGGCCAATCTCACGTTCCAATATTCCATCACTCGTAAACAAGACCCAGAGATACTTAAACTCCTTCACTTGGGGTAATGACTCGCTCCCTACCTGGAGTAGACAATCTATCGGTTTCCTGCTGAGAACCGTGGCCACAGATTTCGAGGTGCTGATCCTCATCCCCGCTGTTTCACACTCAGCTGCAAACCGAACCAGCAAGCGCTGCAGGTCACAGACTGATGATGACATCAGGACCACATCATCCGCAGAAAGCAGCGATGCAATCCTTAGCTCACCAAACTGGAGACCCTCTCCTCCACAGCTGCGCCCTGATATCCTGTCCATGAAAATCACAAACAGGATTGATGACGGAGCACAGCCCTGGAGGAGGCCAACACCCACTGGAAACAAGTCTGACTTACTGCCGAGAATCCGAACACAGCTTTCACTTTGGGTGTAAAGGGATTGGATGGCCCTGAGAAGTGACCCCCTCACCCCATACTCCCGCAGTACCTCCCACAGAAAATCCCAAGGGACGCGATCATATGGCTTCTCCAAATCCACAAAGCACATGTAGACTAGATGGGCATATTCCCACGCCCCCTCCAGGATTCCTGCAAGAGTAAAAAGCTGGTCCACTGTTCCACAACCAGGATGAAAACCACATTGTTCCTCTTCAATCTGTGGTTCGACAATCGGCCAAACCCTCCTAAGTGCACCTTAGAGTACACTTTCCCAGGGAGGCTGAGTAGTGTAATGCCCCTGTAGTTGACACACACCCTCTGGTCCCCCTTTTAAAAAAGTCTACGACACCCCAGTCTGCGACTCCTTAGGCACTGTCCCTGACTTCCACGCAATGTTGAAGAGGCCTGTCAACCAAGACAGCCCCTCAACACCCAAAGCCTGCAGCATTTCCGGACGGATCTCATCAATTCCCGTGGCTTTGCCACCGTGGAGTTGTTTGACAACCTCAGTGACCTCGCCCAGGGAAATCAACGCCGACCCCCTGTCATCCTCCAGCTCTGTCTCTGCAACCAAGGGTGGATTAGTCAGATTCAGGAGTTCCTCAAAGTACTCTTTCCAACAAAATATATTTATGTATTTATTTAATTAATTATTTAATTAATATTGAATTTACTTTTCCTGTCACACATCACAGTAGTAGTCATAGTTCATATGACATTTGACACCCAGGACTTAAGAATATGCAATTTTTTTTTAGGTACTAGAAGGCTCACACCAATTCCTTTTTCCCATCTACCTTCTCAGCATCAGCTAAACATAGAGTCACAATACTCTACATAGAGTAACTTAACAGTGTCCGGACTACTCTGATCTGAGAATATAAAGGCACATCACACTGTGTTGCAGTGGTTGTTTGGTGTTTGGTGCAGTGGTTGCCTGCATGTCTTTTTTGTTTTTGCCTAAATTAAAAAAAAATTATTTACCTATAGCAGAGAAGGGACACAGAAGGAAATGGAAGTCAGCACTCTAGCCGAGTGGTTGTCAACTGCACCCCAAAGGCACAGCCCAAATACTTGAAAAACATGTTATGTCTGGGGCACTTTTAAAAAAGTGAACCTAGTTGCCACACCTTAGTTTTTGAAACATGAATATCTGTAGCAGATCCCATGTCGCAGGTTTTGGCGGGCATGGAGCCTATTCCAGTAGACTTAGGGCACACAGGGAACACTCACGTGCTCATTCACACCCTACGGGCAACTTGGGAACTTCAATTAGCCTAATTTGCCTGCCTTTGGACTGTAGGAGGAAACCAGGGTACTCAGAGGAAATCAATCAAGCATGGGGGGAACATGCAAACTCCATGCACACAGACCTGAGGCCGCGAATTGAACCCGGACCCTGGAGGAGCAAGGCAACAGTGCTAAACACTAAGCCACAGTGTGTCCCAGGCGATCTCTTTATATAAACGATTTAGCTGAAGACATTTGACCAGTAAAGTCATATACATACTATACATACAGTAGTCACTGGGATAAAAAGGGTAGAGTTTTCACAAATGTTTCAATATTAACTCTCTCTTTAACCCATAATCTCACCCACACACACATGCACACACGCACACACACACACACACACACACCATTATACCCCAATCAGTTGTTATTTTAAGACATGAACGTCAGCTGTTCTGGAATAGTTCTTGCAAGAACAGTATTGTTGAGTGCATTTGCAAAACCCATCAAGCATCACGATGACACTGGCTCTCATGAAGACCACACCAGGAAAAAAGTCCAAGACTTACTTATGCTGCAGAGGACAATTTTTATTTAGTTACCAGCCTCAAAAAGATGATTGCATATTCTGGATGTCGTCAGCATTGTTTTACAATGTAGAAAGAAATTAAAATCAGGAACGTCCATACAATTAGAAAGTTTTGACTTTTGACTGATACTACCATGATTTCTTTGCTTTACCACCATCTAGTGGATGATATATTACCCAATAACCCTGTTACAAACCTGGGTAGGATAGTTCAATTCAATTCAATTCAATTCAATTCAATTCAATTCAATTCTATTCTATTCTATTTTATTTGTATAGCGCTTTTAACAATCGACATTGTCACAAAGCAGCTTTACACAATCACAAGAATTATTTAAGTTTCTATGAAATGTGAATGCGTATGAATCAAAATGGTAAGACTGTCCCAGATGAGCAAGCCGAGGACGACAGCGACAGTGGCAATGAAAAACTCCCTGAGATGCCAGTAGGAAGAAACCTTGAGAGGAACCAGACTCAACAAGGTGAATCCTCATTTGGGTGAAACAGATAGCAGGGATCGATCTGCATCATACTGTGTGAGATTGGAAGATCAATATAACAGGAGATGTGCTTAAGTTGATATGGATTCCAGTTCGGAATTGGAAGCTCAGGTAGACTATAGGAAACTCCAGTCCTGAACTATCGAGCAACTGCAGTCACGACTAAGGGAAAATATAAGGGTTATCGCCCATCACTCCGAAAGGACTGACGAATGAATCTCGACTCATGAGACCACATGACTTTTTTTTTTTTTCATTTCCAATCTTCATGCTTTCTAGCAAAGTGTAGATTTTTTCCTCAGTATAATTATTAACAACGGTTTTCTTATGGTCACACAGCTGATTAGGCCCAATCCTGTGTGTGTGTGTGTGTGTGTGTGTGTGGAAATATTCTTACTTTCACTATTAAACATCACAATTGTTATGATTTGTTGTTGTTTCGCCAAGCGAAAGAGCTTTAATGAGCTTGGATCATGGTAATTCATGATTTATTTCATTGGCATCATCTCCAGGGTTGAGGGTTCAAGTCCTACCTCGGGTCTGTGTGTGTGGAGTTTGTATGTTCTCCTCGTGCTTGATTGTGTGTGTGTGTGAGTGTGTGTGTGTGTGTGCCCGGCAATGATTTTGGAGTCCAAAAAGTCTCCTGCAATAGGCTGGAATGAATGAATTTCATTCACAAAGTCGAGGGTTCTGCCCTGTCCTTCAAGATTTTTATAATACATTGGACTGCTCTTAACCGAATTCCAGTAATTCCAGTTCCCTCCGTAGTTGTTTTCATAGTGTGATGCAGGCCAATCATTTGACCCTTGTGAAACACAGCACCATTTTTTTTTAATTTTTTTAAGAAATGAGAAACTAATTGTTTCCAGCTGAAACACATTAATCACTGCAGCAATTATCCTTTCAAAGACTCTTAAGTATTTGCTTGTTTAAATTCAGTGTAGTGAAGTATTTTTTTCTGCTTACCGACAGATTAATGCACTGGATCTCCTGCTTTGGACGCTTGTCGTCCTTTGGGGTTTGGGTGAAGGGTAGTTGGAATCAACTTTCACACTGAGTAGAAAAGCTCACGTGATGCTATTTCATTAATCTTCATTATCCAGTTTATTCTGATTAGGGTTGTGTTGGATTCAGAGTCAAAGTCCTTACAAATTTTTCTTTTTTGCATCCACACTGGCGACACAATATTACGGGTGGTAATTTGATGAGTCTAAATATAATTCTATCAGACAGCAGAATACATGGAGGATGATGTTTTAAGGCAGATGGAGTGATTGTTTTACTACCTACGTACAGTACAGACCAAAAGTTTGGACACGCCTTCTCATTCAAAGCGTTTTCTTTATTGTGTTCTTTATTGTGTTCTTTAGCCCAAACGCGTCTCTTCTGCTTGTTGCCTGTCCTTAGCAGTGGTTTCCTAGCAGATCTTCTACCATGAAGGTCTGATTCACACAGTCTCCTCTTAACAGTTGTTCTAGAGACGTGTCTGCTGCTAGAACTCTGTGTGGCATTGACCTGCTCTCTGATCTGAGCTGCTGTTACCCTGCGGTTTCTGAGGCTGGTGACTCGGATGAACTTATCCTCCGCAGCAGAGGCGACTCTTGTTCTTCCTTTCCTGGGCCGGTCCGCATGTGAGCCAGTTTCTTTGTAGCGCTTGATGGTTTTTGTGACTGCACTTGGGGACACTTTCAAAGTTTTCCCAATTTTTCAGACTGACTGACCTTCATGTCTTAAAGTAATGATGGCCACTCGTTTTTCTTTACTTAGCTGCTTTTTTCTTGCCTCTTTGAATGAGAAGGTGTGTCCAAACTTTTGTTCTGTACTGTACATCTGATGCATTGTATTTATACCACTTTTTAAAGTACATATTAAGCTGTTCTTTTTATTTATTTATTTATTTATTTATGGTTTCATGTTTAAACATTCCAAAAAAATCAGTCAAAGTCAATGACATGTATAGCAAGCGGTTTATTAAAAAAAATGTTTACTACAAGAACTACGCATGGATTTATATAAGGTGTATTTGAGAGTAAACTACTATTGCTATTACTGTACAATCCTGGATCCCCCTCCCTCCCCCCTCCCCCCCAAAAAAAAAAACCCAAAGAGAAAGAATGTACCTCTGTAATGTACACCATTGTATATACAAAGTACATCTGAACACAGGTTTCTCTTATTAACAGATACTCGAGAGGACGACTATAAATACCTCTGACAAGACAGTTTACAGCCTTGTTTAAAATGGACAAGGAATACACGTTTAACAATAGTTACAAAAAAAAAAAGCAAACCCTCACTCAATCTGTTCACCAACATACACTGCAGATTCAAGTGCATAAGAATTCGATTTTAAAATTGCAGACTTGAAAAATAGAAAGATTACATATAAACTGCGACTTCAGCCAACAGCACAGTTAAAAAAAAAAAAAAAAAAAAAAGTTCCACATTAAGACACATCTCACCAAGCACTTTGCGAATGAGATAATTACATATTATGCATGTTAATGCCTTTTTTTTTCTTCTTTCATTCCAATTTGGTTTCCAGTTGCCTTATGAGGTATTAGGAACAACACAATGAGTAAAAATTTCAATCATAGCATACAGAGATATACCTGTTAAGACATGAAAAGAATTCAAACACAACACAGGAAAATAAAACGAACATCTAAAACATTTTCCTACAGAATATGACCTTAAAATTCACTGCTGATGTTTTTCCCCCTATCTTTTTTTTATTAGGATATTAATAAAAACATTTCCAGGCTTTTCCCACCATTTTCAGGCTGCTAAGGCTTTTAATAACGTCGTTATTGCCCTGGGGGGTAAAAAAAAAAATCTTTCAGCTTCATGCTTGTTTTTTTTTTTTTTTTTCAAAACACACACGCACAACCTTATATTTATTCCTGACCATCACATTAAGACTTTTATATAGTGAATAATCAAAGGAGTCTTTTGAAAAATCTTCTTTAAAAAAAAAAAAAAAAAAAAAGCAGATGAGCTTTTGAGATAAAACGGCCTGGCAAATTTGTACTTAGAAACCTGGGAAATGCATCAACATGCAGAAGACTGGTTTGTTGAGACAGCTGAGATGTTGGATTAACCTGCTCCCAGTTTGAAGCGTGCTCTCACCTATATAAATGATCTATGTGAATCTGTACATCCCCAGGCAAATCCTTTAAAAAGATAAAGTTTTCCCAATCTGACATATAAATCATTATTTAATTGCCTGCATTAGGCAGTTTATGCTATACATACATAGAAACATACATAGAAACATACTTACAGATACACAGCTAGCATGATGCAAACTCAAGGCCAAATAACGGCCCATTTAAATTCTAAATAAATTTAGGCAAGGCAGAAGGAAACCTTTTTTCTTTTTTTGCATCAAATACATCACCAAATGTACAAGACATTTCTCACTTTTTGCATGATTTTTTTCCAGTTAATCATACTTATTTCAGGTGTACACACAAATACCCTCTGTTCTGCTGGATTAGGAGGTCGTGTTTGACTTCTGTTAAGTAACTGTAGGAGATATGAAGAGTAGGTTATTAAGATGTGTTTCGGGAAGTGATTAAAGCATTTGAGAAGCAGAACAGCATTGCCTTACTTACAAGTAACATGATAGTTTTAGGATTTGCTGCACAGTACAGAGTCAAGGTGGGAGCTATAAAAGAAAACCTTCTCAACAAACAAGGGCCGTTCGAATCAAAATGGGACTTTCTCATGAACAAAGGCATGATTGACAGAAGGCTTCAGGCACCATACGGTGATGAGACTCTTAGCCGCAGTAACACATCTGAAAGATGCAAACGTTTTTAAAGACGGCTGTACATCGGTGAATGACTATCCTGTCCGAGATGGGTCAGAACACACTGCAATCATTCCTGTGAATGAAATCTTGAAAAACCATGGATACCTTGTCACAAATTTGCGGAGTTTTCCGTCCATCTATGGAACCTGCACGCAAAATCATTCACAATCACAACTTGCACATTACTGGAACTAGGCAGGAAGTTATTTTCTCACCCCAGTACAGTCCTGAGCTCGCTCCAAGTGATTACAGGAGTTCCTGGGAGGCCAGTGTTTCCCGATGTGAAGCAGGCTCCAGATTACTGGGAAAAACGTTTGGCATTGATGGTATACAAGCACTAGTGAAATGCTGAGGATAAAATAAGTGTAGCAGGGGATTAGCTGTATTTTCTTATTTTGGCCAATCAAAAGTCCCGGTTTGACATGAACGCCCCTCGTACTAGTAAGAAATTCAAGTTCTGCGGACAAAAAGAAGTTGCAATTGTTTTTTATTTTCTCTAACACTTGGTTACGCCTCTTATTGCCCCAATAACAGCACTAGTCTTGTCAGGCAGAATCCCCTCTGTCTTGGACTGACTGGTGCGCAATTCTGCTAGAGGTTCCTCTTCTGTTCTAAAAAATTCCACACTTTTATCCATTTGTTTACAGACCCATCAAGTCAGATTTTAAGTTCTTCCACAAAGATCCCTTCTGACTCTTTTTTTTTTTTTTGGCATGCAGACTGATTGATCACATGGCACCAATAAGTTACATGCATCAGAAGTAAATGGATGTTTGTCCACACTATTTTTTGTTTTTTTGATGACAAGTCATTTTGAAGGGGATGTAAAAGTAAAATTTTTTCACCAGTAAGAAAACAAAAAGGCATATGCTTGGTGTGAGCGCTATTTTTGAAGCTAAGCAGCTCCTCCATTTTTTTGTTGACAAAAAAAAAAAAAAGTCCCTCCCTATCTCAAGTTTCCTATTGATTCAACTAGATAAGATAAAGTCACTGTCTAAACAGATAAAGTTGGTGTGATATAGATCATTGCACAATAAGCAAATGGGATGCAACTTTTTTTTTTTGTGCATGTCCTGAGAGCCTGCCAGATGCATGTGGACAAATAGTTAATTATGATTCACAGCAAACAGGATCATAACTGCTGATTAATGTCCAAAAAACTAAATTTTTGTTAACGATGTACTGTAGGTGTGTATTACTGTTCAAGAGGAAAAAGCCGCAAGCAAGTTGCCATGCTGGAATTCCTACAGAGAATACGTACTGAAGCTTTTGGACTTTATGGTGAATTACAAACGCGGGCATATCCGATGAGGTACAAGCCAACATCGCTTATCATCCAGATGAAAAAAACATGGACACAATCTCAGTACTTACAAAAAACTGCATATAAATACACAGATACATTTTTCCACAACGCCATGGAGTTCATAGTAGAGTATCGCAACAAAGTTCATGGCACACGTAAAGTCCAGCTCCCCCTAGAGTAAGTATTTAAGTAAAAAGTGAGAGAGTGAAAAGAACATGAGAGTTATTCACAGCTACATATTTTCCAAAATAATCCAATCCAATTCACAACCCTTAAAAAAAAAAAACTTTAAAACCTAAGTTACAAAGAGAGCTCGAAAGTATTCAGGTCCCAGCAAGAATTCTTTTCTTGGGTTTCAACAGTGCTGAAAAAATCCCACCATGTGCATGTGGAGCACACACAGACAATACACGCGCGCGCACACACACACACACACACACACACTCACACACACACACACACACACACACACACACACACACACACACACACACACACACACACACACATCCATAAACCGCAGTTCAGAATTGAGGTTACTGTCCATAATGAGAGAAATTAAAAGAGGTTAGTTATTTATCCCTCCACTGACAATCAGGATCAACCAGTGGCTGGATTTTGGAATCACAATACAGCAAGGTTTTATGGATTTCTCAAGCCGGGCAGGATTTATCGGTAGGTGGAGGAGGAGGTGGCGGAGATGGAGGGATACTGGTGGTGCTGCTGGAGCTGCTACTTTTAGGGAAGACTGCAGGTTTGGGTCTGGTGGCTGGCGGCCGATTATCTCGGAAAGTGGAAGTGGAAGGAGACAGTGCCGCAGTTCCTGAGGACAGAGGGCTCTTAGGTGCTGGGCTCTTGACCGGGCGTGAGGCGGAAGGCACGTCGCTGGCCGAGCTGGCGCTGCGCTGGAGTGGGCACTGGAGCGGGTGCTGGAGCGGACGGGAGTGCAGCGGGCTGGATGGCTCGGAGACTCCGCCGCTCTTCAGCTGCTCTAGAGTGTCGAGCACAACGTCGGGAGCTGGTTTCACGCTGCTCTTCTTGTCCAGATCTTGAAGCTCGCTCAGTGCCGTGCTCATGGTCGCCTGGATTTCCTGAGGGATAAAGAGGAAAACCGTTCAAACTTTATTTGCGTCGGTGGAAAGCTAAGTGAAACAAGTTTACATATTTTTTGTGGTTTTTTTTTTTTTTTTTCACATTTTTTGCATTTTGTGCAGGTTTAGTACCACAGGTCTCAACAATGTTAACAAGGACAATAGCAATAAAGAAATAGAGCCACTTTCAATTAGATTTTTAAAGCAATCGGTGCCAAGAGGAATCATTAATGAAGGTTAACTAAGGTTTAATGTCTGTCTATTTCATATTTTACTTCATATACATGCCTTTTCTATAGTGTTGGAAATTGGTAATACTGGTAATATTTTTGGGTCCCTGGAATTAATTATCTGCATTTACATTATTCTTGCTGGAAAAGCATGTTTTGCAATACAAAATTTCACCTAATTCATATGCCGAGGTTCCACTGTAGGTAGAAGACATAATTTGATTAATAGTAGTAAATTAGCTAAAGTTACAGTAGGTAGAGGTCAAAGCTGGAAAGTTATCTAAAAATAATTTATATCTAACGTACTTAAAGTTAACAAGTAAGGTAAAGATTGTCAGCTAACTACAGATGTAAAAGTTTGCTAGATGTTAATGCTAGAAAAGTTAGCAAAATATTAATGCCAGTTAAATAGCTAAATATTACCAAAAAGGTAATGATAGTAAACATTTTAAAAATACCCAGGTAAGGTAATGGTTATTGCTAATGAGCTAAGTAAATTTACCAAAGTTAGATATAAGTTAATGCTAACAAGCTAACAAAAAGGTACCCAAGTCAGATAGACGCTAATGCTAGTAAGTAAGCTAACAATAACCAAGATTGCTAGGAGTTATTGTTAATATGCTAGCTAAAAAATAAGCTTGAAAGAGGATAATGCTAATTAGCTAAACAATATAAAAAGGTAGTGATTATTGTTACTAACAAGACAGAAAAGGAAATGTGAGAAACAAAGAAATAATGAGCATAAAAGAGGAAATAAATGCAAGAACAGGTTAAAAAAAAACTGTATTATTACAAAGTTATAGAGAGAGCTACGTTTAGCAATGACTTGTGGACTGCAGACATTCAGCCAGAAAGATTATCATCCTTTGTTTTTTTTTTAATTTCATAAAAAAAGAGAGAGATCATAGCGCTGAGAAACTTGACCTTTTAGCAGAACTGACAGGAGAACTTCACAAAAATGTTTAGACAAAAAATTATAAATAAATTAAAAAATACAAAGCTTTAACAGTACTAGATATTAGTCGAGGATTTCGGTCAAAATCATACACCTGTTTTTTCTTCAGAAACACTCGCTACAGTATACACTGCGTTTACAGCCAGCTCAAGAGGCCATTATTTTGTAGCTGCCTAGTGGGTGAGGAGATCACACAGTCTGATATAAAAGCTATACTCTAGCCAGATGCCTCCCTGGGCTTCAGCCAGCATGAGACCACTCCAAATGAACTGCTGCCTTGAGCTGGATCAATCGCGCGCCTCCAGCCAGCTGTGAAATTACTCCACAAACACAAGTCCATCTTAGAACTTCACGAAGGGAAGTCGCCACAGGGAGCAGATGCTGTGGACTACGTAGCATCAGAGGCCAACATAACTTTAGTGCAAAAGAAAAAAAAAAATCATGTACACTGTTCGCTCCATTTATCAGGGCTGGCAGTAACAGTTAAAGCTGTCAAATGTGATGGAACAGTTTAAAATCTGAAGGTGAGGTAGTGAAGCAATACAGTGCGTCTAGTGGATGAGCTTCCTCTAATCATTTTATAATAATGTTGCTGATGAATGAGATATTTAAAACTAAATTATTGCTGACCTGTGAGCTGTGCTCAGCCTGCGAGAACATTTCAGGTTCGAGAGGTCGATGGTTGCTAAAACTCTTGGAGCGTCCGGCAGGGGTTCCTCGGCGGAACTGAGGGCTCTCCACCTTGGTCTTAAGTGATGAGTGGCGGGTGATGGAGTTAAGGACACTGTGGGCGCTCAGTGGCCGCTTGTCTGAGCCCTCTTTGGGCAGCGCAGCTGCAGGCAATGAAGTTCCTCTCAGACCTCCTGTTGGCCCGGACGAGCCCTCGCCGGTTCCATCTATCGGCCGGAACGTCCTGCGGATTCCACTCGCTTCTGGACGCTTCCTCATCCTGTTACAGACAAGGACCGGGTATTGTTTTCTTTTCTACAATTTACATCAAGGATTATCTTTTAAAACAGCCATGATAATTCATAAGCACACTCAGGACCATGTTCAAACTGACATCCAATCTGACAGTTAATTCTCTTATAGAGATTATGACTGTGCGCTGATTTAGGGACAGCCATTATAGCAAAGTTGACCTTTACAATATTAATGTCATTTACTGTATTGGCAAATGAAGCAGTGCATCAGACCTAATGACTGGAATTTATTGCACCTGAAATGAATACAGGATGAATGATAATATGAATGATCACGATGTCTGAAATCACACTTTATTCCTTTCTCTACGCACACTTAAATATTAACTGTGTGTAAAAAGAACTGACAATGCACTTACTTGTTGAGGTTGGCCAGATATATGTCGGCTACATGGCTTCCAATGGGAGAGCTGGCATTGCCTCTGGTAGACACTTTCTCCTCTATTCCCTCATGTGGTGGCTCTTGGTCACCTTTCGGACTCCCCCGACCTGTATAACCACCATCACCACTGCGAACGTAACACAAGCTGTATCATACCAGACACTATAATAAAGCAAAGTATCTATTTTTTTACTACTAAATAACTTAGCAGCTTTTAGGTAATGTTGACTTTCCCAACAGAAATGGAATGTAAATTTACATGTCCTGGAGCACTATGTACTGATGGGGTACGAGGCCGTCAACGCCATTGTGTCGTCCCTCCCACCAGTCGTCAGACGCACGGTGGTACAGCAGCAGCGAAGCGCCCTTCTTAAATGAGAGCTCGCGGTTGTTACGCCCTGAGTAGTCGAAGCGCGCGATGGCCTCGATGGGGTCGGAGTCTGAAACGTTCAACGAGCCTAGGTGTCAGATGTCGGAGATGACGCATGGCCAGGAGAAGACAGAGGAAAGAATGCGCCGAAATGAGCGAGAAGAGGAAAAGAGAGATGACAAAAGGGAGGATTATTGCTTAGGTAGCCAGGCAGGTTAAAGCACATCCTTTATCACCAGGCAAGTTGCTGTAGCCATGCAAATTATTAGAGAAAAAGCATTTCAACAGTAAACCAGACATGGAAATGCATGCAAAGTGCACACAGCAAACAAACTTGGCATTTTTAACAGCAGAACAGAGAGAAATGTCTGAAAAAATAATAAATCCAGAAGACAAACTTCTGCACTCATTTCTATGTTATAGTATTTCTAACACGACATTCATAATATAGCATTTTGTGTCATCAGTGTATATTGATTTTATACAACAGTTCCTTGAGCCCCATTTACTATCAACAGAATAGGATTTGTTTATTTAATCGGTTAATTTGCTCCTCCAACAGATATCCTTCCATGATAAGCAAACCTAGCGTTACTCTGACGACCAACAGCAATTAGTATATTTAATAGGGGTGAACATTTTCTAACTGGTAATATGTAGCCAAAAAGTGAGGTGAATAAACCATGGGGGTGGTGTACAGTTCTGAGAAAATGTACATTTTCACTTATCATTAGAATATTCCACTTATATTAGCTAACTTCAGAGTTCCGGGGTTGAATCCTAAATGGAGCAAAATGAAAAGCCAGTACACTATGGTGAACAATCTCATGTTCCATACATCAAGTAGTGCCCTTAATTAGGGGTTAGAGACAGATTTGGGATTTACAGTAGCCTTGTGTTAGAAGATAGTTCGCTTTGATAGTCGAAAATTATTCTCATTAAGATGACAACGTTAATGGATGCGTTTTCTTTCGACACTTTCAGTATCGTGAACCATTTAGACCTACTTTCACCATTTTGTGATCGACAGTAAGTTAAATTAACGATTGTTAATGTATCACTGTGACGTGGAGTGATACGTACAGTTTAAACATCCCAGTGGTGTAAACCTTTACATCATTACTCATGGGATGCCTCTCGTCCAATCAGAGTACTCGGTCAGAACTAACTATTGTATAGTAATATTTAACGTTTCTTTAAAAATACTATATATATATCGTAAAGCAGCTGAAAAACAACTAAAGGTGCCTTATAATACATTTTAGATTTTAACAACTTTAATTTACATTTAAATCTAAAGCATAAATCACTGATATAATACAGATAGTATACTTTAGAATGAAAGCATAGATTTTAAAAAAAAGTGTTCTCAATCTAGACTTCGTATAAGCAGAATTCTCATATCTACCATCTTTTAAAAATTCCAGTATATTATATGCACTTTTATGGCTTAAAATTTTCAAGGATTTTAAGCACTTAAATTCCCAGCATTTTTAACCAACTTTTACTGCGTTCTCCAAATTCCCCAAACACCGTTTTCATTTCTATATAAATGTAAAAATTGAGGTGCAATAAGTTATAAGCATGTATCCCGTCTAGTAGTGTTTAAACTCACCATCATCACTGTTATGGGTGTCTGAGACGGCGTCGGGTGCTGGTTCGTCCACTAGGGGGGGCTCACTGTGTGGACTATCACTGAGGACAAAATACATTGAAGCGCAAGTTGAGACAAACCTCGGCCGAACGTACACATTAGCAGACATCGGTAACGACGATATAACCCAGCTCAATCATGCTTACCCGCAATCACGTTAATAAAACCTCTAAATCTCTAAATCATTTGTGTAAATTGATACAGCAATTACTGGTCACATCAGATGACAAAAAAGGAAAATCCCAATGGGACATGGCCTGGCGTATCCTGAGACCTGGTTACTGTTTCTACTTTTTCATCTCCTCTGCTGAGATACAAACAGCTGTGCGGTTGCTTTGAAGTGAAAATGAGAGCTTGGGTAAGGCTTCTAAAGCAGCACCTACTGCCACGAGTCTGCTGGGAAAAATAACCAAACAGGTCAAGGTTTTTATGAGAGAAGACCTTCATGATTTTTATCTAAACCATGTGTGAATCTCACTCAGTGTTCTTGTCTGCTGATAGATATCAGCAATAAAATGCATTTTGTATAGACAGTGCATCATAGAAATATTCTGTTCTGCTGAAATGCTTACATACTCTGATGTCGCTTTAACATTTCAGCTCTCATGAACGGGTCATGCGAAACATCGCCGTAATAATCATTTCCTTCCAGACTCCATGGAGGTTTGCCAGCAGAGGTCGGCTGAGCAGGCGCACAGTCTGATACCTGTCCTGTTTCCCTTTAGTCTAACGCCATGTGATTTACTAAGCAGAGAGCCAGTACTAATAAAGGCTGCGTTTCACAGGATGGGAGCGAGGGAGTGTGGGACGCTGGGAGTTGGAGGGATGAAGTGCTAATTGGGTCTTTGGGATTATAGCGCAGCTCTTGGCAAAGCTCACATGCAATGGCCACTTTTTGCAGCTGAAATAAGCAGCACTGGTGTGTTTGTGTGTGCGAGCGAGAGAGAAAATGACAGCATTCATCTGTACATCAGTATTCTTGTTGTTTTACATACAATATATTGCTCAAAGTATCAAGTCAAACCGGGACTTGCGATAGAACTGCTCATGAAAGAAGGCATAACTTGGCATATCCTGTGCTCTCACCCTAGCTCCTAACTTTGATATGCAAAAAAATGATTTCAATGTGCTTTAAGGTACATGTGGCAAATAGTTGAATCTTAATCTTAATTTGAACAAATTAAGATTAATTTGGGGTGTTCCTGGGAGGCCAGTGTTTCAAACGTGAAGCGGGGAGTCCAATCATGGCTCCGGCGTAATGAGAAAGCTTTCTGCCATGATGGTATCCAAGCTCTAGTGAAATGCTGAGATACTGTAGGTGCATTAGTGTAGCAGGGGATTATAGATATAAAAGAAATAAAGATAGTTTTACCTCTAATAATTTCAGTACTGTTAATCAAACGTCCCAGTTTTGACTTTTCCTTTAAACACCCTGAGAAGTGGAATTTTATCATAGAATACTCATAAATATTAATAGCTTTCTGTTAAATAAACAAAAAGACACGTCCCATCTGCGGCGCCATCTGTATTCACATGTCTGTTTAGTTACTGAAGTGTATTTTTAGACATGCATTCCTCTATACAGACCGAACTGAAATGTTTATGATCCAACGCATCCAACACATCCAAACATAAGGATTGACTATTTGCTTTACTTTCTGACGACGTGTAATCCCGAGTTTGTACACGGATTACAAATAAGTGTGAAAGTAAACAAAGTAAATAAATGTCATATATTTCAGAAGAAGATTCGATTTTTTTGCTATTAATATATTGGAATTTAAAAATAAATAAATAAATAAAAACATATGTGAAACATAAAACAATATATTGTCCAAAGGATATAGAAACGTTTATACTTAAATGTAAATGCATATATCTGTACTGTACCTCTCATCTAAAAGCTCTTTATGTAAAATGATCCTTCTGAATGCATGGCTTAGACCAAATGGTTCCTGTGCAAACAAAAAGTCTATAGTTCCCTGATTTTCATCTTAACGCCCACAGTACCATTAACAAGGTCAAAACCTGTATTATTTGACCTTCTAAACTGACGCTGCTACTTTGCATTAAGAGAGACTGAACAATAAAGCAACGCTGCACCATCAAGTACGTTCCTGTATCAATCTATGAAAAATATTCTAGAACAGGAAATGTGGATGCGCATACTGAATGTTTAAAATCTGAATCACTCTCTATCGTTCCTTAGCATCTTTAACTCCTTCTCTAACGATCCTGAGTCAGCACTCTGAGACCTACAGTATTTCCTCCCGCAACATTCAAACACATGTTATAAAACAGTGAGCGTCCATGCCAGTAATAAAGGACCCTCTTAAAAACATGAGTAAGCGCACGTCAGCCGAGACGAATCTGGTCTCCATCCAGAACTGAGCCCCGGTGACCAGACTATAAGGGATGGAAATGACACACGCTGAGGGTGCTTCTTGCTACTAAAGAGGCGCATAAAGAGGAGTGTGTGTGTGATACTGTAAGTGTGACAGATACGGTTTAAATGGATTTCTGGGATTTATCATTGTAGTGAAGTCAGCTTCTGTGGTGAGCCTCCTGTTTTAGATCATTTCACATTGAGCTATATATTAATTTCAGCTTCTGTGGTCCAGAGCACATGTGGAAATCAGTTATTGGCTAGAAAACAGGTACATAATATGACAAAATGTGGAAAAACATCATGTTTATCATGTTTATATTCGAAGTACTTTCTACTATATGAACTACATATTGTACAGGAGGCAAAGATTATTGAGTAATTGTACTAAAGTCATATATTTTTTACTACTTTTATTTTTGCTTTTGACCTTCAAAGTCATCTTATCTTATTTTTCCTATTATTTCACAGCAGGAGATGATGGGTTGTCTCATTTGCCACAGAAAAAATCCAAGTGTTTAAACTACTCATGCACAAGCAAACACACACCCACACACACACCCACACACACACACACACACACACACACACACACACACACACACACACACATACATACATACATACATACATACATACATACATACACACACACACACACACCCACACACATATACACACACACAAAATCCAGCTGACGGAAAATCAGAGCTCACCAGTATTCTTCAGTGGCTCCTGCACGCTCATACACTGGGCCCTCAAGCTCACGTAGCCCGGGGAAGATGCTCTCATGGTGGATGATGATAGTCTTGATCAGCTCGTTCACATGGGCCTGGCAGGAGACCTGGTCATGACCCTCAGGCACAGACATCAGTGTGGGACCAAAGCAGATGGCCAGGTTATAGGGGTCCATCATGTTGTCCTCACTGTACTGGGACAGGCTGCACAGAAAAAATAAGAAAAAGAAAATGATAATTTTTTTTTTTTGCAGAATTAGAATGTCTGGGTGAAAATGGTATTCCTTTGATCTGCACTTAGCAAGATGGAAATGCATACAAAAAATAAAAAAAAATAAATTTTTAGAACCAGGTCAAATAAAAGTCACTATTGATCCTTTTTTTATCTGACACCGAAATAACGAGGCTTTTTCACATTATCTAATAACAATAACAATAATAATAATAATAATAATAATAATAATAATAATAATAATAGTGTCAATCAAGAATTATCAATCAAAATAAAAAAATTAAGAGAAAAAGTAACAAACAAACAAAAATAAATAAATAAACACATCTGTGTCCCCAGTTGTTTTTGGCTGGCACTCTCATGCTCCATCTTTTTGCTCACCTTTAAATTTTTTTGTACTGAATACAAATAATGCTCTTTTTATTATATTTAAGAAATAGTTTTAAATGCCCAAAATCTGCCATTATCACAGAATCACGGTTAACATATACAGTAAACCAGAAAATGTGCCAGATTAAAGAGACACACCCTTTTTCAAACATTTAACCTTGCCAATGAAAGTTCATTATGCCTGAGGCCTGAGACAATGCTGTGTGATTGTCCTTGGGGAAATTACGCTCGTTTAGCACATCTCTCACTGTCCCACAGCGCACTATATTGTTATCATGATCTGTGATGAAACCATGAGTCAGACAGGGCTGTAGTGAATCAGACACACTGGGAGGAGGCGGCTAGGGCACTGGGGTCAAACAAATCCATATGGGGATGCCTGGGTTGAGATTTATGAGTGGTACAACCACTTCCTTTTCTTCCTTTTCATCTTTTACTTGTTTTTTTTTTCTGTCCCATAATAGGGCACGTTTTAGGGCTAGACCCCATATTTGGAAGTTATTAGAAGCACAGGGCTGATTAGACTGGTTGTACTTAAAGGCATGTGTATAAGTGCGCTCACTAACCACACCGTTACAAGACTGGACGTACCTCATCTGGACTTTTATTCAATAATTTCTAATCTGAGCAGTTTAGATGAATCTACACAGAGGTGAAAGATAACAAAATAAATGTACTTTGTTACTGTACTTAAGTAAATACGTCTCACCTCTGTATCTTTACTTGAGTAGTTTTATTAGAAGATACTTTTTACTATTACATCACTACGACAGTGAGGCGTAATATCTGAAAGTGGGAAGCTCGCCACCTGCTGAACATTATGCGTAATTGATTTTCCTTTGTGTAATTGTGTTACATGTGTCTAAGATCAGAAGGGGAGCTGGCAGCAGGCAGCGATGAGTTCAGAACATTCAGACAGAGAGAGAGAGAGAGAGAGAGAGAGAGAGAGAGAGAGAGAGAGTATTTTACTATGACTTAAAGGCTACTGTGATTTAATACAAGCTCAGTACTTAAATACATTTGAAGGTGAGTACTTTGTACTTTTACTCCAGTAGATGTGCAACGTTTAGGATTTCTACTTTTACTTGAGTAATATTTGAGTCTGAATTATATTATACTATTAATTTACTCTTTCCCACCACTGTAGCACATGGATTGAAGATTGCTGTTGTAGGCCATCTGCCTCAAGTGCTTCCGGAGATGCTTTCCTGCTCATCAAAGGTTATTTGAGTCACAGTAGACTTCCTGCCAGCTTGTTCCATCCTGACGTTTCTCTTCTAACCATTTACACTTGGAGCAATGTATTTTTCATTTAATTTGCATTTTTATTGAACAACCTTTCCTTTATCCTTCGAACCCTGTCCTACCAATAAGACACTATTAACCACTTATTGATTTTCTTGCACATGATTGAGATGCTAATTATACAAAAGCATGTTCTTTATATGTTGATATGCAAGTGAGGTTAAAAAAAAAGTATTCAAAGAGAAAGTTTCAGCTTTATAGAGCCGTTCTGTCACTAGACTATTATAGTTGAGCAAACTGAGGACTCTTTCAGCAAGGAAGCAGCCTGAAAGCAACACTATACCTCTCTATCCTTTTATCCCACTCTCTTTCTCTCTTTACCCCTCACTCTGGCTCTGATATCTGGCCTGGAGTGGCTTTTGTCTGTTGGGGAAACCACACAGTTCTGCACACACACAAGCCATTAGCTGGAGCAAAAGCAAAACCATATCAAAGCTTGGGATAGGAATGGGAGCATTATAAGGAGCCTTGACTTCAGCATGGACCTGCATTTCTTCCAAAAAGAGGAAGAAAGAGGAACAAAGTATACCTTATAATAAAACAGGCTTGTAAAATGGAAAGACTATAAAGCACATAGGTTCAGTTTTAGAAACCCAAAGCTGTGGTCTACCAAGCAAAAGTTGACAGGCTGACCAATCCCGGTGGAGTCCAGCTCCAGTTTCGGCTCTAAATCACAAATTAACCGCAGACACGAACGGTGACCTCATTTGCCAAATCTCCGTGCAGCCCTCACAGCTTTTAAACCTGGCCCAGATGTACAAAACATCTGTCACAGTGCTGATCTAGGATCAGCTCCAACTGACCGTACTGCAAGTCAGTGAAAAGCACTTACTGGTTGAGGAACGCGAACAGGTATCGCATGATGACCAGGGTGTTACTGGGAAGAGACAGGAGCACCTTGTGGATGTGGGCAGCTCGATCCTGGAGATTCTCCATGGCTGCAGGGACACAAATCAGGGCGGTCAGTTTTTACATTAAAACATCAGGTCAAACACACCAATATTCCCAAACAAAACTAAAAGAATAGCGAGCAGAACGTTTGTTCTCTGAAACAGGGTGACCAACGTGTCTTACAAATAATACTGCTACACCATACAGACACACCATAAGAGGAAAATGGATTTTGAATTGATAGCTTTTGTCTTGCTCAGCATGTAGAGTATTCATTGTTCTCTGTTCTTGTGAAAAACTAGTGAATGATAGATGATAGTCAGATTAAATCATTGTCTAGCTGAAACATTGAAGAACACCTGGTGGGTAAATAGTGACTTTTTGTTTTTGAACTTATTATATTTGTGTATGCAAAATTTCGTTATAGCTTGCAGGAGTAAGGGATTTACCTCTACTGCCTCTAATGCCTTTTTTATTTTATTTTGAGAACAAAATGTAACAGATGGAGTAAATACAAGGGGTGTTCAAGTCAAACCGGGACTTTGATTGTGCAGAATAACTTAACACAGTTACGAGACAAGAAACTGCCTTTATTTCTTTATACAATCCCCTACACCACTAATGCACTTATCCCAGTGTTTCACTAGTCCTTGGATACCATCAAGGTGGAAGGATTTCTCAGTACGCCGGCGCCATGTTCAGACTTGCCTGCTTCAGGTCTAAAACGGATCTCAGGAACTCTTAACGGTCCAAATATGTGGAAATAACTTGGATCCGGGTCAGGCCTGTATGAGGGACCCGGCATTAACTCCTAGCCGAGTTGCCGTAATGTGCAAGTGGTGCAGAACAGAATGCTTGCCGAAGATTCACGGAAACGACCGCAGTGGGATCCGGCTCGTCATTCATCGACAGAGGGCATTCTTTAAAAATGTTTTTATTGTTATTTTTATGTTTAAAATGTTTACAAAATTATGGTGTAGACGCTTGTAGAATCATCATATTCACCACCCTAATGAGCATTTGTAAAGTATAACAAATAATAAAGAAGAAAAAAGAAAAAAAAAAAGCAAAATTAGGTACATCGTAAAGTATTTGAACTTATTCTGATCTATTAGGGAAAAAAACACTATGGGATCTTAAACAATTCAATGTAGATTGCATTTTTTTCTTATTATTATACCTTATATACAGTATAGTAAATATAATGAAATAGCAACAATGTGTTAGATTGAACAGCAGTCTAACACACTGAGATTTGTTCTGCCTGGAGTGGTGTGTAGTGTGAGGAAGTAAATGGGGCGAAGTGCACACTCACAGACACAGGTCATGAGGTCATGGAACACTTCCTTCGGGAACAGGGCGTTTTCTAAGCCTCTGAAGTAGAGTTTGAGGACGCCGGCGATGGAGTCCATGTCGTGATCGTTCTGATCTCCTGCCAAAGGATCCTCACCTGAAAAAGAGAGTGTGTGTGAGAGAGAGAGAGAGAGAGAGAGAAGTGCTAAGATTAATTTTGGCAACTGAATACAGTGAGTCATCCATTTCATAATGCTGAGAGCTACAAAAAATAAAGAGAAAGAAGAGAGTTGGATTAGATCATCTTACCTCTCTCGAAGGCGTTCTTAATGTCGTTGACCTCCACTTGTGAGCCAGACACTCGGAAAATGCCCTCATGGTGCAGGCCTGCAGACAAAGTGACATCATCTTAGTCGCATTTCCAAGTAAGGGATCCTCAAGGAATCGCTTCTTCATTCGGTTTTCACTTGACTAGCGAGTTTTAGGTTTTTGATAAGATTTGCATGGCTTGAACTACGATTCATTTCAGAAAGATTGATTAAGCAATGCTCAAAGCCAGACCACAGTTTTTTTTTGGGCTGTTCTAAATGAAAATTTATGAGCTGCAGTATTAAATGGTTTTGGTGTACAGAGCAGACATGGTGATTAATGAACCGTATTGAACATTTTGTTCATTTGGACAGGGAGGGAAACAGGAGCTGCAGCCAGGAGCAAGAAAAGAGAGAGAGAGAGAGAGAGACATTACCGTGTCGGCTGATGAAGCGAATACAGCTCTCCACGATCAGCGGTATGACCTGAACGGATTCCTAAATAAATTAAAGAAAATAAAGAGTGGTCAGAAAGAGGAGAGATATGAGAAGGGTTGAAAAAATGTATATATTTTTACGAACAAGGGCTCCTGTTAAAGAACCGGGCATTGAAAGTGTAATAATATTTGTGAAGGGATAGAGGTTTCAGACCAGGAAAGGGGGAAAAGCAGCAAGCTCCGAATCCATGGGGGGAAAAAAAGGGGGCTACTGAATGTGGTGGTTGCTAGGAGACCGCTTCTTTTCACAGCTTCCTTTTGTTTGTTTGGGAAAAACGGAAATGGCTGATCGAGATGGAATTTGGGGCACGTTGGGCTCGGTGGAGGTCATGCCAAGACACACACTCGTGCACACACTGGCTCGATTCAGTCAGAGTTTACTGGTTTTAAGTAGGCACATACGGTATATGTATGGATATTCATTTCTGACAGGTTCTTACCTGCAGGGAATATGTGGCAACAGTGCTCTTTTGTGGCTTTGTTTTGTACTGGAGATCAGATCTGGGCATCTGGAATATTTTTCAAGGGGGCCAAATGAAAAAAGGGTTTTTTTAAATAGGGGGGAAAAAAAACACAATTGAGTCATGATGAAACCAAAGAAATGAAACCCCTACCAAAGATGCTAGCGTGATTCCAGACACAATATATGACTTGTCCTCATTTTTCTAACTAAGATGAAATGTTCCTGAGCTTAGAATCCTGTAACACTAATTCCAAGTTTGCACTGATTCAAAAGCGTCAGGTCGGAAATTTGTGTTAGTACCTAAGGAATAGTAGTGAGTTTCTTTGACGTATTGGATTTTAGATGAGGGATTCAAGCCCCTCTGTCTGGTTTCTTTTAATTCTGTGGTAAAGGTTTTAACTAGTGTGTCACTGAATGGTTTGTTCAGTATGAAACAAATATGAAACTCTCCGCTAATATGATCAAAATACTAATAGAAGGAATAACTTTAAGAAATTTTAGTTTTTTTTTTAAGCAGCTTCAAATTATAAAGAATTCTACAGCTGGGATTATGTGAGCTAAACTTTGTATTTACCACATCACCTATTCTTGGATCATCTCTATTGGCTTCCAGTTTCTTCCTGCATTCGGTTTAAACTGTACTTCTTTAAGGCTCCTCATAATCTTGCCCCTCCCTGTGTATCTCGTACACTTCTACTTTCTCGCTGGGATCCTCTGGACCGGGGTTGCTTAGGCTACTGGATTTTATACTTAGCAGATTAGCTGCTAAAGTGTTCCCCGAAGTTGCACCAGGGCTCTGGAACTCATTCCCGTCTGATATTCCTCTTTTCTTTTTCTTTTTTTAGTCGACCTACTATAGCTTTTTACACTGTCTTATTTACATCTGTAATCCACGAAGGCTATACTGAAAGAAATGCAAAAGTGGGCATGATTCTTAATGAACTAATGCAGATCATTCAAAAGCATTTGTACAGTAACTCTTCTTCCAAATGAAGTAAACTACTACTGCTAAACATAGTCCATCTTTTATATCCTTATTCGAAAATCCCACTTTGTCACAGCTTATGGACTCCAACTGCACTGTGAGATGACACCATTTACAGCAGTGATAGATGAAGATAAATGGATAAAGAAGGGAGAAACCAGCATTGAAGACAAACCATGCAGTTGGGTACCATCAACGATGAAAGAAGGGGATTTTCAACCCAGGATTCAAGAGTTGGGATGGAACCAATGGCGCAGATGCATCGTTGTGATGAAAAGTACTCGACCAATATGTGGAATTTGAACACCCTATGTCAGTCAATAAATAAGTTACGTTGGATTACGTTCAAACTTAATTCTTTTGATTGGGTAAAGCTGCTTTGCGACAATGTCAATTGTTAAAAGCGCTATACAAATAAAATTGAATTGAATTGAATATTCTTTTGACTGCTCCTTGTTTATTTTTCAAAGAATTATTTTCTGACTTCAGCATGATATTGTGAATTTTATGGCCTTAATGTTTTTTTTATTATTATTATAATAATAATAATTATTATGGTGTTTGTGAATTAAACTTTCTACAATCAAATTATTGTTTTATATATAATTTTATTATTTTATCGTGTAAAGTGAAGTGTCCTTGTGTGTCTTGAAAGGTGCTTTATAGATATAATGCATTATTGTTATTATTATTATTATGATTATTATTATTGTTGTTGTTGTTGTTGTCATTGTTGATAGTGGTCTTAATTGTGATGATATTTTCAAATCAGGCTTGCTTTAGATCCCTTTTTTAATCGTGTCAATGAAACAGATAGATTCACAATGAAACTGATATTCATAATGAAACTAATATTCATAATGAAACTGATAGATTCACAATGAAACTGATAGATTCACAATATCAATCACTGACACTAAATGCAGTCTAGTCTGTAATGCACTCATCTCATCCCTAGGGGGCGACATGAACATTGAGCTATTCGGATTTCGTGCACAAATATGAGATTTTGTGCATTTCTTTTGTTTTCTCCGTCTGCAATTTGTGTTAGAATAAAGCGACGGAGGAAAGAGGTTGGCCAAATGAATCTCACATGATTTACAGATGATTACAGGATGGCACTGCCAGGAAGACGAGGAGCCGGCGTATGGGGACAGCGTGTGCCCGATACCTCGCCCCCTTTAGAATTACACTAGTGTGTCTGTGGGGATTTTATTCCAGGCTCGGTGAGGGACTTTTGCAGCCGTCGGGGGGGGGAGTGTAATACCAAGTGGCACAGGAGGTGTAACAGTATGTGTTTTTCGAGTTGATGAGGCACATAAAGAAAAGGTGGAGCAAATGGGCTCAGCGGGGCACCGTGATTAGAGGAGGAGCTCACGCAAACACGTACGCACACACGGGGAGTCAAACATTACCTGTTTTTTCACGGTCGAGTTCCTCCCTCCACTGAAGACCATGAGGAAGAGAGAGACACAGAGATAGATGATGATCATTTTCACTCCATGCTGCTCCCATTTCACTACACACATGTGCATCTATAGCCCTTAACCACTACAAATTATCCTCCAGAGTGTAGCCCTATTTTTACACTCACACACACACAAAATCACAAAGAGCCACAACCAGGGGCTAACGTGAAAGAAAGAAAAAAAAAAGAAAGAAAAAAGTGCTGCCGTGTAACCTCATCCTATTTCTCTGTTCCATAATGAATCAATCAGCTGCTTTAAATAAATACGTCTAGACTAGATATTTATGATATAAACTACACATCAAAAGAAAACATCTGGCTGATATTAGGCTACTCCTGAGATTCATTAGTATGCGCGTACCACACCTACCTGGCAGGGCAACAGTCAGTCTTTTGACCTGGAGAGAGAGAGAGAGAGATAGAGTGTGTTAGTTAAACAGATAAATACAGGAGAACAGGATGATATCTATCTTTCTTCCTTCCTTCTTCCCTTCGGACTTCCTGCTTTGGGATCCACATCACCTTGGATAAAAAAAATAAAAATAAAAAAACCCTACTCAACCCTCCCTCTCCCCACACACTCTACACAGCTGCTAGACAAAGAGACATACACATGTACCCCCTAACCCATCTCTCATGATACAATGCTAAGCAACACACACACACACACACACACACACACACACACACACACACACACACACACACACACACACACACACACACACACACACACACTTTAATCACGCCACAGTGAGCTAGCTTCCTCCTGAATTAGCACGCTTCTATACACCCAGGTGCTCCTAAATTCAAACGAACATGCAACCAGACAAACATCAATTAAGGCCGTGTCTGCCGATCACCCAGCATGCACTGCAGCATCTTCAGGGTCTAAATGGGCAAGTACTGTAACCGAGCATCCCTCTCACGACAGTGTACACCCGACAAGCCCGCGCGTACAGTACAGTAATGACAGTCATTAGCATCTAGACTTGTGTAGCCGTAAGGAACGCGACGCCGCTGTGCCGTGCGCTCATTACACACTCGAGGATCGCATCAGTCAGTATGAGCAAGCTTTTCTGCCTCTTCCATCTGTTCCGGTCGACACCATCTCAAATCCTCCCTGCTGACTCCGTAGGACTGGAGGAATGAGAGAGTGGGAGGTGAGACAGAAAAACAGAGAGACAGGAGATGAAATCTGCCTCTCCTCAAATAGCTTACTGTTCTCCAACTCCCTTCTTCCTCTGTGTACACGCGTACTGGACGGTAGCGTCCAAAAGTCTGCAGGAGTCAAGAGCGCGCCGCGTAGAACTGTTTTGCATTACATCAGTTAGGAAAGTTTAATTGTGTAAGGCTGAGGCAAGGGAAAAATGTTCAAAGTACGCCCATGCACGTGAGGAGCTGTGCATTACATTGTGTCATGCTGGAATAGATGAGTTGCTGTTTACTGTTCTCAACAGACCTTTCAATTAAACCTGCTTTGCTCATAAGTGAGACATAGATGACTTTTTCCACTACGCACAATTATCCATTATGAAAAAGTACTGGACAATCAAGCACTGACAACTTAGAATAAAATCCATCAAAATGAATTCGATATCACAAGAAAATGTCTTCACTTTGATCACATATTAAAAAAAAAGAAAAAAAAAAGGGTATTTTAATCAAATTCTAATTTTATTTGTCACATACACAGTACGATATGCAGTGAAATGCTTATACGACCGCTTGTGACCTTTAAACACAAATTATCAATAGAAATAAAAAGAAAAATAAATTAGGGAATGGAAACGAATAAAATATAGAGAAGATAAGAAGAACGGAATATAAAATATGGGATATAGTAAAGAAAAATTATAAAAAAACAAATGTCTATAAATGTCCGGAACTGTCCAGGGTGAGTGCAAATGTGCAAACGTGCATGAGTGAACAATGTATAATGTCCATAAATGGGCTATATTGTCAGTTGTGAGAAATGATGTAACATGATCTTACTCTTTAGTGATATCACACTGCACATCTATGAACATTACGCTACTGCACATTCTCGCATATTTGCATATTTACGGACGTTACACAAATCGCACTATTATACCTATATAATAATTTTTTTATATATTGCGTTTATAATCAATATATTCGGAATCCATTCAGAATATTCAGACTTTTCATTCAATATATATAGAGTTTCAATCAATCTATTCAGAATCCATTCAATATATATAGAGTTTCAATCAATATATTCAGTTTTCATTAAGTTCTCTCATGAATATTTTCCTATACAGCATGCCATATACATTTTTAATTCCTGTTTTAAATTTTTTCCTTAATTTCATAACCTATTTTTCTACTGATTGTTTATTCTCTTTAGTGTAAGGTCACGGGCGGTCGTATAAGCATTTCACTGCATATCGTACTGTGTATGACTGTGTATGTGACAAATAAAATGTGAATTTGATTGACACATGCTACAGTGCTTGTAAATTTTCAAATATGATTGATCTGATTTTTTTTTTTTTTTATCACAGCAGCTTGTACACCTTTTACAAGTTATTTATTTATTTATTTATTTTTATATAGTACACTGTGGCGGCACGGTGGCTTTAGTGCTTAGAACCGTTGCCTTGCACCTCCAGGGTCCGGGTGTGATTCCCGCCTCTGTGTGCATGGAGTTTGCATGTTCTCCCCGTGCTTGGTGGGTTTCCTCCGGGTACTCCGGTTTCCTCCCACAGTCCAAAGACATGCAGATTAGGCTAATTAGCGTTCTCACATCGCCTGTAGTGTGTGAATGAGTGCGTGTATGTGTGTGTGCCCTGCGATGGATTGCCACCCCTGTCCACAGTGTACCCCGCCTCATGCCCCAAGTCTCCTAGGATAGACTCCAGGCCCCCCCGCGACCCTGAATACAGGATAAGGTGGTACAGACGTCAAGTGAGCGAGTGTGTAATACACTGCCTGACAATCGATCAGTCTTCAGAAGAGTCAAATTACTGGCCTGCACTATTAAAAGTAAAGAAAACCACTAAGAAGATCTGAAATGACTGGAATTGCATTAAGAGCTGTCCAACACATTATTAAAAGCTGGTAGGATAGTGCAGTTGTGGGGCCACTTATTAATGAGACTAATTAGGGGGAGAAAAGTTTCAGTTCGCTAGGGTTCATTAAGATTAAAGCAATGGAAAAAAGGTCACGTGGGCCGATTGACCCTATTCCGGAGTGACGGGCGTGTCAGCCTAAAAAGGGAAGCACAAGAAGCGATGCATCTATCATGCATAGTGCCCACTGTACACGAAAGTCTTACATAGGGCTCTCTCTCCCGCTCTTTCCTTCTTTCACACACACACACACACACACACACACACACACACACACACACACACACACACACACACACACACACACACACACACACACAGTACAGTAGATCAAACAACTCACAACAGCCTACAGTAGATCACTTACTCTCTCCCAGGGTCTTCTGGATAAGGTCATGCTTGGCCTCCAGTTTGGTAATGAGGTTCCTTCCCTCTAGGAACTCCTTCAGTTTCTGAAAGAAAGAATGCTGACCTGTCATCGATTTGCCTTTCACCATCCATCTCCATTATTTGTCTACACGTGATACTTTGCGTCCTCTTCCTCTTTTTTCTCCAGATCTAATCTGTGTCTCATTCTCATCATTTCTTTAACAACATGGTTCCTCTTCATGTCCCACACACTGGCTGCTATAAATATTAAAGGGCTGAGGGCATCAAAGGCATAACCGTTCATTTCTCGGAGGGTGGACAACACATACAGTATCTAACACAACAGAGAGAGAGAGAGAGAGAGAGAGAGAGAGAGAGAAGGGAATGATAATGATGGTCGTCTCTAGTGATGCTTATAATGTCGTGCTCTCAAACAAGAGAGAGACAGTTAAAATGTCAGGGGGGTAAGAACGGCATAAAAACGAAGAAAGAACAAGAAGATGGAGGAAGCGAAGTGAGGAAGTTGGCAGGGGGCGCAATGCTGGAGGGAAAGATCCGTGTTCTGTTTCAGATGATAAAACACGCCTCTAGATAATCAATGCTTCTGTTACGTAGCTCATATTGATTATCAAGAAAGATGTGCTCCTCTGAATCAATGCTATACATTGAAAAGGACACTCTGAATTATTGTTTGTAGATAGAAACCTCTGCATGAAACACTGAGTTATCATTTATTTAGACTCTTAAAAAAATGAAGGACATTAATAATAAGAATAATAAATAAATCCCTTAAAGCTCAGCATACTGTAGGTCAACGACCTCAAGAAATTTGTGCTTCCATGGCAGCCTTGCTAGTAGTGTGGAGGCTTCAGACTTCAAACTGTTTTTCAGATACGTCGGGTACAACAAAAGTTATCCTTACTTTTATAAAGGGTAAATTTTAGCACTTTCAGAATATGGGAACGACGTCACAAAAATGAAGGTCTAGAGAAAGAAAATGAGCACATTATGCTATTTCGTTCATAGAAACAACCGAAAACAACTATAATTGCTATAAAGTGCTCTTTCTTTGCCTCTGTGACTGCTCTGAGCATTAAGCTTTAATTCTACAAATTACAAATAGACAGCCAGTTACGGTATTCCCTTATTAAAAAGAACAAACAGCTGCAGCGGATCAGCAGATGCACCGCCTTTATTCATTCTTCATTTTTGTCATCTTCTAGTCATCTCTAAGTATCAGTCGATCAGTCAAACCCAACGCTTTCATTTCAGCTAAGGTCCTACATCACAAATCTCTTAGATACATCTGTACATTCAGCAGGATCAATCGAGAGTGCAGTTAGTGGGAGTGTCTAGGATGGACTACGATTAAGAACCGTCTGAACGATGTCTGGAAACGAGACCTTCACATCAAAGGCTTTTGCAACTGTCGAACCAAATGTCAGAGGCTTTCCGAAACCTGCTTTGTACAGTATACAGTATGCGTAATAATGCACTGCATCAAAATGCATTGAAAAGATACTCAAAACAAGATGAGAGGGTACGAAGAAAAGACTCCGAATGAACGTGTATTTATTATTAGTAATGTGTAAACAAAGAAAACCTTTACATATCAAATGTAATACTTGCCTTTTGGTTGTACCAATTTGCTCACTCAGTTGCATTCAATCAAACCGCACATACCAAATGACTCTATTTGCATAGACACTGACCTTTGTTTTGCATCCCGGTAGAAATGCCATGAATTGCATATTTATTACGGCAAACATGTAAAATATTTTGCATGATTTGGCCCAGATAATAACACGCACCAGGACCTCTACGGATTCTTTTTGTTAACCAGCTCGTCCATGTTTATGACGGTTATCAGGGTCATTTGATGAAATATATTTAAAATATATATATCGGCATAGTGAAAAACGGACCATGTAATCAGTTCAAATATTTTTTATCGAAGAAAGAAGCATCGCCGTCTCTTCTTCCATCATTTTCTCATGCCCTTTATCTCCTCCATTTTTATTTCTAACTTGATCAATCAAAGTTACCCTCAGGGATCAATAAAGTACATCCATCCATTTATCCATCCATCCATTCATCTATCGCTCGGTCTGAGTCTCACCGTGAAGTAGAACTGCTCAGTCTCCTGCTGATTGGCTCGTCTCTTGGCCAGGCTCGGTTTGCTCATGAACGATTCGGACATCGTGGATTTCACCGACTCCATGGAGTTGCTGTGGTGGAAGCAGTCGGTCACGTCGAAGTCCTCGATGGTCACCATGTCCTGGATGGTCTGCAGAGTCGCCTCCATGGTCTTCTTCACCTGCATGAGAAAAACCAAGAAGGGAGTCAAAAGTAGCGCATGCAAATCTATGCCACAAAAGTGCATTTGTATAAACGAAAAAAAAACGCCTAAGGGTTTTAACAACGAACAACGATCACTAGCATGACATGTATAATAATGATTTAAGGCGTACTTCAATAAGCAGGCACATGGTGTGTGAATAAAAAGACAGCGCAAGAGGAATGTTTAGGGTGACTGTATACTGTATGTGTATAGATTAGAAGATAAAGCTGTGTTTGCTGTACTTGAGAAGACAGATGAGTTTGTGTGTGTGCACTCATGCGTGCATTGCTGTGTGTGCGCGCACGCATTAACCTCGTCGTTCTCTATCCTGAGTGTGGAAAGACGAGACTGGAGCTGCTGGCACCTCTGCAGGAGTTCTCCCTGTAGTGGCTGCTGAGCGCACATGTAGCCCATCTTTATTGAAAAAAAAAAGTACAAAAAAAAAAACAATATTACAAAGATAGAATAGAAAAGCAAAACAACACCAAACAACACTAAAAGCACCAAACATTTCCAGCGTTAAAAATACACTGATCTGTGTAGTTGTGGGTGAGTTGCTGATTTCTAGGTATAACTTGTCTTTTACAAACCAACTCAAAACATGAACCGGTTTCCTGGTGCTGTGTGCAAAGTAAATAAAACAGTCACGTGTAAATGATCATAACATGTACCAGCGCAAACCAAGATATTTACAGCACAACACGGCACAAACGAACAAAAATATGTACAAAAAATAAAAAATACTAATTTTATCATATGGAGTTTTGTACCTGCAGGTCATGTTTATTATGTCTATTGCTTAAAAGCACAATACAGTCGTCGGATCGCGATTCCTTACAAGCTAACTAATAATGGTTCGCAGAAACCGCCACAATTTTGTGGAAACCGCAAATATCATCCTCACTTTTTTTATGGCTTTTTTCATGAAAATACTGTATATCATTTTTATATATAATAAAAGTATTAAGAACAACATAATTTCCAAATTTTGTCACAAATATTCACGAACATTCAGCTACGTTTCCATATAGATTATAATAACGTATACATTTTTTTGTACCGTAGAGGAAAACGACACTTGGGATGATGAATTATTAGTTTATTCACACTTCTTATACCAAAGAAAACGGACTTGCCTGAACTACAGTACATATAGGGGTAACATCATGACCTTGAATTTAGAGCACGACCTCTTGTTAGGGCTAGATGACACTTGAATGCCATGAAGAACAGATGAATAACCAACAACAGCTCCTAAAGGTGTTCTTTTAGCAACATTTATCCAATAATTACAAAAACATTGCATAAATTCAGGATTCAAACTTCAGTTCTGAAAATTAGTCCAACGCAGAAGCACCAAAATGTGCAGTTCCTTGAATGACCACTAGGCTCCAAAAGTAAGTCAATCCCCATAGACCCCCCCTCATATTAAACTGCCCAAATTTTCAACAGAAATGAACATTTGCGGCCTGTTCAAAAAAAAAAAAAAAAAAAAAGATTTTGTTCTCCATAGCAAGATTTCCCATTCATGACTGTCTGGGAGTAAATTTCTATGCAACTCATCAGTTAAATTACATCAAATCAAGTACACATAATTGGGACGTGGCTGATTTGAGTGACGGCTAGCTTTCTGCTACGGACGGGTGACAGATTCAATTAAATTCGAAGAAACGTTAGCATATATATTGACATTAGCCACCTTAGCATACTAGCTAAGCTAAAGCTAAGCTGGTGGTGACTGAGGTAAGTACAGTAGGCGTGTTCCAAGCCAGGCTCTACTCATTCCACCCATTTACCCATTTATGGATTTATCTGGGGAGTAGGTGGAGTCATCTACTACCAAGATCACAATGACCAAAGCCAGGGTTGAGCAGTTGAGCTTAACCACTTTTTAGAAAACCTGAGGATGAAGTCATGAAGGGTTTGTCCAGTTCTTCTTACACGATTTATGTGCAAAATGTGCACGGGCTCAATTACTTATCTCTATTGCTGTAAAAAAAAAAAAATCTCGAAATAATTCATTTTGCATGGGTACAGCATCAACTTTTTAGATATTAGATAGAATTATGAATCATTAGCGTGTTTTTGGTAGCTGAATTTATTTCTCTATTTTGCCCCCTAGTGGCAAAACTCAGATTAAACCAGTTATAGTCAACAAAAAAAATGGTGTAGACTGTTGATCAGAATCAGTATAAAGCTGATACTGTACCTCGGATACATCATATACTAGTTCTGGTTGTTCTGGTTAGCAATCTAGTCGATATATTTAAGCTGATGTGCTATCCAAGAACTTATTCCACAAGGCATTTAAAAATGTACATTTATGATGTTCCTTATTATACAGAATCCAGAGTCCCTACAACTAGTAGTAAATAAACTAATGCTGGAACCTCAAGTACGCTTACTGTAGCTCCTGTTTCATCGTTTGCTTTTTTTGTTTTTCGATTGTGCACGAAGTATGCTTGCAGAAAGAGAACATGAGTTTCACCAGCTTTAAACACACACACACTGATGAGGAACATCTGGCCATCGTCTCTCTGGCTCCCTGAGGGGTGGGTTAGCAGGTCACAGCTGGGCACAAACACACTGCACTGGACGTAATCAGCTGCAAGATCCGTACACACACACACACAGCACCATGGTTTTCAATAAGCCTCCGAACAGCTGAGAAAATCATTGGTTATTTGCATCGAGAGCAAGATAAACAGCACTTCTGTCATCCGCATGGGTTTATAACCATTGTCGACATGAAGCGGTAGAGGACTCTGTAATGACGGCTTTCTTCAAGAACAAACCACTCGTGAGGACTTGTTATACGCTTGATAAACACGACCATTTCTGTGTGTATGAACACGACGATCTTTGCTCTGTTTGGAAAGTACAAAAAAAAAACAAAAAAAAAAACAACAACAACAAATCCTATTCTCATTTACGTTGCTGTTTCAGCAAAAAAATCGAAACCTGGCAGAAGCAAAGAAATCTATAAATGCCCAGCAGATGTGCTTATATAGAAATGCCTTCATGCTGTTGTTTGTTTACAGCTGCAGAATAAGTAACTAATTAGCATGATTAGATAAAACGTATACAACCCCCTTTAAAGTTACAAAACTCCACTGCTCGAAAGAATCTGAGCTAAATGAGCTTAAACTCTGACGCTGGTGTTCTTCTTCTAAGCACTGATCCAAACACAGACGCACACAAAAATTCATGCCAACACCCGAACAATGAGCTACACTTCGCGATGGTCTCGAACACGCGTGCCCATGCATGTGCGAGGAAGATTCACCTGGTCCCCCATGTGAGACTGGAAGTCGAAGCGTATGGGAGGGCAGAAGATGTTGTTGTAGGTCTCCATTAGTCTCTGTTTGTCGGCCTGGGCCTCGAGGTTCTCGGCTGCGTTCTCGATCGTCTCCAGGCCGCTGTGCTTCGACGTCTCCACGTTAAACTCAGCAGAGAGGTAGGTACGCAGAGCGCGATGCAAGCTGGCATGGTAGCCCAGGTCACAGCACTGAATGAGGAAATCAATCAATCAATCAATCAATCAGTTTAATTAAATAAATAATTGAATATGCCAGTTTGGTGCCATGTACTGTATGTCGCAAAACACTTTTACTTTAAATACATATTTGTTTTTTTGTGATGTGCATTAGAACTTGTCTAAACAGATCCTCAGCATTACACAAGCATCTGTCAATTTTTCCCAAAATAATGAGACACCATTTATTTTCAATGAAATCATATCATGATATTAACTGACAAGGTCACTTTTAAAGTAAACATCTGTCATCTGGAAGTGAAATGTTAATGCAAATTGTATTGAACTCAATATAATCAAGCTTTCTTAGATTCAAGTCAACCGTTACAACAGCACCACTTGATCATGGAATCAAGCATGCAAAGCTTTAAAACCCAAAAGGTCCACAGTCCAAATTATATTCTAGATCAAACAGGAAGTGAAACTTAGAGCTTAGGACAAATCAAACACTGCTTAATGTAAAATAGAGTGGATCATTTCTGGTCATGAGCTTGAAAGCTGAAAAGCCATAGCTTCACTATATGCCGATTTCAGATGGGATATATTTGGCGAAGTTTTATTGCACTGCATGGTCTTATTATATGGAGGAAGCAATGCATTATTTATTTGAACAAAGGCCATCTAATTAAAAAACACCCAGAACCTACAGTACACAGACATAACCTGGTGTGCTTTTACTTATTGCCTCATTTAACAGATCTCACCCCTTAAACATCCCCCTATATATGGATCACATGTTTCCCAGCATGCCCGGTTCTCTTAAATCAAAGGAACCCACCAAGTAAGCCGATCATTCATGTTCTCACTGAGAAGAAGAAGAACAAGTAATTCCTTTCTCAGAGCTTGTCTGTGGGGTTGCCTCGGGTCCACCTAATGGCTCAAGCAATTATATTACTGTAATAGAACGAGAGCGATTTGAACTTTCAGGGATCCACATCTTGCAATACGAGCTAAACACCGTAACTGCATTATGTTATGCTGACCTCTTTAAATTACACCGAAAAATGAAGTTAGAACATTTAGGTGGGTTTCCTCATCTCGTCTCGTCTCAACTCACTCACTGTCTGTAACACTGTATCCTGTATACAGGGTCACAAGGGGTCTGGAGCCTATCCCAGGAGGCTTAGGGCATGAGGAGGGGCATTCGATTCTAGGGCACACACACAATTATTCACACAATATGAGCTATTTGGGGACGCCAATTAGCCTAATCTGCGTGTCTTTGGACAGTGGGAGGAAACCGGAGTACCTGGAAAAAAAACACCAAGCACTGCAAACTCCATGCACACAGACCCGAGGTGGGAATCGAACCCCAACCCTGGAGGTGCAAGGCCACAGTGTTAACCACTATTTTGTTCGTCTGAAATTCGAGACCAGCTCATTTAAAGCTATAGACACTGGAATAACGTGGTTGAAAAAGACAAAGTGAAACAGAAAGAAATTGCAGCTTCCACAATGCAGGATCAGAGTTGTATTTTTAAGCACCATGCATGCAGTGGCTGAAACCCTATCGGGCTTGGACCCCGATCCTCATATCGGAAAAATCAACAACCTAGTGCCATAACCGCCTGAGCCACCGCTCTCACATATTACATTTAATGTATTCTATTAAAAGTTGTTCCCCTTGAAGGTAGTTTGAGCGTACAACTTTGTTTTTACCCAAACGTCCACCCAGAAGCTTTTTAAAAACTTGCCAATGGGTAACCGTGCTGCGATTATACAGTAGGAAGTCATTAGGGTCAAACTTTGTCATATGATTAATTTGCATTAATGCGTTAAAATCCTAGATTAATCACGTGTTAATGTGTAATATTGACAGCCTTAGAAGAAAAAAAATCTAAATCAGAATATAAACATACATGTCCACGAGTTGGAAGTGATGTAGACTGGATGCAAAGTTGCTTACACTATGTTTATTTAACCTGTAGGTCAGAAAAGATGCTGATAATCCAATACAATGGCTACACTTAAAATGGCTCCAGGTTAAGTGAACCATATATAGCAATTCCAAAATGTTTTTTATATCCGCTGTACCGTAGACGACTGCGTCTGGGAGTCAGCCAAGTAAAGAACACGGCCCTTGTGTATATATGTTAATGATGGTGTGTGTGTGTGTGTTAATGCAATGTTTATAAGGGCTATGCTGGCACCAACCAGGCTGAAAGCACAGGAATCGATGGTGACGAGGCACAGGAGGACTTACGTCAATGAGGTCGGAGAGGTCATGAATGTAGTACTTGAACACGCAGCAGTTGGTCGCCTCCAGAGCCAGCAGGTACTCGTTCCTTGCCTTGATGGCTTTCAGCTTGTTCTCAGTGTATTTGGCTTGGCGCTGCAAGAGAGATGGAAAATGAGGAGTATGAGAGGAAAGGAGAGAAATGGAACGTTGAACGAGGGCCATTAGATCCTTCTCGCCAATAACTAGCAAACGTGGATCAGGTGTCTCCAAATGTTTCATAGCTGCAAGTTGAAAAAGAAATGTTCAAGCTGCCGCCTAATCCTTATTCGGTCCTTTTCTAACCCTGCAGCCTGAAACTAAGGACTTTTTTTTAGGACCCTGCAGCCTGAAACTAAGGGAAAAGGGTCTCTGATTTATTCAGACAGCAAAACTCTTTTAAAAGGACTTTCCAAACAATTGTAATTGCCCTTCAAATCCAATTGTCAAAAGTTGTTAGAAAACAAACTTTTAACCATTTTCACCAAATTATGTATAATTATTATGTATAGTTATTATGATAGACTATAATCATGAATAAGCAATATGCAGGGTTGAATGCCATGCAAAGCTCTGAAGCTCAAACCACGACCAAAAAAAACAAGTCCTCGAGAGATTAGTCCTTAAGATGGCTTTTAATCGAGTCTGATCTTTTTTTTTTTTTTTTTCCAAGAAATGTCTACATTCATATTTAAGAGATGCTTTGATATGATTTACTTTTGCAAACACTGTGCACCGACACATGCAAATTGAACTCAGGTTTAAGGGGTTTATTACTAACAGCAAACGGAAGCAACCAACACTTTCAGGTGCTCCCTGATCATCGTCTGATTTGGCACATGTTTTTTCACCGGATGTCCTTCCTGACACCGGATGTCCTTCCAGAGCCTAACAGCCAACAAGTTTGAGATCCTGAAGCTTGTGGACAGGAAGGTGTATTAGAGATCTCATACTTAGCAAGTTGTGAAGAATCTGAGGTTAAGGTACGAATGCCAACATCGCCCCAAGTAAAACATTTTTGTAATGCCAGCGTCTGCAGTTTTAAAAAAGAAATAAGAGCAAATTTGATCTCAGATCAACAACGTATTCCTTATGAATGAGATCATGATCCACAACCATCTGCGAAATGAAGATTTGCACTAAACCACTCACCACTTCATCCGTCTCCCCTCTTTTTCCCCCCCATTCTCTCTTCTGCATTCTATTCTTCCCATTCAACAACGCCTTCATCTCCATCTGCTTACCCATTTACTACCTACACAAACTGTGAGAATGTCCTCTACATTCTCAGGTCCTCAGCTTTTACCTCAAATGACCCAAACAAAACCCTTAACCTCACCCTTTTCCCATAACTGGTTTCAATTCGGCTCTTCTCATCAGTCCTCACCTTCTCCTTCATCTTCTCGATCTTTTTCACAGAGCTCCGGCGAACAGGCTTGTCGTCGAGCCTGACGCTGGCGAGCGTGTCAGGCGAGCGTGGTGTTTGGCGCTCCTCTTGGCGTGCCCCGCGTCCCATCTGCTTCTCTTCCTGCTTCTCTGCCTCCTTCAGCTTGCTCTCGGCGTTGATGCTATCCGCATTGTACATGTGGTAGGTCTTCATCACCTGCAAGGTAGAATGAGGAAGAGCACGGTTAGCAATGCAACATCTAAATTCAATTGGGGAAATAACGTTCATTCTAATTCTGTGAAAGTCATAACCCGGCATTCACAATGGCATACATTTTTATGGGACTCAAATGATCTAGGTGGTGATAGCTAGAGGTCCTGCGGGTTGTCATGACCTCACTGGTAGTACCTAATTGCTCTTGCTCACATTCAGCAACTGCTTTATCCTAGTCATATGAATAAGACACCAGTTCGTGGAAGAGCCAGGGGTGACCAATTATTTAATCAAACCAGTGGCAAGGTTTGAGATATTGAAGGAAAATACTCAGATAAACCTCCACACACACCATAAACTAACATCAGGACCCAATTCAGGACCCTGGGACTGTGGATATTACTGCTAGACAGATTGAAATCTGATTAAAAAAAATAAAAAAATTTTATCAGTGTATAAGAGTATGCAGCTTGTGTGCAACTTGAACAACCAGATCTCTAAAATCAGACACAAGTAGTCCCTGACTTATGAACGAGTTCCATTCCGGGAGTACGTTCGTAAGTTTGACTTGTTCTTAAGTCCGACAAACTGAGTCTTGTACGCCTGTCTTATATAAAAAACTGAGTCTTATATAAATCTGTCCCCTTTCCCCACACTGCCATCACCAAAGGAAATGAATCTCACATTCAAATGCCTCTGCGCCTATAAATCTCGAGGGGAATCCCGGACGCCTCTGTTTTCTCTCCATTTTGAGCTGTTTCCCACTGTATAGGACTGTGAACCCTGTTTTTTATTTATTAATTTTTTATTTTTCCCAGATTTTCTCCCTAATTTAGTCGTGTCCAATTCCTCCCCGTCACTAGGGGGCTCCCACATTAAGGCTACTACTACCACTCAGTAGTATTCCTCCGAACCACGTGACGCCGGCCGACCGCATCTTTTCGAATTGCTCACTCGCGCACTGTTGGGGGCGGCGTAACACATTCGGAGGGCGGCGCTATCTGCCCCTTCCGCTTGCGTGAGCTCACAGACTCTGATGTCTATTTTTGGAACAATACACATGAGCTACTTCTGTGATTAAACCGGAAGTAGAACTGCGGTCCATACGTATCTGCGGAAATTCCTAACGCGGGAACTACCTGTATTAATAGATTTGTGCATGTTACAATAAGGGAATGTGCTCTTTATGCGATATAAACAATATTAAAATAGATTTCCTACACAGACTGAATAGTGTCTACAACCGCCCTTGTTGTTTCAGCATTTGTTTCAAGACTATCCATTTATTGCTGTTTAGTACTTGCTAGAGAATTTGTTCAGGTGGCTGAGAAAGTGCAGACAGCTTGGTGGTAGGAAACAGGAAACATGCTTGAGCCAATGCCCTTTCAGCCTCAGCTTAGTATAATGACTTGCATACAAGGTCTGCTCCAGAAACATTTGCCCAAATTGTTTTTGCTTGCACTCAAGCGTGCACGACAAAATAGTTTTCCTCTACGTCTAGCTCAATGCTTCCTTAAAAGCCAAGGGGAAAAAATATCCAGTTATTTTATACCGGAGAGTATGTGTGGGGCATGATCTTTGGGACATGTGCTTAAGCAGCTAATTGAAGACTGAAGAAATGTGACGAACATCTGATTTTATTATTTTTATTCAGCACGGAGGAAAAAAAAAGAAGAAGAAATCACGGAGGGTGAAGCCACCACATGCCTCAGCAACTGGGGTTCTCAGTAAAACTCTCAGCAGTGTAACCGTGGTGCCAGTCAACTGTATAACCACAGCATCTAAAATCTGGACAAGTAAAAAAAGAATGAAAAAAAAAAAAAAAACGAATCCGTGTTGAGCAATGAAGGATGCTGTTCGGTGGAATGAATTCAGGAGGAAGTGGGGAGTGCAGAGGCTTTTCTTATTCTAAACATGAATGGAATGTCCCTGCTGTCTTCTACCCCCTGGGGAAGAATCTTTCAGAGTGACAAAGCATATACAGGACCCCTTATGCAATGTGCCAAAGGTAAGAGAGATGACATAATTGCCAGCTCTGTCAATCATTCCCTGGGTTCAAAAGACCTTTTAATAAAGGATTCTTTCAAAATGATAAACGTAATAAATATTTAGCATATATATATATTTTTTTTTACCCAGGAGAATTTCTTCTGAGTAGAGGGGGTTTGGTCAAAACATTCATCTTAAAACCAAGGTAAAAAAATGGTGTCAAGAAACGATGAGCGGGCCCAAGAACTCCGGGCGCACCAGGAAGATAATGGGCACGTGGGGGGGCACATGCATTTAAAGGGGACGTACCGATACCATTATGACATGATTTTAGAAAAAAGCCACGAATGCTGGAATAAAGCATCACACATGATTATGATGTCAATCAATGCCACAGGAAGTTTTAACCACTTTTCGGGATAAGTTTAAGGCATTACCACGGCTAACCCATTTGAGATATCAAAAATTCCTCCGCAATTTTGCATCCTCAATGTCTTGAGATAACACTGTCCTGTTTTGGTGGCGATCGGATGAATTCCTTAGGAAGAGTGTATCAAATTCCATTTGGTGCCTTTTGCAAACGACACAAAATAACTGACTTCCTGTTGAGTTGAGCCCATGACATGCAATGCGAAAGATGTTCAGCTCAATGAGCTCTAAATGTGCACCGGGTTCCGTGTGTGTACATGCAAGTGCAATGCGAAGCTGGGGAAAAAAAATCCTTAGAAGAACAAGAGGGCCCTTACACACTATGATGTCATTAGTGCTTGGGCTCTAATAGGCTAATACGGTTTTGATTAGGAATGTGTACCAGTGCACCAACAATGCCCTTGCACGTCACGTTTCCTCTGGTTCCTTCTCCTTTTTATCCCATTTAAAAACCATAAGAGGTCGTAAAAAACAGTGCCAGGTCTATTTAGATCGCAGTTAAGTATTTAATTAAAGGATTTGCTTCCTTTCTTTGATGGGTAGTTGTGCTTATGGCCATTTCCGCATCAGCGCATAAATATGAAAGTATACGAGTGTGTGTGCCCCTATGGGGGGAAAAATCAGTCAAAGAAATTTGATAAGGTCTAAATATGGAGGTCTCCCCCTCCCCACACTAAAACTTCAATCTCTTCTTGAACCCCCACGGCTGCAGACAAAGCAGACACATGGTCCGCGTTAGAGCAGGAATTTCTAACGGCTCAGTGAAAACAAAGCTCGGGTATCGCCGGAATGACTGAGCGCCGAGTGTCCTGCTGCTGATTAAAAGCCTGCTCTGTGTGACTGTACAGTGTGTCAAACACTCTTCTTTAAGACAGAATAGCCGGGCGGGGGAGCACAGAGGGATTCGTGCTGCATCTCTCCGCGACACCTGCGTGCCGGGTGATGCACACTGCGATCGCACTGGCAAACGTGGCTTCGTTGCAAAGACTATTTCATGCATGCTGCATCATAGACACAGAAAATAATTAAATTATTATTAGTTGATCATTTTGCGATACTCTTGAGGAGAACATAATCATTTTGTACAAGTCGAAAACATAAAGCTGAATAAGACATCTTGTGCAAGTCAACCGTGTGTCATAACACACAGCAGTCTTTCACAATCATCTCCTGAAACCAAACACTGCCACAGTGTGATGGCAATGAAACCAATTCAGTGGCTCAGAGAAACCTGAGACGCATCTGTCAAATTTACTGACATCTCAGCAAAAAGGAAGAAGAAGAAGAAAAAAAAAAGAAAAGAAAGAAAAACACTTCCTGGTGCAGGATCCTATACCGGACACGAGTTCAATAAAAGTGCGCACAAAAGCAGACGCAGTCATTTGTAGTTTTCTTTAATGCATGCCAACATTGTCACACCCTGCCTGTCATACGCTAGACCACACAAGCACGACTGCCTGCTGGGACTAACATCCGCAGCGCCTTGAAGAGGAAAGAAGAATTAGTACAAGGAATCAAATTCCACTGATCATATACCTACTGATTCAGCCACAAGCCCTGCAGCACATAAAAAAAAGGCCTTTTCGCTTGCTGCAGAGGCTTCACTTCCAGCTCCTTTGAAAGAGACGATAGCAAAAGCAGGGCAGAGCGTGTGTGTGAGTAAGGTGGGGGAGAAAGGAAACACTGTGTACCTGTGCACTCTATCTTTGAACATTGTGCATCTCTAGAGGGACTATACTTCTTTAAATAAATAAAAAGAAGGGAAATATTTTTAAAATGCAGCAAATTTGCAGTCAGGGGATGTGTACAGATGTTCTTAGACTGGTCTTATTGCCCTTAGTGAGTTTATAAAAGCAGTCTATTTTTTATTTCTGGGTAAAAGTATGATGTTGACTGTTCTGGCGATTACACACTTTTTGGGAAGAATGCATCACGCAGCATCACAAACATTCACTCACTTAAAACACTGACATTTCAGTCAGACCAGTTCTCCTATATGCAGGTTTTTGGGTGTAGCCAGAGGAAATAAAAGAGGATGCGTAAAATTCCATAAATAAAGCAATATAATGTGAAAGTATGGTGAGCTGAATGTAAAAGCATTAACACCAACAGAAACCAGGTACTTTTGAAGAAATTTTGCAAGAAATTCGCATCAGCATACGAAGCATTTTCACATTTGAACGAACGAACCGAGCCGAGCTGAACCAAACCGAACGTTTAAATTTTTTGTGCTTTTTTTTTTTTTTTTTTTTGCATTGTGTGCAAGATTTAGTGCAGACATACAGTACAGCAGCACCATGGAGTGCCAGAGGAATCATAAATGAAGATGAGATTTAATGGCTATTTCTTTCATATTTTACTTCATTTACATTTCTTTTCCAAAGGTTTTGATTCTGCAAAAATCTATTTATAGTGTTGGAAATTGGTAATATTAGTATTATTTTTGGGTGGCTGGAATGGATTACCTTACCTACTTACTGCATTATTTCCTATGGGGAAAAATACATTTCACAATACAAATTTTTCGCCTTGAGAACTCGTCTCCGGAACGGATTACATTTGCATGCTGAGGTTCCACTGCACTTTTCTAAGAAATGTACTGTGATGTCTTGCACCATACTCTAGTCATGTTTTGCATCACCGCCAAAACTTGACACATAGAAGACATTATTAGAGGCTGCCTTACGTCATCACTTTTTCCCTACACAGTACGTTTAACCACAAAGTAATGTCATGTTTTGCTATTTATACAAGTTATACGTTGCAGACTTTTATCCTGCTTGGTTTCATTAGCAGTTATCTAGCATTAAATTCCTGATAATATAAAGTGCATGTTAATTAAACCACCTACTAGAATCTGATGCGTGTACTGTAGCCAGGAGTGGGACTCTGAACTGGTAGTGTGTGACGTAGTTACAGTATTAATGTACATGCACTGTTGTGAAGCTCACTTTGGTTAAATATACAGTACATAACAAATACAAACTTGTTGTGTCCTTATGGTGGACAGGAGATTTGAATAAGATCGAGTGAACAGGTGATAGGATCATGGGCACCCAAGGCTCACCCATGCCTGTAGGGAGAACAAAACCTTGTAAAAGAATTATAGAACGAATTGCTGAAAAGGTTAATCCTGGCTATGATGGAAAGGTATCAGAACACTCGGTGCATCACAGCTTATTTAAGCAGGCAAAGAATTCAAGGTTGTTGTTCTGGCCTTCTAAACCCCCCCCACCCCCCCTCCCCCGGGTTTTAGTGCGACTGAGCATCCATGGAATGCACCGGACAAACAGGTCCAAGTCATAGAGGAAACACCGCTCAACCTACAGCGTCCAGACGTCCAAGTCCCAGACACGACAAGCACAGAGGTTCATGTGAGGTCATGCCTCGAGGGGGACACGATCTTTGGTCATTATGGATGATCGGTGTACACTGAGAAACATTATAAGCAACATACTGTATAAATAGCATAAACATTAAAATGAAAACATTTTCTATATAATGTTCCAAGTCATCACTAGGTGTCCTGAGGGGAAAAAAATAAACCATCTGCAGCCACTTAGTTGTTTTTTTTTCCATGTAAACACTTGATTGTAATATGTATGCCATTGGTCTTAAACCTGAACCGAAACCACTACTTCTTTCCAAAGTACCTTTCTTTGATCTTTTTTTGGTTTGTTATCTGGTCACACATAAAATGGGCATGCAGTGTATACAGTACATGTGTGTACATTTGTGCAGCTCTTACCGTGTACAGCTCGTTCAGGACCTTCATCAAATCCTCCTGCAGCTGAAGTCCCACCTCTTTACTCTATATGAACAGAAAAAAAAAAGACACATTAGAAAACAAACCCCAAAGTGATCCGTACTCCATCTTTTAAACGGGTTGATTGAACAATGCCAGTGACCCCCATTTATCATATCAGAGGCGGGAACACCGGGAAAACTGATGAGCCTTGGCTGGACAGCTCCGTCCTTCAGTAATGGAGGTCGGACCAGTCGGACTCTTTAATGCAATCGAGATCCGGTGCCTGTTTATCATTTAACACGAGCGAGACGCATGGGTGGATTCCGATCAATTAATTTAACTTCTGACGCACTCGTGAGTCTATGATTCATAAAGCTTCAAAACGACAAGCTTCCCATAATCAATACCATTAATATACCGGCACAATGGATGTCTTTGGGTTGAGGTTTGGAACAGCTGAGTTTTTAGCTTCATTTCTTTATAAAAAAAAAAGATTTAGGGTGGAAAGGATTGGCAGGCATTGTGTGAAATGGAAACGGTGAACTGAAATTCTGGCATTGCTCACTTGTGTATTGGCTTTGTGTATTTGCCATGTGAAAACGAAGCGCTAAAGAGAACACACCCAAAGCTCTGTAGGTTGGCTGGCGAAAAGAATGTAAACTGGAACTGACAGCACCTACAGATCATCATTATTCAAGCCCCTCCACATGTTTAAACATCTTAAAAGGAATGAAAGCAAGCGGGAGCCAAGTGGTATAATTTTGCACCGCGCTACGGTTAGGAAAATTTGCATTCTTGGATGACGTACATTAAGGCAGAACTTGTTATTTAAGGAAGTATTTTCAGACAATAAAACTAGTAAGGGTCAATGTTGCTCAGAAGAATAGTAGGAGAAAGGAGAAAAAAAAAATTCTTAGATGATATGAACGCTATTGAACAGACCGTTCCACCCATAGGACAGAAAATTGTTTATTCGGAATTTCACCTAGACAAAGTCTTCGTGAAGCGGACCTGAACGAGAGATAAAAGTCCATCACGATCATACTGTCACATATTCCAGTGTTTTCAGCTTTCCAACCTGGTAGGGAAGAACTTAACCCTTTGAAGGTGGAGATGAATGCCTGGCAGCAGGAGGCTGTCCATAGGGGCTCATTAATAATGGAGCACTGATGGCCTTTATTCAGAGCAAGAGCTCTGGCTGAAGGGTCAGAATCCACAATCCACACATCCACATTCAGAAGGGTGCTGAGGAGTAGCATGGTGTCAGGTCTCCCTCGCTGCCTCCCTCCCTCTTATTGACTGGAAGCCAAGATGACGGATGGTCAAAGCTAATCCAGCCCTGAAATGTCAACATCAGTATGTTCCTATGGTTCAGTGGCTCACAATGACAACTATGTGTCTTTTAAACCAACAATGAAGAAGGCTTGTGCAGTAGTTTTATGCACACCAGTTTTGATTCTTTGAGTATGAGGAACAAATCTAGCTACGGAGCAAAGTTAGGAATCTTAAGTAAAAAAAAAATATAAGAAATATAACAATTGTTATCATATTGATATTGTGATTCACACCAGAATATCACTTTTTTTTTGTATTCCCACAATTGATTGGTCAAAAGGTGTAGATTAACTAGTTGTAGCAGCAACGTTTCAACAGTTGTAACCAGTAATTCAAGTGACACGTTTATTCTGTACACAACCAGGCCAACAACAGAAAAATCCCATTTCAGAAGGATCAAATTATTGGTCTGCATCAAGCAAAGAAAACAACTAAGGAGATTTAAAATGGATAAAGAACTAAACAGGACATTCTGAAAGGATTTTAAGCTTGGAGGCTGGATTTTATGGAGTTTAATAGTCAAAATACACAATTTGAAAAGCATTTGGCCTAAACTCCAACATGGCCACAACAAAACCACTTGTTAGCAAGACTGACAGGGAAACATATGCTTCGGCTTGCAAGGAAGCATACAGATCGAACTCTGGAGCGATGGAAAAAGGTCACGAGTCCAGATCGACCCTATCCCAGAGTGCTGGGTTCATCAGGGTAAGAAGGAAAGCGGATAAAGTGATGCACCCATCATGCATAGTGGCCACTGTACAATCCTCAGGAGGCAGCGTTATGTTATGATCTGGGGTTGCTTCAATTTGTCATGTCTAGACTCAGCAATGTTATGTGACGATAAAATGAAGTCAGCTGACGACCTGAAATGTACTGAACGACCAGGTTATACCAACAAAGGAATTTTTTTCCTTGTGCTTGCACCGGGACTCAAATTGTAAAAGAGTTCTTCTGAGAGAATGAGGGATCATTTTCACACATGAAACGGCCATGAAATTGCGATGACAATTCAAGTTACATGCAGCTAAACAAAATATTAGTTTGCTATTTATGTTTGGACAGGAAGTGTATTACTGCACTAGTCGTAATCAGTAGAAGTAGAAGTATCAGGGTATTCTATGTAGCCTAACATTTACCATTCATGAAGAGAGTCGTCATCGTCTGCGCTTTGTATCGTTCAGTTATTTATAAATTTTTTTATTGTGAATAAAAAAATAAAATAAAATAAAAAAAAACAAGAAAAAGTTAGTGCATCTTCAGTTATTTTCTTATGGCAGCTTATTGTGTTCCCTCCAAATTACATCTAAAACTATACACTTTATTATAACACATCATATAATAAATTTATATCCAATTCAATTTTATCATCTTTAAAGCGCTTTTAACAATAGTCAGTCATTGTCGAAAAGCGGCTTTTCAGAATCAAAATTATTAGAGTATTTTTTTTTATTTCAGATTTACAAAATCTGAAGGCATTTACGTTAATGTTTGCTATTTAAGAATTTGAAGAGATTTAGTATGAAACGTTAATTTCATTTATAGATTCTTTGAGTTTGTACCAAAACTACATTGTAATGCACATCGTGTACGACATGAAATGGCATGAAATATAAATGTGGTATTCTTTTTTTTTTTTTTTTTTAACCGACGTTTTTTTTTTTACGATTTCTCTTCTAATTTTGTTTCTTAACTAACGGGGTGAGGTAGCTCGGTGGTTAAGGCATTGGACTATGGTTCGGATAGGTGCAGGTTCAAAACCAAGTTGCTCCGGTTGGGCTCTTGAGCAAGAGGATAAGGCCATCCGCTAAAATTGTACATTATTAAAGTGTAATTTACTGATGCCTAGAAATACTTAAACTTTTTTTTTTTTTTTCATTTTAAATGGGTATCTGCATTTCTGAAAAGAAATTTTTAGTGTATGTGAACCTCACACTCATCTGGCTGAAGAATGAGAGATTCCAGATGATGACAAGAACAATAAAGAATCTGAAATAATGAGCTCAGGATATAAAAACAGCATCAATTCGTCTTCTTTCCTGCTTTAACAGACAAATAACGCTTGTTATTTGCATGCTTCTTATTTGCGGATTCTGACGACAGAAAGAAAGGAAGTGAAGGTAAACTGAAAAAGTCTGAAATAATATGCTGCTGTGCCTTTGATTTTCTGTATGTTTGTGTGTATGAGAGGGTGTGAGAGAGAGAGAGAGAGATGGGAATGGGTGTTGGTTTACCTGCAGTGCATTTGTGTGGAGAGACTACGAAACTTATCTTATAGCTGAAACTAAATAAATAATAAGCTCCATGTTTGTACTTTTGTGCCATTATTACCTCTTTACATCTTTTCTACATAGCTAGAGAGTGGGTGTTCTAAGCCGCGGCTCAGACAAAATCCATTGAGATGAATATCAGCTCCAAATCGAGGAGATTTCACCCAGACATTCCAGTGCATTTTTTCCCCTTCCCATTCTCCCTCCTGCTTAAAACTGCCTCTTTTTTTTTTTTTTTGGAGGTCAAACGTGCTGCTGTTGGGAACTAGAATGTGTGCCAATCCGAAAACTGTTCAAGATGGAGAAACAAAAGAGCTCGTAGAGCAGCTCAGTCTGGATTATAGTGCAGTCCTCCAATTACGCTGCGATACCAGGCGTAAAAAGCACGTTAAAGAACGAAAGTTGGGTGAGTAAAGAAAGAAGAAAACAAATAAATAAAGCATCACCTGACAAATACTCAGAAATCATGCAACACCGTCCCACAATCATGAGCATAAAAATGGAAATTCCCCAAATGCTGGATGTAGCATGTAGCCGCATGGGGTGGAGTCATTATTATTTTCAGCACCTCACCCCATGACATCAAAGGAAGGAAAACAAGTGAAGGAAAAAAAATAAATAACGCCAGGAACGTGTGCTTCCTTAAGGCAGATAGTGAAGCGATCACGGGCTAAAAATACCCCAACGTCTGGATTCGGTTAAAACGTAAAATAAATGATGGCAGAACTGGATTCGATCATGCTTCTGTCATACCGAGTGCTATGTTGTAACAGTGGACTGCAAGGCATCATTCCAGTCATCTTTACTGGAAACATCTGGGAAAGTTCTAGAGATGGCGTTCTGGAGAGGAATGTTTCATGGCTGACCAGCGGAAATCCAAGATGTCTTCTATTGAGAATTGTCTTCTTTCTTCTTCTGATGATATCCGGGATTTTATTGTATAGTCTAATTTATACATGCTACACTTTATTATAGGGAACGATTTTATTTCAATTGATCCATCGTTAAAATGGAACCAAATTCAGCGTTCAAATTATTAGCGATGACTCGGAACAAAATCTAGCTAGCTAGACAACTTGGGTAATCTTAAATTTCAAAAAATGCCACAGTATATTTTACAGGCTTGGATAATGTTAAACAAATAGAGAATATGAGAACGCACAATAGACAGTAAAATTAAAAGAAAGATATATCAAGATTTCTCAATTTCGCAATAGCACTAAATCTATTTTGTATTAAAAACTACAAAAATATTCAATAAACACTGAAATGTTGGGTAATTTCTGTTGTTGGTTGTTGAAACGTCATCTCGATCATTCTCTATACAGCTTACCCTGTACAGGGTCGCGGGAGGTCCGGAACACTATCCCAGGGGACTCGGCTGGCACTAGGTAGTCTGCCAATCCATCTCAGTTCAGACACTCACTTTCATATTATGGGGATTTCGAAAGAAAAAGAAAACAAAAAACAATTATCTTAATCTGCATATCCTTCGACTGTGGGAGAAAACGGGAGGACCCAGAATAAACCAATCAAGCATGCGGAAAACATGCAAACTCCACACACACACATAGACCTGAAGTGGGAACTGAAACCTCGACCCTGGAGGTGCGAGGTCACAGTGCTAACCGCTACACCACCGTGACGCCTGTTGAAATGTCATGTCTCGTGCAAAGTAGTATATTTTGTTCTATCCTCTGGTTCACACTCCAGTCCAGGAGAGTAGGGTATTGTAACGACCAACCACACATTCATTTGACGTAATATGAAGAAGCGATACTCTTACAAAATCTGAGTATTTGCAGAAGATGCAAGCAGTTTGTGTTTGCTGCAAGATTAATTTTAGACCATTTAACATTTTCAAGTTAAAAATTTTAAGTGTGAACAGATTCAAAATCAAAAACTAACCCATAGATTCAATTCAAAGAATCTGGGAAGAAATCAAAGATTGCGTGATAAAAAAAATGCATAAACGATCATGCATAAATGTGAAAAAAATAAAAGACTATTATCGTATCAAAAATCTAATGTTTGTTCTCAATTCATCCTTATTTCCCAACACAGTTCTGAAATCAGGAATGAAGGTTAAATCCTGGTCCTGTTTTATTGTACTTACTTCATTTCTGTTCCATTGCACATAAGCACACACATGCAAGCAAACACACCCAACCAAGCAAACAAACACACGCACAAAAAGAAAGTCGTTAAATGTCTTCAAGACTAACTTCATTAACCAGCTCGAGCGAGTAAAGAGAGCGGCATGTGCCTGTTGAACACTGACCTACAGTGCCGAATGCCTGGTTGCCCTAATCAAAAGAAAACATGAGCGCTTTCGTGCGCACGCCTGACAGAAGACTGGCTTTGGTTAGCATGAATCCATGGGCGCCCTGCAGCAGGCTGGAGCTGAGCCCCGCTGAGCGCCATTGTTGCAGCACAGCAGTGTTCTGTGGCCAGAACCGCGCAACGCTCACACCACCAGGTTTTCCTCATCCTTCCCCACTGATCTCAACCTGCTCCTCGGCTACAAGAAACAACAGACGCATGCGTCACTCCTGAACTCCCTCAACTGAGGCGCAGGGATCATGCTGTGCCCTGTAAAGGACGTCTCCTGCTTAGTCGCTCCGTGCCGCTTGTATGATACAACTTCTACCACATTATATATATATATATATATATATATATATATATATATGTTTTTTTTTTCTTTGCTCCCCAGAAAAGTGCTTTGGACTGTCAACAGTTGAAATAAAGGCTTTCTGATAATTAGTGCCTTAAGGTCAGCCAATTCTCCCGAGTGCATCCTTTCAACGGAACCGGCTTGGACAGCTGCAATTTTATTTACGCAGCCAGGCTACCGAGGCGGAAACTCATAACAGAGTGAAATGCTGTATTGGATTTCTAAGGGGTAGACTCCGGGCATGAGGACAGCACTGAAATCAAATTCCACTTCGACTGCAATATGGATTAAACTAGCCGTCTTGTAGACCGTCACGACACGATTTGATTTGACTTTTCACAGCTTTTTGTTTTGTTATTGTGGCAAAGTTGATGCTTTGGACCTTGGTCAATTTGTGATAGACATGGACGGATGAAAGAACCAAAGTGTTCCTGTTTCAGGCCCTTTAGACGTCTTGAAGCACAGGCTAATTCCCAGCGGCGCTGCTATTAGCAGGTAGTTGAACAGCATCGTGGGTCATGCAGAAAACCCAAATAATGACAGAGCAACGTGAATATCAACAGAACTTTCATCCACGGCCAGACAAAACATTCTTTTCCGACAGCAGACGATGACTGTACGGATAGTAAACAGAACCCTCCAAGGATGGCTGACAGGCTCATTTCATTTCGTCTGACAGGCACGGCGGGAGGGGGGATAGGGGGGGATGAGGGGATCGTGTTCTGGTGTGAGCTACCAGAAATGTACGACCTATAATGCAGATATCAGCAAGAACCAAACCAAAAAAAAAAAAAAAAAAAAAACCCAGCAAATCTCCAGGGAGGTACTAGCCAGGAGCGTTCAATTAAAAAGCCATCTTTTTTGAAGCACTGAGCTATGGAAAGAAAGCAAGAAAGGAGGGGTGAAACAATGAAAAGGAATAGTGATGAGGTGAGACAGTGGAAACAGAAAAGATTGAGAAACGCAGAAATAAAGATGTGCTGACTGGGGTAACAGGGGCATCTGGGGACTCCCCAAGCCGCAAATACATAAAAACAAAAAGTGGCGCAGTTTCCCGTTGCGTTATTATTGAACGCAATAAACCAGCACAGCAAGCTCTCCTGCCACTGAAGTAGCACTCGAGGGCAGGAAGCTCGCGTACAGAGCGGCTCGTCTCACACCTGCTCAACCGGCTTTCAAATGAGGCCATCTCGGTCAGATTTTGGCTTGGATTTCAGGTACTGTGACCTGAATTAGCCAAGCTACCGCAGGCCATAATCGATCTTACACGGACGCAACGGAGATGTCGGAACACTGCTTTAACCAGGCCGGAACGCTGGCCTGTATTCGGTTAAGTTGAGATAAAACCTAACCCCGATTACAGCAGGTATCATCGGAATCGATACACAAACAAGGGGGCAGATGCGAGGGATTGCTGAGGGATGCAGTGACTGCTGGAGGGTTCGAAAAAACCCTGAAGAGATAAATGATTGCTAGGTAATGCTGGCAGCTCAGGAAAACAAACAAACAAACAAACACAAAAAAATATAGAATCTGTGATTAGTGATTCACAAAAAGTATGATGTGAAAAAAAAAAAGAGACAAGTGTTTTCAGGGTTGGGGAAGGTGAAGTGAAAGTTGGTGATTACTTGGGAGAGTTTTTGGTTTTCGAAAAAAAACAAACAAACAAAAAAAACATGAAGTTTTTCATTTATTAAAAATAAAATTTGCAAAAGCAGAGACTTGTATAAACTTGTGAGCGGTGACAAACCGGTAATTTCCTGAACGTCTAAGGAATGCCGATGAAGACACACACCTATCTCTTTTTTATCCTTTTTGTTTTGTGTTTTTATGAATAATAATAAGTTTGTCTATGTATCTAGGTGCGAAGCTGTTTAAGAACAGGAACACCACTCTTATGATCCTTTCCTTTTTACAACAGAGCAAACAGAGAGCATGTCTTTCAAGGCATGAAATCAACTCAGGGGTTTTATTCCCAAATTACAGTTTGTTCCCCGTTTACAGAGTGACCTTGGCTGCACAGTCATACATAAACAAAGTAAACTTCTCAATCACTCATAGTCTATATGGCTTAATCCTGTATTCAGGGTCACACGGGGGCCTAGAGCCTATGCCAGGAGACTTGGGGCGCGAGATTACCTGGAGGTGCAAGGCACTAACAGTGCTAACCTCTAAGCCATCGTGCTGCCTCAAAGTAAAACTTCCTACCTTATCCTGCATTCTGTTAACAAAACCAGTAAAGAGGGGCATCCGCTTCGTCTGTCAAACCCACGAAGTCGGACACGATGTAATTCCGATCCATAAATTATAATGGATATAATGGCGAATTGTTTTTTAAATTAATCCGTTAGTCTGACTTTTAAAACCTGTATTAATTCCAGGTCTCTGAAGTGATATTCGAATATCGCTGCCTATACCATTAATCTAAACGATCCGATTTCACGGAGAAAAATCACTCAGCCCTATTTAAAACTAGACTGTATTCCATCTGGATCACGAAGCTCACTGAACCCAATCTCTTGTACCCAAACGGTGCCTGTACATTTGTGCATCTCTGGCGAATACTGTCAAATTCTCATGTCTTTTGAGAAGACATGGACAGAAGTCGCATTCTCTGAGGTGCGCGATAGAAAGAACGAGGGAAAGGAAGCCGCTCACCTTCTTGAAGAGGCGTCCAGAATCCTCGCTGATCTGGGCGAAGCGTGGTATGATGTTGTTGAGGTAGAGATCGCTGAGGGTGGCATGGTCACGACTCTCACGCTTCACCTGAGTCAGCAGCAGGTTCCAGCAGTTCACCGGAGACAACACGTTCTGCTCTTTCCTAAAGGACAGAGACAAAGACAGACATTAATGAAACAAAAAAATAAAATAAAATAATAAGAATAACAATTTAACAGCTGTTTTAATTTAATATGTCTCTGTACACAAAAAATATGGGTTTCCATCCCTGAATGTACCAATAATGTCAACAGGTTTTCATCACGGCCATAAAGAGAAGTGCTTTGTGTCATAATTGTTTCTGAAACAGGCATGATAAGCAATTCCTGAATAATTTGATTAATTGTCCTGACTTGCAGACTTTGGATCCCTGCCCTGTGTATTTAGCTGGATAAACGTGTACAGACAGCAGCTGGGAGCAGCAGTGAGCCTGTTCGTGCGACTAACAAACAGTAATGCACATTAGAACAGGCACAGGTTTAAATAAAATAATGAATAAAAAGTGACATGATGTGACAAAACAGGGACACCAAACAGTTTTGGATTTTCTTCTGGATTAAAGAGACCCAAAACTGCATAAAACCATTAAAACCGGAATACGGGAATGACATCATAAAAATGATCTCAAATAATCTCAAAATAAAACATATAATCATATTAACAACAAGAAAAACACATGACCATGGGCCTCCAAGTGGCGCAGTGGTAAATGGCGCTCGCCCTATCATCCGGAGATCGCGAGTTCGATTCCCAGGTAATGCTGTAACCTCTCGCAGCCGGAGGTCTAGAGAGAGCTGATTGGCCGAGCTCTCTCAGAGGGGAGGGATGAGAGGTACTTGGTGCTCCCACATTAATCACGGCTCTACAGCCAATCAGGGGCGTCTGTGAGCTCGCGCGAGCGGAAGGAGCTAATAGCGCTGTCCTCCGAGTGTGTTACTCTGCCCCCAACGGTGCATGAGCGAGCAGTTCGAAAAGATGCCGTCTGCTGTCGTCACATGGTTCGACGGAAACATGTGATAGTCTTCGGCCCTCCCGGCTGAGCGGTAGTAGTAGCCTTAATGTGGGAGCCCCCTAGCGACGGGGAGGAATTGGACACGACTAAATTAGGAAGAAATGATCATTTGTATCTGTGCTATTTTTTCACCCTTGTAAACAATTGTTTATTTTTTTCCTCAGTCATGTTTGTATAGTTGGTTAAAATGAAATATAATTCAGTTAATCATATTACATAGGTTTTGCTTAAAAAATAAAAAAAAAAAGATACGATGGTTATTAAAAACAAAAATAGCCAAACAAAAAAATGGCTAAATTGATCTGAGCTTTAAGGGTGTACCACCATGACCAGGTTAAAAACGTCCATAACAACTATAGTACCCAATACAATAAGTCCCCTACATACGAACAAATTCTGTTTGTAAGTCCAATAAACATTGTCTAGGTACTAGGATACTAACACACTTGGCTATACACAGTAGATTACAGTACGGTGTTCTTAAGAATCATTCCCATGGTTGAGCGATTTATGTTAAAAGAACGAGCAATGTCCACCATCTTTTCAACTCTCTCCATCGTTATTGCTTACCGCATCTTCATCGCCACAGCTTTTTACGCTTGTATTGCACCGGCAGAGGATCCCCGCTGCACGCACGTGACAATGTACGCCTGAGATCTTCGAAAGCATAAACACTCGAATGTTCATATGTAGGGCGCTTACTGTACAAATCTGCACAAATTTACGAAACACAAATGAAATGAATTGTTGTTGGATTGAACTTACTTCGTCTAATGTATGACTAGCAGCCGAGACAAGCTAGCTAGGACTCTATTTGGGTAGTTTTAAAGGACCCCTGACAAATTCACACAGTGGCTTAGTGGTTATTAGCACTGCCGCCTTGCACCTCCATAGTTGAGGGTTTGATTCGATTCCTAATATTGCTGATATATCAAGTGCGTAATCGCCGCGGCACCGCGGAGCACCCTGTTAATATCTTACAGCCGGTATGTTTACAAAGCTAAAGCTCACACATGACCTCAGTCCCTGCTGTTGCTGTTGAGTTCATCATGTGGCACCTGAAAGAGCCAAAAACTGTACAACGATCATTCATCATCCTACTCCAAACAAGCAACTCCAAGCTGCTACTGCAGGTCTAAACAAGCAAGGTGATTTAGAACTGCTAAATTAAAGCTGCAAGAGACAGGAACGTGTCTTTCGTCCTCACCCCGTCCAATTGTTTCACGGCTCTGACGAGAAACACTACCAGACGTTTCGTTTTTTGGAATTAATGACACAGACTTATGAGAAAAGGCTTGGGTACGGGGAATTAGGAGGACACGAACAAAGCATGTTCGAATCATCTGTTTTCTTTCCTTCTTTGTTTTGTTTAGCTGAATGAACTGCCCAGGATCTGTGACACGTCCCTGGTATTTACAAGAGTTCCAGCATTGACATTGACTTCTGCAGCCCACATCAGATCCAAAAAAGAACAAAGCAAAAAAAAAAAAAAATAAAACATAATCTAAACAATGCACTAAACAATGCACTGTCAATCAGAATACTTTCACAAATACTGTTCATCTTTTCTTTCTTCTTCTTTTTTTTTTTTTTTAATGCATACGCAGACTGATACTTGATACTGATCAGACTCTGATCTCTGCAAGCTTCTGATGCCAAGTTATCCCAGACCTCACAAGTATCATGGCAAAGGTCTTTATCTGCACAAAGTCAGTCTTGCAACATGACATGTTCAAGTACTTTAAAAAAGGATCACAAGCACCTTTTTGGAAAGTGTGAGGAAACTCTAGAACCCAGAGGAAACCCACCCGGATGTTTAAAGGACACAGAAAAACCCAAGCTCGGAACTCGCTGCACCAACATGCTGTGCTCTGACCAAAAAAAAAAAAAAAAAAAAAACATAATAATGTATTAACACTAATCAGAGCCATAACAGGCACAAACCTTTCCATGCATACTATTACAATCTGTGTTTGCTTATTGTACATGCTTATTGCTCAAGAAAGCATGTGCTCATCTGTTTCCGAATAAAACTCTAAACTCTATTCCGTAGACATGGTAATGGCTCGGAAAAGTATTCTGGAAGTAAAAAAGTGTTAGGTGGCATGTAGACCTGAGCAAGTGCTTATCTAGAAAATATTTATATATATTATATGCAAATTGTTATTGACTGAAAATGCTGAAAGCTATGATATAATTTTTTTGTGACTTGAGGTGTTGAGATTATACATACAGTATAAAAGTATATATATATATATATATATGCAACATTCATGATATTTAATTCAATGAGGCATTTTGATTCCACTACAAAATAATAAAAACCAAAGGCTGGGGGGTAATATACTATATATTAGAATGAATCCATATCAATATTACATTTTATGGACTTGACTTGTTTCGACAATTTAGTTCAGCAGAAATGCTAGCCTTTTCTTGAGATGTTTTTTTTTCTTTATGTTACTTTTAAAAATGCATTCAGAACCAGGTACACACACACCCACACACCACTGTAAATCCTGTCTAAACAAAGCGGATATGCATGTTAGAAACGGTGCCACGCAGCTCACCGTAGGGCACGGCCGTGGCGATGTGAGGAATGAGATGCAGAAACGAGCTTGTCCGAGCATGCACTGTAGATTACATGGATTTACTATTGCGTAACACTTTCAAACCGGTGGAGATCAATCCCACAGATGCACGTAATACAGATGAATGGAGTTTAAAAGATGTTTCAGAGAACCGTAATACGTTTTCACACTAAATTTTTAGGAAAAAAATTTAATAATATATATAGTTTTTAAAAAGGCTTGGACAAAGAAGTCTTACAGCTACACATTTCCTTGAGAGTTCAGAAGGGAAGACACTGACTCAGGACAAATAGCTTGGAATCATTTAGGAAAGGTCACAAAAAAAAAAAAAAACTGAACTCACATGAATGGAAGAGTCACCCAATTAACAGAAGGGTCAATGGAGACAGAATGAGTCTTTCATCAAAGACCAGGAAGCAGGCCTGCGGTTCCCATGGCAACATATGCCCCGAGTCATGACACAGTGGCATGATAGGACTTTTGGTTCAATGGATAAGAAAAGCGAAGGAATCCTAAATGCTCGGATAACTGTCAGGAAGCGAATTCCTCATGCATAGTCAGACAGATTGTACAAGAACGATATGAATGATGTATATAGAGACTGAGAGACGTCAACAGAGCTCGGCATTGAGTGCTCCTCGTTAAATATTTTCTGTCCTTTGTGTGGCTCCCACACTATACCGTCAACACTCTCTCAACTGAGTTCACTAAAGATATGGAAACTTACACCACAGCACTTTGAAATTTTCTCTAACTGCCAGGATTTTTAGCTACAAGGCTGATAATTCAGGTTTATGCAAAGGAATTCTTTTATATAGCAGTAAACCCGTGTCTGTGAGAAGCAAAGCCTACACTGTCTGGGCTGAAAAGCCAAGAAAAATCTTTCGCTGGCCACAAAAGAAAAGCACCAGAACACCCAGTGCACCACAACCCACTGTGCACGAGCACCATAGACCATTCCAAGGATACCAACCCTGGTCTCCAAACGCCCCAGATGCCAATCCGTTCAAGCACAAATAGGACGCACCAGCCAAACAAGTCCAATCCACCCCACAACCCACGGTACTGCCAGACACCACAGCACACCTCAAGAGGTCTTTCAGAGTCTTGCCCCAAAGGCCCGGGGGAACCTACAGTAAATAACACTAGGATTAAGATATTGCTTGGTAATGTTAAGGCTGATTGGTGTAATACGGTACATTATCCTTTTTATAGTAACAACTTACTGTACTGGTATCAACTAAGTAGGGACTGATATGGTGGCTGCTTAAATGGATTTAACCTCATTTATCAATCTTTTTGAAAAAGAAGCTTTTTTTTTTAATTGAAGGGTTTTTGGCTTCAATGAACAGCAGCTAGGTGTGGTCATGATGTGATATGATATCAGACACAATGGGGGAAAATGTTATAGGAAAATAGATTAATTAACGATGGAGGTGGTGTGACGTCAATTTTCTTTTTCTTCCGATAACGGCGTGCCCTGAAGGGTTTTAGTTCCATTCCTGTCATACAAGAACAAATTGTCAACCATGTCAAATGTTCAGTAATGAAGGAACATGTCATACTTCTTATCCATTTATAGTATAATAGTGCAGCACGTCTGCAAAACAAGCAATCTCCTGTTAGCCTTCATGTTACAACAGCCGTGACTGTGACAAACTGTTTTCTTTATCGGCTGAAGAGTTTTGCACATATGTATTTCACTTAAGCATACTAATTTAAACTAGGGCTGTCAATATTAACATGTTAACACATGATCAATCTAGAAATTTTAACACGGCACTATACATATATATATATATATATATATATTTTTTTTTTAATGCAAATTAATCATATGACCTTATGAAGTTTGACCTTAATGGCTGCCCATAATCGAAGCATGGTTACCCGGCCGCGTGGGATAACGGCACGGAATTAACGCGGATAATAAGATGACTGAGGAAACATCGCTTGGTGTTCTGCGCGGCATGTTTCGTTATAAAAAGCTTCTAGATGGAAGTTGTGTGCTCGAGCTAAGTGCAAGGGGAACTACTTTTACAAGAATCCTTTAAGGGTAAGACACTTCAAAAAAAAAAAAAAAAAAAAGGGGCTGTGAAAAAGTGATGCAGTTGGCACAAGCTACATTTATTGCACTTACTTGAGACCACTGGACATCCGTAAGTAACCATAACTACCTAATGTAGTATGTCATTATGCCATTTGTCATTGATTCGATGTGTAACAGCACATCGAATCAATGACAAATGGCAACTACACTCATTCACTCTGGGCATGTTAAAAACACTAGAAAGACTTTTTGTGTGCTAGTCAAGTTTAAAAGGAGATAACGGACATGGTCCCCAGGGCTCACAATATGATTGCTGCTGCAAGGAGGTTACCATTTGAGAGATGTGAATTTAACATTTGTTAAATGCTTGAGATATGATCAAACTGGATAATTTCTCTAACCAGTTTGTCATGCATTTCTTTATTGCAACATTGCAGATTTATAATACAAGAAAATCTGAGTATTTAAAAATTGTGATTAGGCTATGACTGATTAACTGGATTAAATTTGTTAATCGATTGACAGCACTAATTATTGTCTAAGCACAAAAACTGCCACATTTCCATATTTACAAAACTACATGGTCACCTTTATTTAAATTAAGATGTAATCCTTACCCTAAATCAAGAGATAATACTTTTTTTCCTTTTTTTTTTTTTAAAGTGCATAGCAAAAGTGCCCTAAATCACGAGAATGTCCCGAATCATAAAATACAGCGTGTAGCTCGTCTCCTGCAAGTCCCTTGTTTGTTATATATATGATAAGTGCTGCTGAGAATTCTACACTCTGGTGAGAATAGACTTTATGAGGCCCTGGTTTCCAGCTGGGCATGACGCCAGGAAGTCATCAGTCACGTACGTCAGCGTAGATAGGAAATGATAGTCCAGCCACCCCTTTACATGCGCAGACATCCAGCCTGTCAGACAACCACGAGTCTCGGTTCTTAAGGTTAAACTGGATTCTTTAATGACAAATGGATAAATGCTGGAACAAAAAATCTGGAAAAAAAAAAAAAACGAATGCATGTGCACGGCTCATTTCACTGGTCATTTCACTGATATACACAGCCTTGAATCTAAATCTAAAAAGCAGGCTCACATGCGATGTTAAGATGAAGACTGAAGTGACACTATGATGAGTCTTTTAAAACGCTGCAGTGGTATTTCTTATGTCTTCCTCTTACTTTGAGTCAGGTAGCACATGGAATGCTGAAGCGAATGAAATGTCAAAAACCACCAAGCAGGGCAGAGAAAATGAAAATAAATAAATAAATAAATAAATAACTCCATATTCAGGGTTGGAATGGTGAAAACCATTATAAGTAGAGCTGGGAATGTTGAAAACCATTATAAGCATGGCTGGGGATTTTAAAAACCTCAGTGAACATGGCTGGGAAAATCAATAATCCTGCCAAAACCATCAATACCTAACAGTGTATCACTCTATTGGGTTATGGAGCAAATTCCACTATTTGGAGAAAAAAAAACCCTAATACGAAAACAAAACACAATAGGAGGGCTCACCTTGTTTAAACAAATTAATAGGCTTATATAGTACACTTAAAAATAAAAAAAAACACTAAGACATGTACAGTCTGACCGATTGCTAACTTGTGATCTACAGACATTTATGAACAAATTTCTGCTACATTCATTTCTGTGTTTGTTTCTGCACAGCATTTAAAGCTTCATTTTTTTTCTAAGTGGTGCATTAACATTTACTCTGCTGGCCTTCACCCAAGCCACACACGTACGTAACCGCACACTTTGGAGATCTCTTCATCACAAGTCACTCTGAGAACTGGAAGTAGTTGACATCTGCCCCGCAGTCACAACCAGAATGGCTAAATGGCGCTAATCATCATGTGACACACATCACTCCTCGGTTGACGGGCGGCTAGAGAGAGCTTCCTTTTTGTGCTAGTTTCACGAGATTGATCACATTCACTTGTTCTTTCCTAGCCTTTGTTCTGTCTCAAAAAACGATCTGCATGGTGAAATTAAGAGGAATTAACTGGCAAAGTGGAAATGTCGCAACCTTCTGTTGACAAATCAGTCCAAATTCTACATCATTTCCAAAAATGGCATCTTACCAAACACCCATTGGAGTTAAAAGGAAACAGGAACATAAGTGAACAAAACGGTGACCTGACCGCACAGACGAACAGATTTTGAGTAAGCAGTTTTGTTATGAGTTTGTTCCTAATGCACACAACCTCCTAATCAACGCATCCCAACCCAATCCTTTAACAATCGCTCTGACCGACTAGCACACTCCCAAGACATTCTTCAGACTTTGCAATTAAGCTTCGCTCTGCCCAGCTGTTGCAACCGTCAGCTCAACCGTCCGGCCATTCAGCACATAGCCAGCATGCCAGGAGTCTCTGGAGGATCATCACCCTCTACCCAGAATCCCTCAGGCAAGGGGTTCTGGGCCTCCTGACTGACAGCAAGCCTGGAAAATACCTCGCATTCCTTCATAGCACCACGCTCTTAGCAGATGCTGCTTTCACTGAACGCAGGCAGATGTTGGAGCCGGATTCCTGCGGTTCTGCATGTGTGATGAGAGGGGGTACGAGGGATACGCAGCAAGACTACAGACATTCACACTTAATGTGGGTCAGAGGGATCAGCATGCCCTTGGCAAAGAGGCTTTGTTGAGTTTTTGCGAAGAATAGAGAAGAAAAAAGGAGAATACAACAGGGAAACAATCATATTGCGAGAAATGAAAAGCGAAAGAAATGAGAGAAGGGAAATTCCATAAACTAAACTAAAGAGGGGTAATAATGGAGAACTTCTGACTTGAGCAGATTATCATCACAGAAATATGGCATTATTTAAATAAATAAATAAATCTGTCGCAGCTTATTTGCTTCAGTTAAACTTTTCTAACATTTTAAAGATCAAATGCAGAAGCTTCACTTCCTTGAGTTTGTAGAGATCTGATTATCCCTAAAGTCCCTGGATGGACCAAAATCCTTTTTTTTTTTTTTTTTGGTCACTGTTCAGTTCGTTAAACAGTTTGTCTAGCAATTTCATCTAAGAAAGTAAAACAGGTGGGGGGAAAGCTTGTAGTGTACTGTAAATAAAGCAAACGCCTACACGCAAAAATAGAGAACATGCAGATTAAGGCGCATGGTGAGAAGGAGGCGGAGGATGGGTAAGAAAGAAAGAAGTGAAATGCAGAAAACTCAGAAAGGAGAACTGAAAGTTTTTTTTTTCTTTTTTTTTTTTTTTCTATTTGATATCAACTCCTGCCTGAAATCTGCCAGAGGCGAAACAGTCAGGAGCTGGAATGCCCCCTTTTGCTAAAACAGAAAGGGCCTAGTCTGTGGTTAAAATCCAGTCACACCTACTTACAGGAAAAGCAAAGCAGACTGACACGTAAAACGATCCGTGTTATGGATGTAAAAATAAAGGAGCTCTATAACATGACTCCCACATTCTTTCATTTGCAAAAGGACAGATGAACCTAGACTGCGGGATCTTTTGTCATTTCCTGCCAACAATCCCAACTTGCTCAGTAGTTATGGCTGTACAGTATATTGATTGTCAGTTTTTATTGCAATAATGGTTTTTGCAACATTAGTATTACTGGAGCTCGTAGATATTGAAAACTCGATAAATTCCAGATTGCTAAATGGTGTGATCCGAAAGAAAGAAAGAAACAAACAAAAGCTCATGCAATATTAATAATTAATGTAATTACATGTATTTAAATGTCATTTCTTAACGTGTGATTTATTCAAAACCTATATTTATATCAAGGGATGAAATATCAGTTCAAAGAAGTCATAATTTTGGGCAACCAGGGAAAGGTCAGAAAAGTTATCCAGAATTTTATATTCATTAAGGATTGCCTCAGCATGCAGTAATCTACTGTATGCCTTCGTTTTGGCCTAACTAGCCAGTTAGGTTGCCAGGCAATCACAGTGTAGATAACATCAGTACATTACTCCTGGAGCACTATTTGATAACTACTTTCTATTAGGTACTGAATGTTTGCATGTATGACCAATTTGATGCTGAACTGGCCAATTTGAGTGCAGACATCATATGTCATCATGAGTCATTAAATTAAAATAAATAAGAACAAAAGTTTTACTGTGATAGGGTGTAAATTGCCTTAAGATATGGTTAAAATTGGTTGTTTATGTAACAACCTCAACAGCAACCCTCATTTCCCCTCTCGTCTGTTCCAACCTCTCAGCATTCAGGATAACCAGTATACCAATCACCAGCCTGCTCATCTGTCATCATCTGCACCTGTTTCTCACTCATTCATGTCTTAAGATGGACGATGGCTAAATATTTTTTATGCTTAATATTTCAGAGGTCAATGAGTGGCTTAACAAACAAAAAACATTCAATTAAATATGGAGAAATTTAAATTGAACTATTAAATAGTTGTTTGTTTACATGTTGTCAGAAGACATTCTATTATATAGGCAAACTATTGCTATATGATGATCCTGAAGGATGCTCCCTTGAGTATCTGGAACATTCCTTTCTCATCTCCCTAAACACACAACTATCACACGGTTATGTGTCTGAGACAATTGTCCATCTCATACTGAGGTATGCTGTAGCATTACAATTTCTTTACACAGGAAGCAAGAGGCCCAAACCTGTTCCAGCATGACAATGCCCCTGTGCACAAAGATAATGTCCATAAAGACACGGCTTGGGGCTGGAGTAGGTCAATTGTTGAGGCGGTGGACTACTGATGAGAAGGTCAGAGGTTCACCACCACACTGCTAGTGTTGGACCCTTGAGCAAAGTCCTCAACCCCCAACTGCTCAGATATATAATGAGATAAATGTGAGGCACGCTGAATGAGGGCTCCCACCAAATGTCGTAAATGTAATTTAGGACCTGACGTGGCCTAAACAGAAGTCTGACCTCAACCCTGCTAAACACCACTGGGATGAATTAAAAGGTCTACTGCACTCTTGGCCACACTGCCCGACATCATTACCTGACGTCACTAACAAAAAATTTCTCAGGTTTGCTCCAAGATCTAGTGAAAGAGTGGATGAATTCATCTGCATTGGGATGTTCAACAGGTTTTATTAGTCAGGTGTTCACATACTCTTAGATGTATAATATAGTTATTATTAATTTAATTTATCTAGTTACTTGGTTTTGAAACAAGACATAATGGAAATGGTTCCTGGAAGCAGGTGGGGATTTTTATCTGAATAAGGATCATGCAGAAGTCTTGATACTGCTAAGTTTTTACACTGAACTATATCTACATGGGGTTAAATATTATCCACATTAATGCTGGTTAAATGCTGGACTGTTTAAATTGGCATTACATTGCATATGAGCTTGTGTGTTCATGAACCAAAAAGCTCCTGGCTGAGTTCACGATACACTGAGGCAATTCGTTTCTCCTCCAAATGCATGCTTACTTGAACTGGTGGTCCTTGGTGCTGCGCGTCTTGGCCAGAAACCTCTCAGCCAGTTTCTCCAGATTACGCGAGTAGTCCATTTCGATCTCGGCCTTCTTGCGGAAGAAGTCCTGCAGGTCCTGGAGGAGTTGCACACGAAGCTCGCACTGCTGGTCCAGACATTTGAGCTGTTCTACCAACTGGGCCCGGATCTCTGCCAAAGATGGAAAGAAAGGTCTTCAGTTAATTCTCTTTTTGACATTCAAGTTCTGACAAGTTATGTGGCAGGATTTAATGTAGTATCAAAAGCAATCTTCTACAATGCACCAGCACCCTCAGGAGCAATACATCGTTAACATTCAGGTTGTAACTACATTACCAAGGATGGTAATCTCATTTCATTAACATTTCATCACCTAACCGATCCGGCCGGCAAATATGATGTGCAACATAATCACCATAAAAGCGACTGCTTTAAGCATGAGCAGCTTGTAGGTGGCATTAAAAAGCTGAAGCTTTGGTTGCTTTCAAAAATATTTAGCTTGGCTACGACACACAGGGGCAGGGGTAGCTCACTGGTTAGGAGTCGGACTATTGATTGGAAGGTCACAGGTTCAAACCCCAGCACCACCAAGCTGCCACGACTGGGCCCTTGAGCAAGGCCCTTAACCCTCAACTGTTCATACGTATGTGTAATGAGATGTAAGCTGCTCTCGTAAGGGCGTCTGCCAAATGCCATAAATGTGAATGAAAAACTATAAAGGAAAATTCAATACAAAACCTTATTAGAAGAAGAGTATCAATGTATACCTTGCAGCCAGAACTACCAAGAAAATCAATCAAGACTTTCTGACCAATCAGAATCGACCACTTAATGATTATGGTGTAATAGGTAATAACAGAGTGTACTGTACATTCCTCTCATATTCTTCAGTTTTGTTTCTTTTTTACAGAAGAAGCATATTCTAATTGATTTCTCAGCAATTTCTGCTCGTGTTCTCTTTCTCCCACACACACACACACACACACACACACACACACACACACACACACACACACACACACACACACATTCTCTCAGGATGTCATATCATATACAGAGCACTGAAGCATGGCCTCAAATTAATTTACTCCATTTATAAACTGCTGAACAACTAAAACGCTGAATTATGGCCTTTATATTAACTCTAGAGGGCTTGCTAGACAGCTCAAGTTGCTATACAACTAAAGCATCCATTACACAAGAAGGGAAACAATGCTGTAATCCAATTCCTCTATTTTTATAATAATAAAAAAAAAATCTGCAGTGAAGACATTAAATGTTGCAGAATTCACAATGTTGCAGACCTGCTTACCATGATTAAGGGAATTTAGAAATACAAGATACCGCACAACACTATTAAATAGATTCGTTTTAACTATACCCGGTCCACTAGCGCAACAGAAATAAAAAACAGGTAGTAAAATTAATGGCGGTTTAGATGCCTACGACTTAGAGAGAAAACATGAACCTGACGATAAAGACGTTATTATTTGAGTTTACCTTTGCATTTTGTGCTATAGAGAAACCTGATGACTTTATTCTCCATCATCACGCTGTCCCATGTCACAGAAGACCAGAGTGTGAATGTTAACAAAAGCACCGATAGCCCGTTCTGTCTGCTGTATTGCGTTTTAAGCTGAGCCTGGCAGTTCCACTGTGTCACCGAAGAGAAGTGGGATTTTCACTGTCTCTGACCTCTGTCCTGCTGTCCCTCTCTCTCTCTCTCTCTTTCACTCAATAGCCGACAAGAGTAGTTTGATGTTATTTCTCTTTTCAGTGACTACACATCCCTTTATGCGCTGCATTATAAGAGCTGGCGCAGTATAGTATATTTATGAACTAAGGAAGTGATGTAGCTGTACCCAAACCCTATATGGTTGACCGTAAACATCATTCTGAAGACAAAAGAAGAACCACAGGAAGACTGGTAGCTCAGTTTAATACCAAGATGTTCAAATTATAATAAGGGCCATATTGTTTAGCTGTTTGGTTTTTCCATTAGAATGGAAGAGGATGAAAAGGCATTGAGTTCTGACTTTTTTCCTCAGAATTCTGACTTTAATCTCAGAATTTCTGAGGTGAAAGTCAGGATACTGAAAGAAAAAGTCAAAATTCTGAGGTGAAAGTCAGAATATTCTTTTTATCTAAAAAATTCTACCTCACTATTCTGACTTTCACCTCAGAATGTTGACCTTTTCTCTTAGTATTCTGACTTTTTCTCTAGTATTCTAACTTTTTCTTTAAAAAAAAAAAAGTCAAGATTGTGAGGTTAAAGTCAGAATTCCAAGGTGAAAGTCAGAATACTGAGAGTATTCTCACTTTTTCCTCTCAGTATTCTGACTTTCACCTCAGAATTTAGAATTTTTCTCTCAGTATTCTGACTTTTTCTAAAAATAAAAATAAAAAAAGGCAAGATTCTAAGGTGAAAGTCAGAATACTGACAGAAAAAGTGAGAATTCTGTCACCTTACATAACATATATGTTCACAAGTCACAATACTGAACGAGGTATACTGTATCCTAAATATATGGAATATTATGCTAGCTAGCCAGATACAGTACGCAGCACTTCACTTTCCTTGCTAGCAAAAACACCACACTGAGTAAATTTGACACCACATTCGACTTCCTCCATCTCTATGACACATTGAATACAGACATAATCCTCATTACAAAAGCGAAATTATTCCCATTTCTCTGTCTCTGATAAGAAAGTACATTTTAAGTATTCAAACTATGTTAAGCTCTCAGCAAGGAAGAGATACAAATCAGGCCCTATTCACTTCCTGTAAAAGTTTTATGGCAATGGGAAAAACAAAAGTTCTCACTGTCGTATTTTTAGTCAAAGGATGTTGTGATGCCAGTTATGTGTTGTTTATTCTTGTATTTGTATCTTGCTTGTTTGAGTTTCGGGAGATGCATTTGTATGAGCTATATGTTGTGTTTCGACAGTTTTACATTTAAAAATAGCACCACAGGAAATACTTGGGCATGCACAGTAGGTTTGTTGTTGATCTCAATGAAAGGGTCTAGACCACTACTTCAAAAAACTTTCCTTTATTATTTAAATCATTTTTTTTTTTTAATGGTGGTTTTCACAATGTTAATGTAGAGCTGTTATGCAAAATTTACTTTGTCATTTTTAGACATTCGGATAGGTCCCCACTGTGTGTGTATGTGTGTGTGTGTCCAAACAGTGTGAGAAAAGTAAGAAAAATACAAAACAAGCCAATTAGAATTTCCCCCTATTGTGACCTCATATGAGGAGAAACCTTTCCCCGTCTTGTTGCTCAGTGGCAGCTCTCTGGCGTGGACAGAGCTTGGCAGTATCTCATTTACATAGACACTGAAACAGTGTATGCAGAGAAGGAATGAAATAAGGGGAGTTTAAGGTATAAACGAGAACCTAATAAGGTATAACCTGAGAAGTGTTGTAGCTGGATCATTGCCAGACACTCTTTGCGGGAGCTCAGACACCAGTGTTAACTTGAAGAACTATGGGACCTTTAAAGATTTTGCTCATCTTGCATATTGGTTGTTTTCTTTTCCTTTTTTTTCATAGCATAGTTAATTATAGCCAAAATAAAGAAACAGCTCCTCATTAATAGGAATCTATTGAACATTATTGCTTTAAATTTATTAACATTAAATTGCAGACCCAAAAGAAAGCAAAACATCTAGAGATCAAATACAACGAGTTCTCAGCATGCAAACAGATTTCAGAAACTAGCAAGAGTTTGACACCGTGCCTTTCCCACTGGGTTCGACAACGCCGTAGAATTCTTCAAGTAATGATATTAAAGGGTCCGTGCCAAAAGAAAACAGCCCATAATTTCTCAGTTACAGTGAGATAATGACTAGGCTGGCCTGCTGGCTTACACGCTTCGTCAACACCTGTCACATATAATTTGTCACTTGCTGTATAATTTACCGAACCAGGAAATGAGTCAGTGTCTCATAGTAATGCCCGTAGATGCTCACGAGGTCTTTTTTTTTTTTACAGCATCTTGCAATTTCTATAAATGAGAGGAACTCATGACGGTGAGATGATAGCTTGATATTCCAGCATGTGACAGTTGGATTTAGGTGATTTGGACAATGCATTAATTATATGTGTTAATTAAAGAAGACAAAATTTGTTGGAGAAAATTTGTATGAGAAACCTTTTATTAGTTAACATTCAGGTTAATCAGTAGTTAATGCTACAACAGTATTACATTATTTAAAATAGAAGCAACTCACAACTGTCATGCTATTAGCCCTGGTCAGGAATGGAAGGATGTTTTATTTTACTTAGACCCGCTGATTTTAGTAAGTGATGCAGTTGATTTCTGTGGCAGAAAAATCAAGCAAAAGTCCAACTAAAACCAGTGATGTGCTCAGCAATTATAGCCTGAAGAAGCCCAGGTCCTTGGGAATGATCTGATACAATCCAACCACACTCACATGTGCTCAGATTTTCCACAGATATCACAGTCTCATAAAATGCTACAAAAAAAGTCAAAGACATGCTGTCATGAAAACCATGTGGCCATGCAATCACTCTGAAGCCAGAGAAATGCTCTTCAACAGAAAAGTGGGTTTTGGGAAAAGACACTGTTGCAAAAAAAAAAAAAACCCCGCTAAAAATATCGCAAATGGAAAACTTCTCTTTTGGTCATCTTGGGAGGAACTTGAGACCAAACTCATGGTTAAGCTAAAAGGCACTGAAGGAACTATTTCAGTGCTGCTAATAAATTATGCATTTAAAAGGATTTGGGTAGACAAATGGCAATACGTTTTTTGTTTTTAGCCCACTTACTTGTAATGAAAGCTGATTATTACCTAATCACAGCAAAAAATAAACCACGACAGAATGGGAAAAAATGATCGATGATTTAGTGTGGTGTGATACCATCCTAACCTGGGTGATTACCTTACAACAAGAAACAGCACCATAGCAATTCGTAACGGTTGTAATTTTTTTCATTTATTAACAGCACTTTGTGTTTTTAACCCTTTACAGTTATATTTAATGCCCACAAGGCAACTTTCATTTCTTTTTTTTCTAGAACCTCAATTTAAATCTCAGACAGAGAAGCTCAGAAATAGACCAGGTATCCAAAAAAAAACTGATGAGCAAAATCTCCTCAACATCATTGCAAAATGGAAGCAACAGTCTAGCTCTCAACATTTTGTTGGACAGCCTTTAGCCTTGATTACGGCACACATTCGCAAAATGGGATTATGAACAAGGCTTTATGGTGGCCCATTCATGTGTGAAAATGATTTCTCAACTTCTTTTACAATTTGAGAAATTAAATCTGCTTCCAGAAAAGAAAAAAATCCATTGATGTGATAACCTGGTCAACCCCAGGTCATAACGCTGCATCCAGAGGCTTGTACCATGTACACCGCTTCACGCACTTCCCTTCTTAACCAGACACTTCAATCGCTCTGTAATAGGGTCAATCTGGACTCAGCAGACCACATGACCTTTTTATCATTGCTCCAAAGTGTAATATTTATATTCTCTAGCAAAGTAACTCTAACAAGTGGCTTTCTTATGACCACTTCAGTCCCAATCCTGCAAATTCCTGACGCATTGTGTGTGGAAATTATCTCACGTTCGCTATTAAACATACTGTAGCTGTGATTTCTACTTTGATGTTCATGTGATCTCCAATCAAACTAATACATTTTTTTGGACCCCATTTCTTCCAAGACGTTGATGGTTCAGCAATGTTTGCTATAGAGTTCTTAACCCAATTCAAGTAATTTCAGCAATCTCCGGAGTCGTTTTCTTTGCGTGATACAGGCCAGTGATTTGACCCTTCGAAAAAACAAATTAAGCGGTTTTTTATTTTATTTTATTTTTTTTACACGCCACAGGACACGTCTTTCAACATGCTCAGTGTATCAGTTAGAGAATTGCTGCCAGCTGAAACACAGCTCATATTAATCACTGCAGTAATTATCCAATCAAAAGCTCTTAGGTATTTGCTTATTTAAACCCAAGTGTTATTTTTAAGTGTATTTTCAAGTTTAATTAAACTGATCCTGACCTAACTGATCAAAGCTCACTAAGCTTTATACTCAGCATTCCCATAGACATTACAATCACATTATGGATTAGTCTGTCTGAAAGCAGTGACCTATGACCTAAAATTTGCACTCACAGCAAAACCACCTGTCTCCAGTTCCCCTGGATCCATCAATTACTGATCAGGCCCTATTGATTGACCTTCAAGACTACAGATTTAAGAGTGCAAAATTTATGAAAGATTACCAGACCCAACATGGTTCCCATGTTCTAGAGACAAAAAAAAACTTTGGTGCCATGTTGCCCATGTACCTTACCATCCAGGAGTTGTTCAGCTTACATCAGGCTTATAAAGTGACAGTGGGCTGGAGTGTGACTAATAAAAATCAGATGAACATAAGTGATATTAAATCTGTAGCTGAGCACATTAGACTTGAATAATTTGTCCAAGGCTTGTAACAGGTATATTGGGTTTGAATTATTATATACTGTATTACTCAGCTTTATTACCAGAAATTACTTTGACCTTAATGAATGAGAAACTTCATGAACATGTTTTCTATATAGTCCACCATAAACATCTGTCTCATCTCAATATGGTCCTAGATATGGGGTTTCAGACTCTGGAAATGAAGCCAGAGCTTTAAAAGCATGCAAAAACTTCAACCAACAGAGGTTACAATGAAATAAGAAATCATTACTCTTATAATCCCATTCCTGTTTCGTAAACCAGCACAACCACGACTGTTTATCCTTTTCGGAGCCGAGACCATTCATAAACCCCCCTACCCCTCGTCATCCCAGCTGTCACTCTGACCATTTCTACACCGGCTGTCCTAGAAAGCCGCACCCAAGATCTGTCATGTTACATTATGTTCCCTGGGCTCAGGGTTCCAGACTCTGGGCGTGGAGCCATGCAAGCGATAAAGGCGTGTAAGACAGATCAATGATAAGGAAGATCTCCAAAGTGCTGCCCATGTTCTAGATTCAGACAATTTTCTGCTATAGATTAGGCACACATTAGGCTTATGGAGCGGCAGGGACCTGGTGTGTGAATAATAGAGAACATGCGAGTGACAGTGTAGTGCAGCAAGTTGCCAAGGCCACTTCACAGCTACAGAAGTCACTGGTTATTTATGCATTTCTTCATGCACTTCCTTTGTCTGCATGGGCTTCATGAGACCTTACAAAGACCTGCTAGTAGGTGGACTGGATATGCTGGCTGTTAACTGCCCCAAGGTGTGGTGGTCTACCGTCATCCGGATTAGGATAAAGCAGGTGCTGCAAATAAATGAAATGAAGTTTTGTGATGCAGTGTTTGTTCACAATTCTGCAATCGCATAGCAATATGCAGGAATTCAGTTAAGATTTCAGAATCTGAGTAAAAAAGTTTTGGGATGTTAGGAAATGTCATAAAAGATAAATTCCATGCGGTAGAAGCATTTGCTGAAATCTGGTGCGATTTGAGTTGACAAATCTGGATCACATAACTGATTCTCTTTTGATTTCGTCAAATTAAGATCCTCTTTGGGTTGACGAGGAAAGGAAAAAAATAATAATAATAACCCTCATTTTTCCAGCAACTATACAAACCATGTAATCAAGGCACAACTCCAGAGCACTCATGCATTTTTATGTGTGGTCACCCTTTGATGCACAGCTGGAGTGGGAAATGATGAGGAAGCGCACAGGACAGCTGTGCATGTGCATACATAAATATACACATGGCATTGTGCAACTCTGAGCCAACTTATTGTGCCCTGAACTTTTACAGGCGACATTACAAAGGTCGTGATGACAATAACGACACAGGACGCCTGAAAGGAGGCTCCGGAGAGGGGGGTTGGTGCGCGTTTGCGTCACTGGAGCAGCGCAGAGGAAAGCCTTCATTCAACTCAGCAAACAGGAAGTGGAGGACATTGAGAACTGGGAGGAAGTGGGCTTGCTTTGCTTGGAGACAGAGATAGGATAGGGTTCAAAATGAAAGAGGGCTGTGTAAGGAGATCTAAGCTGTGAAGTTTATTGAGTGTCTGGAGCTTTTTCCTCAAAATAACAGTACTAACACAATAACAAACATAACGATTGCTTTTAATACTTGGATGAAATTGATTTGCGGTCAATGACTGCCTCAAGTCTGGAACCCATAGACATGACCCAATGCTGAGTCTTCTCCCTCGAGATGCTTTGCCAGGCATTTACTGCCGCTGCTTCTTGCTCGAGTCCCTCTGCCTTCAGACTTGTCTTCAGTAAGTGAAAAGCAGGCTGTATTGGGTGGGGAGCAGGTAACAGAATTGGCCAGTAAATAATATCCAATTTCTATGCATTGTATAGCTTTCACTGTATGATGTGGGTCATTATCCATCTGCAATATGAAGCGGCAACATTTGGCTGAATCTGAGAAGAGAGCGTACCCCTAGGCACAACCTGCTACTTTTATCAGTAGTCATGTCATTAATAAACACCAATGACCCGGTTCTACTGGCAGGTATAAATGCTTATGCCATAAAACTACCTCCACCACCTTTGACAAATGATGTGGTTCACTTAGGAAGGAACAGCTCCATTCTCCGTACTCTTCTTTAAATTTTGGTTTTATTAGTTCAAAAAATCTGGCAAAGTTTTCTGGCAAAGACTAATCTTGCTTTTCTGTTCTTGAGTGTTACCAGTGGGTTGTGAAGTGTCTGTATTACTTCATAAAACTATCCTTTGACTGTAGACTTTGAAAATGACACGCCTACCTCCTCAAGAGTTTTACTGACTTGGCTAGATGTTATGAAAGGTTCTTCTTCCCCATGGACATAATTCTGTCAGAACGCCTTTTTGCTGTTTCTGAGCTTGCCAGTTAATTCCTTGTTCTTAGGAATGTTCCCAACTGTTGTACAGGCCACTCCCAATGTTTTTCCCATATCTGATAAGTTTATGGTGAATTTCAGCCTTTACTAGCACAGACACCTCATGTCAAGAGCTCATGTGAACAACTACAAATGCAAATGTAACACCACCAGGCCTTTTATCTGCTTGATTAATCATGGAATAACAAGCAAACAGGCCACACCCGGCCATGCAACTGCTTGTTCCATTATTTATGAACCCCGCTCCGAGCCCCCCCAAAAGGGGTGTCTGTGTGTGTGCACAAAAATGGCTTTAATTCCTCAACGATTGTGGCCACACTTTTACCAAACCCCTTGAATTAAAGCTGAAAGTCTTGACTTCGCTCACATCATGAGTGTTCCATTTCTAATTTAATGTGGTGGTGTACTGAGGCCAAACCAAAAAATCTAATCTTTGTTCCAAAATTTATGAGCCTGACTGTATAAGAAGGGCTTTCCAGAGTCCTTAATATGTCCTTGTCATAAGAGGATCTTTATTGTATAATCCCACACACAGAGAACACACTGTCACAGTCTTTCCAAAATTTTATTGGGATCATGTCATTCAGTGTGATGAGTACAAATCGTCTAAGAAAACTGTAAAGGCACATTCTAAAGCCTGGTGTAATGCTAAGAACCGTTAATTTTGGTCCAGTGGATAGCTGGATTAAAGTCTGTATGGCTGCCATGTCTCATAGTCACTGCATTGCCTCGGGGGTTCTTACTGCAATTTCATCCAGTGCTCAATAAGATTTTTTCAGGCAGATTGGATTCGAGTTGAAGACTTGCCAATTCTAACCCTCTGATGAGAGACACAAGCGAGGACGCATATGCTGGGGGCGATTCAGTTTCAGCAGGTGAAAGGGGAAAATTGGAAAATTAAGAGGGGAAAAAAAAAAAGAAACAGCTTATACCCCTCACACAAGCTGCAATTAAAATCAAACTTGCTTAGACTGACCCGTCTATTTTGTGTTGCACAAAACAAGCCTCATTTGCTCTTTTTGTGTCCTCAAATTGATGAAGAAAAGCCTCGTTAATGGCCATTTGAGATCTGAAACTATCTTTGGGATCATATGGCAAGATACAGATGGAGAAAAACGGGGACGGGGGAGGTGGAAGAGGGAGGGTGGAGGAAGGAAGCAAATGTCTGCGTGTTGTCGTGCCACCTCTCAGTATGCCAATGAGCATCAGAATGAAGAAGTGGTAAGGGACAAGGTCTCGTTACAGAGCAGCTGTCAGAGCAAAAGAAACCACCACAGAAAAGGAACAAAAGGACAGGAAGCGTATGCGAGCGTGTACGTGTGTGTGTGTGTGTGTGTGTGTGTGTGTGTGTGTGTGTGTGTGTGTGTGTGTGTGTGTGTGTGCGCGTGTGACTGCTTGGGTTTGCATGCATGTGTATCATCCTGTACCATCTACTGCAAAAAATAAACCCGAGCCGACAGAATATTAAGTCATTTACTCCCACCAATTTCCATAATCAAGATGGTTACTATGGAAACCGCTGTTCCTCGGATCATATTCAAGACACCACGGTAGGAGATTAAAAATGGCTGCCAATCCTATCCCTTGATTAATCATTGAGACATTACAACAGTTAATTGGGATGCCATCGACAGCCTGAATTTCCCTCCAGCCAGGCATTGACCCCAATATGCATTTCCTTACAAGCCTAAGACGTAAGACGACTGCAACATCAGCTCAATTCTAGAATTTAGCTCTAGAAGACAATGGGCTGCAAATGTATTACTTATTGAGAGCAGTTTAGAAAAACATGGACCATGGAGGAAAATTATGTGTCAACTGACAAACATGCCTGACAAAGGACATAAATGTGAGAAAGCAGAAACAGGAAGAGATTCAATTGCAACATATTGGTGAAAGGAAAACTTTCAAAAATGTGACGGCTACACGCACACACACCAACAGACATTTCCTCTTTCTAAAAGGCAGTTGCTACAGCTGTACTATAATATACTTGCAAAGACTAAAACCAGTATTTAGATGTAAGACTTTCGAATAATATGTACTATATACCTCTAGGCATTGTGACACAGAGCGGGTACAAGTTCCAGCTCAAGGTTACATCATTGTTTCAATCCTGACCTATGGTACGTGTGGAGTTTTGTATATTAACTCAGGTTCTCTGGTTTTATCGACAGGAGTTAGAAAGACAGCAAGGATGCATGAACCTCAAATGTCGGGGGGGTTAAAAACCCCAACTTGTAATATCCCTTCCTAAAAACAACCATCACAAGGTTGTGTTACCATCCAAAACACAGCGCAGTCCACTGGCACAAGAACCACAGAATTCCAGCACAAACGGGCCAACTACACAAAATGGTTAAGGTCCAAATCCGGCTCCTCTGATGCCACCTCCCATGGAGAAAGAGACCCTGTTGCAGAGCTCACATTAGCATTCAGAAATTGAGGAAAAGAGGTTCCCTTAGGAAAGCCTTGAATTTCGATTGGATCACTCAATGAGACCCCGGCCAGTGCAAACAGGATTGTTGACAGAGGCAGTGACCCACATCCGTCCATCTGACTGTGAGCGACCCTCCTTTATAACCTTCTTGTACATGGCAACAAAACAAGGTGCATCAAAATCCTCCTGCTCCCTCAGGCAAGCAATGTTCCAAACAGGGCCAGGGGAAGGGTATTCAGCGGGGGGTGGCATTCCCACAGAAATTGCTGGAAAAAGAAAAAGAGAAATTGTGCTGCAGGAGAAGGAAGTTAATTCACTGCCGGGTCTCCCAGGCCAGGTCATGGGTCCTAACTGTAATATGGCAAGCGGTTATGGTGTACTTATTAAATTAGTGGATGGATTAAGGAGAAAGTAAAGAGGAAGTGAGTCACCGAGAAAGTCTCCTAGTTTACTATTGCAGAAAAAAAAGTCAGTGGTTGCTGTGTGCTGAGAAAAACTGTACTGGTCAATGCTATATACAGTATTTATCTAGTTTAGTTACCATCCTGTGGTATGAATTTGATGACATCATTACTTCATGCCACACCAAGCATTATGATCCTGTTCGATTGAATTAGCATGCACATGGTGATGCTAATACTTTCACTGGTCAGTTAAGCCGAAGTCAAAAATTATCCGCACTCTAGTTGGCGGCACTACCTTATTAACGCTTTCCATTCAAGGCCACTGTCTCCCCAGTCACTGCTGCACATTAGGAGCAAAAATGGATGTCCACTTGGATTTGCATGAAGGAAGAGCAGCATGCAGGGATCAGCTTTGTGAGGTCTGGCGGGGTAACTGGTGCCGAAACAACTCACGGAAGAGCAAAGATTCAAGGAAGGTGAAAGATTATTAAAGAGAATCATTACTGCTGACGCGACATGGATTCATCACTACGAGCCTGAGAGTAAATGGCCGAGTATGAAACGTAAGCATTCCTACAAGGTAAAAGGTTGACTTCTGAAGAAGTAGGGAAGACAGCAGTGCATTTGTGGCTCGCAGCTCAGGCCAAAACATTTTTAACGAGAGAATATGAAAAGTGGATTATGTCGAATTTTTTTTTTTTTTTAAGTATTCTAATATAATAAATTTACAACCAGAGTGTGGATCATTTTTGACTCATCCTTGTGGTTATCAAGTAGCAATCAAGGTCATCTATCATTCCACTGCCTTAACTGGCTTGGGGTTTGTTCCCAATCACGGGCATACCCACCTGTAATAGTAGTCCAACAAACATCCTTTCTTCAAAAGGACAAAAAAAAAACACACAATCGAACCTCAAAGTGCCAACTATTATCTGCTTCTAAAAAAAGAACCCATGATGACTGTACTTCATCCAAATTGCCATGTTTGAGCAAGGCCATTATTACCCTATCTGCTCCAGGGCTTTGTCCTGGCTGACCCTGCGCTCTGACCCTAGTTCCAAACTGGGATATTCCCTGTGCTGTAAAGTACAAGTGACAAATTATTAATAAATACTATTTTTATTGTTCCAATTTTAATAAATTGTAAATTATATAACATTCAAACATCCTCCTCAGTAAGCATTTATCACATAAACTCGTCAGCCAGTAACAAAGGTCTCCATGTTCTCAATATAAAGTTTCAGAGGAAAGAACATACAATGTCTTGTTGATCATCTTTCCATTGGGACCCGAGTTCGGTGCATCTTGGGTTAAACCGCTAAACGACCGCCTTCCATAAATGGTGAACAAGCAGGTCATTGAGGTGGCTAGGATGTCCGGATGACCATCCTATTCAAACTAAAAACAATAGCACACACCAGAGGCACTTTGTTTCATTATTTAACGCACATGAGTCATCTCTGTGTAGGCTACTGATTCGCAGACCAAACAGCTGGTCATTGCTTTATTCAATCGTTCCTGACCCTGTACCAGCTGTTTACTTGCACTGCATGTTCACAAAAGAGCAAAGTCCCTTAGTGCACTTAACCTTTTGGATTGCTTATCGAAGATTTAGAAGTTTTAAACAAACATTTGATTTTTCCCAAACAGTGGCGCAGTGTGTAGCGTCGATGGCTTAAAGTTCCAGGGTCCCTTCCTGGGTTTAGGTTACTGTCTGTAAGGAGTTTCCTTCTAGGCTTCCGACCACCTCTTAGAAACATGCTGGCAGGTGAAATGACTGGCCCAGTTTTTCCCCCTGGTGGGAATGAGGGTAAATGGTGCTCTGTGGTGGACTGGTGCCCATTTTAGGAAGTCCTTGTGCCCAGAATATAGCATTTTACAGAATACAAGGTACTAAAGAAAGCATAGTAGAGATTTTTTTTTAATTATTATGGCCAAAAATGACATATTGCTTCAACTTGTAGGCAACGTTCAACTTGTAGGCTGATGCACCATGTGCTATTTTCATACATTAATTTACATCACTTTTCTTACTTCTTCACTTTAAACCGTCCAAACCACCATCTGAACATGCTCACTTTCAGCATTTTGCATACAAAAATTCAGGATGGAATTGTCAGGCTACCCACTGCCATTAAGCGATCTGATGACCTTCTGTTTGATACTTGAGGCCTTACCTCACCTGGGCCACTTCCTTATCTCATTCCCTACTTCACCTGGCCTCTCCTGAGCCTAGAGCAAAGAGTGGACAAGACCATCTGTACCACAGTATGGTCCTCCTGTTCCTCTCCCCTGCACCCGGCTCTCTACGCAACGGAAAACTGGCCTGCCATCTGCCAGTGCGGATACGACAGCCAGGAATCACAGCCTCCCGTCCAGAAACTCTCTCGTCCCGGCTCGATCAACCAGGTGAGGCTTGGGGCACAGCCGACGTCTTAGAAAAAGAAGCTAATGAGAAACAGCATGGTACAGGATACAAAGGGTTTGAATAGATTTTCTTGTATGCTCTGAAGGAGCTGTTGTTTGACTACCAACAATATTAGAATAATTTAAAGGACTATTGAATTCATGCTATATTGGGCATATTCCATGATTTGGATTATGATGGATTAGGGATCATTCTTAGAAAATGATAACTGTAAGGGAGGTCTATTTTCTTACAGAAAATAGGTTGTAAGAAAAAAATAGGTTAAATGGTTTACAACACCTATCCACTCAGCCCTTGGCACTTGAACAGCAAAATAAGTCAAACAAGTGCAGAAGAAGTGGGCAAGAGGATAGAAAGAAGAGAGTTTAATAGATCCTCGTGATGGCTAAGGATAAATACGTAGCCACTGCCCAACAGCACTACGGACTAAAGGTGATCAGGGAATCTTTTTTATTATTATTGTTATTATTATTAAATGGGAGAACGATCACATGACCTTGGAAAATTACCAAATGACCGTAGTGTTTTTCAAAAGCATCAGTTAAAGAAAATGTGAAGTGTGTATAATTACAGCCCCAAAGGATCATGATTTGTTAATTGGGAGAATTTGACCATCAGCCAACATTTTGATCAAGCTATACACATACCTACCTAATTTCTGCAGGCCACCACAAGAACCGATAAACACGGATATTGCTGCAGACTTTGTTTACAAATGGCCAACACGGTATAATCAGCTTTACCACTAGCCGTGAGATTTAGAGGAGGTGTGGGATTAATCTGGCAGCACTGTCAGGAAGACTCATGTGCTATAATCTGTCCGATCCACCCCCTACGTACGCACAGCCATGAGATAAGGATTTAAATCAGACGGAAAAAATAAAAAAAATAGGCAAGAGTGGGGAAACAAGCAGGAGCATTACGAATAAACTGTCAAGCTAGTAACGCGCCACCGATTAAATATGGAATATAAAACATGTATGGGAATTCACATACACAAATGCGTCAGTCATTTTTACTCTCTGTACGAGTGTCACTGGATGTTTTTTTGTATGTTGTCCATAAATATCCAATTCTAATTTATACTTTATTCATTACCAGATCATTTGTAAATGACTATTATACAGAAAGCATCACTTAAAACATTGTGCATGCGCCGTACTACATGTCCTCTGTCTCTCATTCCACATCACAGAGTTGTGAAGCATGGACATGAAGACGGTGAAGATGTAGGGTGAAAAGGAGAGAAAAAGACGAAAACAATGAAGGAATTTAGGGAATGAAAGGAAAAGAATGAACTGCCCACTGAAATGGACAATGGGAACTGTTTTTATATAATAAACGCTGGATGTCCCAGATGCAGGCTGTGCTAATTTTACAGAGCAGTGTTTTTATAAATTTCCTCATTGGTCACCCTACATCCACATCTGTTTGTGGCTGAAAATAGACAAGTTCGGAGAGCTAGGACAGTAGGATTTCGTGCAGATTTGATCAGATGCTCTGAGAATAATGGCCAAAAACTTTTTAGCCAGCATGTCTACTGAATCCAAAACATTTTCTCATCTGAATCCCTTCCTGTGCAGGGCCTATCATAAATTCAATCAGCATGCCAAAGACCCTTTTGAAAGCACGGAGAGAGAGAGAAAGAGAGAGAGAGAAAAAAAAGAGATAAGTTAGATGTTTTCTGAAGTTCCGCCTATACTACCAGCAAGGCATACAAACAATAAGTCTAATTACCTCAGTATTCCAGCAGAGGAAGAATAATATATATATAGTACAGGAACCCTTTGGGGTCTTAAATCGCAGCATTTTCAGACATATTGCTTATTTACCATACCAGGCAAGATTGTATCTCATCCTTCTGCGTGCTGAGCTAAGGAAAAACAGACGAGCAGTGAGAAATTGAGTAAGGTAAAGGGTGACATGGAGTGCAGTATGCGGAAGAATAAAGAGGCTGGAGTCGGGGAACAGAGACGTGCCGAGCTTATCTTTAAAGTGAAACAGAGCTTTCACAATATGAGAGATAAATGGAGCCTGCGGCTGATGATAGTAACCCCCCACACACAAACATTCAGACTGAATGATGTTGTGTAGCAGTATGTGTGTAACACAGGATAATTATACTTCAAAAAAAATTACAGACCAGTGGAAATGTTCTGTTTAGGGAAGTCTTTTCATCTTCATGCTTACTTTCTGATTGCCAGATTATGTAACATTATGCATTGGAAATGCAGATTTAACATCATCATCATGCACTGGAAATCTGATCAAATCTCATCTCATCCTGATCCACTGTCCCATGCCAGTATTAACCCCAATACGATACTCAGGAACATTAGCGCGCCCTGTATCGGATACTCTATAATGGGATTAATAGAAGGAAAACTTTCCTTTCCATTTATTTAAGCATCCATGTCCGTATCTGTCACTTTTCTGTGTCCCTGGATGCTGGAGAGCAAAGCGCACTGCTTCAGTGGGCTGCTACCAAAACTAATGAGCCAGGTTAGGAAGGATCGCCCCAGAGAGATTGTCACTTGACAATTGACAGCGAGAAACAATAGAATAGAGAATACAGAAAAAACATGTATGCCCGTAAAAAGAAAAAACAGATACTTAAAAACTAGACCAGGAGTCGATTTAAAATTGTATTAATATTAAACTACACTGCTGAAACTCCAAGATAATAATATTCACAAGACTCCAACTGTATTTCTTTACTTTTTTTCTCCCTAATTTAGTCGTATCCAATTCCTCCCCATCACTAGGGGGCTCCCACATTAAGGCTACTACTACCACTCATTCGGGAGGGCCGAAGACCATCATGTGTTTCCTCCGAACCATGTGACACCAGCCGACTGCAGCCGTTGGGGGCGGCGTAACACTCGGAGGACAGCGCTATCCACCCCTTCCGCTTGAGCGAGCTCACAGATGCCCCTGATTGGCTGTAGAGCAGTAATTAATGTGGGAGCACTAAGTACCTCTCATCCCTCCCCTCTGAGAGAGCTCGGCCAATCGGCTCTCTCTGGACCTCCACCTGCGAGAGGTTATCCAACTGCTTTTTCTTCACTTCAAACAGTCAGTGGAAGCCCAGGACTGTCAGTATGCCTATGTTCTGCCCTTAGGCATGACATTAAGACCTTAAACATGCAGTCATATCCTTAGATTGTGCTCTTCCTTATTTCTACACTACATTGAATAAATGAATAAATGTACAAGAACAAAAATAAAGAAAGCAGCATCAGCAGCTCGCTTTTAAAGAGCTCATTACTCTTTTCAGAGAAAAAGCTCTCGCCTCAAACCATATTAATTAATAATGAGTCCCTCCATGAGAGCATGGGGAAATTAGCATATAATGTCTATAAAAGACAGGAAAATCATATCATATTTCTTCTGTCCACATCATAAAAAAAAACAGTTTATAGAACAAATGACATAAACAAATTACAAAATGCCACTGTAGCCTGATGGGGTTACCGCCCTTCCACGTTATTCCGTATAATGTTGTCTGCTGCACTAAAGCAAGGTGATACAAGCAGCCACACGCACACGCTTTCCCCAAGCTGAGATGAGGATAATGCAGCTTGCTTAGGATGCAGAGATGGGATTAGTTGGGCACGGGACAGCCTGGTGCCCATTGTGGATCTATTGTGTACTGTTTTATCATTCGCTCTCAGAATGCCAGCCACCTCCCGCTGAGGGGAATTCTGCTGACGGATGATGCGTGGCTTTGTGGGACAAGTACGCAGTCTGATGTGGTTCGTCTGTCGATTATGCACACTGCATCCACACACACACACATGGAAAAATATCATCCAGCATGTTAGTACATTATTGAACTTGCTGGTAAAAGCTACCAAAACAGCTCAGATTATCCAAGTCTCTAGAACTGTACTGGAGAGATAATCATGAGTTCTTTCAAATGGTATTCTCCTCAACTTTGGTTGATGATGCTGGAGCAGACAGTTTAATATTCACACCAAAATCTCTTGCATACTGCATGTTTAACTGGGATAAGATCTGATGACAGTGAAGATTATAAAATATAATTTACATTATTTTAATATGACTAATAGTAATAGGTATTCATGGTGTGTAGAAACAGACATAGTCATCCTGAAGGAAACCGTTATGCACTATTTGGATACAAAGATTTCATCCAAGGATTCATCAAATGCCACTTTTTTTCTGACAGGAAATGTGGAGCCAAACACCATGCTAGCAAAATGTTCCTTCCAGCATAGCAGAGCGATGAAGCATCCTAACTGTAGTGGTCAGGCCTTTAGTCCTGTACTGTTCTTCTGGGTCTGTTCAGCATTTTTATTCATGCCACAGAGCATGACATGATATTAATCACTTCACAAAATCATTGTCTCACACGATCACACACATGCTTACAAAATTAGCAATTCTCCAGCTCATCTTTCTAACATTTTCCGATTACCTACAATGAATCCTGGGGTAAAACATTCATATTTCACAGCGATATAATTGTTACTTCACATCTTGGTCAGATCATTGTAAAAATTATTAAAGAGTTAGCTGCTGTATAATGGCTGCTTTTGGTATTGTAGATTACATACAGTGCTAATATTATGCAACACAGAGCTAGTCAGCTAGCAGGCACACAGCTTCTGTAGCTAAAAGTTAGCTAAGAAATAAAACAAGCCAGCTTTTTGGGGGGGGGGGGGGTAAAATAAAGTACTGTTCATGACATATTTTGGCAGGGTCAATTTAATTAAACTTTAATTAAATAACTGAGAATATGTCAGAATATGTGGAGTCAGAGACTAAAAAAATGCTAATAGCTGCAAGCTATTTGGGTTAGCAGGAGAACAAATTCACATATCCTGAGTGTGCAATTGGGTATAAGAAATATAAATGTTCTTAGACATTTGTTATTCATGTCATTGACACAAAAAAACATAGTATAAATTTTTAATTGTTACTTATAACGTTGTCTTTTGTAGCGTCGTAATGCACTAAAAATTTTATACACCCTTCAAAAGGACTGCATTTTAGTTCAGCTTTTGTGCATTCCGATGCATTTTACGCATGACCCCGGTGTGACAAGGGCTCTTTAAGAGGGGTGAGGAGAGAGTCATGATTCAAATATCCTCTTGATACACACATAAATAACAAATTTATTGTGTTCCAGACTCTAACTGATCTTCAAACACACAAAGACAAGCATGACATTCCAGCAGGAGGGTGGGAGTGCATGTGTGCATGTGTGTGGTCGATTGTGGTTTTGGGTAAGGGTATGTGTGTGAATTGAGCTGCACTGTGATAATGATTGTCATTAACCCCAGCAGTGTTTTACCTGTCTAAAACATCCTTAGATAATTTCCCATCAGCACCATAGGACATCTGAAAGAAAGAGCACACAAGTCCACTGTGTATGCATGTCTGCGACTGCATTCATTACCTGTGCATCATCATCAGAATCAAATCTAAGCTCCCATACTATTCTGTTACTCACCATGCTATTCATCCTGTAGCTCCAACTGAAAAACTAAAATCATACGGTTCAACCCTGCCAAATAACCAAAATCATCCTGATCTAGTCAAATGGCCTCAGAGGCAGACTAGGCTTCCTGGTGGGAAACATCTGACAGAGCGAGAAAGTGCAGTTCTGCATGAAAGCATCCGGATTTTAGAGATACAGCTCTGAGATGGTGCTGATACAGTCAACTGTAGACAGCCATGAACAGACACGCATAATTGTATCGGACTGTCTCGGCCACAAGCCTGCCCATCTGTCCACGTGCTGTCTTCCACTTGCCCTGTGTGCACTGATCTGAGACAAGATCTGTTTCTCTTCCGCCTGTTAATGCGCAGGAGTAAATAGAAGGGGGGGGGAAACCCACAACGCATGAGCCGATGCTATCAGTACCGCTCAGGTATTTTTGTTGTATTTTATATGTGGATTTCTTTTTACTTTGGAAAAATTTATTAGTTTTATTATTAAAAATTATCATTTGTCCTAACTCACAACCATTTGAATGAACCATTAGAAATATGTGTATATTAAATTATATTATATTATATTATATTATATTATACAGTATTACAGTATAAAAAATTTCAATTGACCTCATGTTTGTTTTAAATGAGCGCAGGAGTCGAGAGTACCGTTGTTTTGGTCAATAACAACAAAGCTGCCTTGAAGCTACTTTAAGCAAGTGGTGTCTCAGGTTAATACCAGCCCCAGAATACTTGACAGCCACATGTATCTGATTAGAGGAAAAATATAATATACCAATATTTTCCACATTTTAGGATAATAACGGAGCCATAATAACCACGATTTAAAGCATATGGCTGTATGCAGTGTCCAAATGAAGTGCTAAAACCATATTAAATTTTTTTACTTGAGTGTCAGCAAAAACATGAAAAACAAAAAAATCATAGGTAGACTGGATATTCAGCGTTTCTCTGAAGTATAAAGGTTTCTGAATTTGCCTTGTGGTGGACCCATCCAAGTTGTATTCCAGTGTCACACCCAATATTCCCAGGATAAGCTCCAGACCCGTTTTGACCCTGACCAGCATAACGCAGTTACTGAAGATGAAGGATATAAATTAATAGTAAAATTATGCATCATGCATAATTCCTAGTCATTGATCACAATCGATCAAGCAAAGAAAGAAACCCAAGAGAGAATTTTTGGCTATTAATAGCACTCGACAGATTTACTACACAAAGTATTTCAATGATCTGGGTCAAATGAAAATGTTAATTACTGCTTTCCAAGTCTGGCACTGATGTTCAGGCATTGATGCTGATCTCACTATTAAATGGCTAAAGAATTTTAAGGAGCACAGACTCTTAGAACAGGCCATTCACTAGAGATTGTTTTGCTACTACTAATCTAATAGGTTACCCTAGTTGTCTTTATGTCAAGTGTGCATAGAACGATCAGCCATAACATTAAAACCACCTCAGTTCTCCTTGTGCCAACAAAACTGCTCTGATGCCTTGAGGCACAACTTCATAAGACCTCTGAAGGTTTGCTGTGGTGTCTGGCACCAGGAAGTTAGCAGCAGATGTTTTAAGTGCAGGGTGGGCCCATGTATCAGACTTGTTTGTCCAGCACATCCCATGGATGCTGGATTGGATTGGGATCTAGATAATTTCAACGCAGGATTAACAGCCTTGAACTTTTTGCCGGTTAAGCAAGCTTTGAGAGACGTATACATTTCAATCATAGCCAGCATTATCTTTTTTTCTGTAGTGGTTTGTGCTGCACTGGCTTTCTGTGGGATCTTACCAGGCATGATAAATGAGCTTTGGGTGCCCATAATCCTGTGACCAGTTTACTGATATATAATTCTTAACCAATATAGAGAAGAGAGGCATTACTGTCACTACTGGCCATAGCTAAAGCAGAAAACAGAAATGGTTGTAGCAATGGGCTACACAAACAGTGCTGGTGGCAGCCCAAATATTGGCAGAGCATGGTCTGGTCCTGTAAGCCATAGCTCATTCAAAATGGAGGGTCGTTTCCTCAGCTCAGACAAGGCAGACATTATAATTCCTGTAAAACTTCAGCCTGAACTCGAACACAGGCCTGCATTGTGTGGCCCAACCAGGATGAACGTGTATTCTGGAGTGCCGATTTGCCAAGATCACATGCGGAGGTCTTTCCTCCATGTGCCATTCTATACCCCCGACCACAGGGAGGCAGATTGCTGACTAGCTCAAAATTTTGGCCTTTGAATAAATCATAACCAGTGAAAGTTATGTGCAGGAAGCCCTGAGCTTTTTACCTAGTTCGGTGTATAAAGAGCTGATCTTAATGCATCATGTCCTTGAGTTACCTGCCTTGATGCCATGAATGGGTTGATGTACACTGCTCTGTACATTTGCTGCAATAATCTGCTCATCTCAGGACTCTTATTTACAAAGTACTATACAAATACACTCACTCGCACATTCTAGAGTATATACAGCTTATCCAGCACAGGGTTGCGGGGGGCCTGGAGACTATAACAGGGAACTGGGGGCATGAGGAGGGGTGCCAATCCATTTAAGGCCACACAAGCACACAGAGACACACCCACACACACACTTATGCACTACAGGAAATTTGGAAACAGCAATTAGTCTACCCTGCATATCTTTGGACTGTGGGAGGAAACACGAGTACCTGAAGGAAAACCACCACGCATGGGGAGAACATACACAGACCCGAAGTGGAAAGAAGACCACAGTGCTAACCACTATACCACCGTACCACCTCATACGGATATAATCCAGTTAAATTAACTATAACACACCAAAGATAACAGCAGCACTGTCTGAGACACTTCAAATTGGATGAAAAGTAATATTTTCAAGATTACTGAAATCTTGAGATGTGCTGACCTGACAGTTTTCTTTATATATATGAATCCTTCACACAGATGGAGAAAATGACATGAAATCAGGATGAATAGAGGATTAAAGTGGGAGGGGGGGGGATGCTGACTCAGAATTAGCCATCTCACTGACTGAGAGCACCTCTAGCTGACAGCTCCTCTTTTTTCTTTAGTGGTGCAAGTCATCGTATCAGAGGGTACCGGGGTGATTTAATAGGCTGCTATAATTACTTTGCTGATTTTCTGAAAGTGACAAGCTGACCGCAACTGAAAAACTTTCTTTCATTTGGAAGATTGCCGTAAGGGACTCAGGTACAAATGACCTGAAAAATAAAGCACATAGTGAATTAAAAAGGCTATGGGCTTAGAGGACACTTTCCAATTAGCAGCCAATGCCTTGCTCTGATGCGATTATGGTTATTACATATGGCGAGACAAGTTCTGCATCCATGCCTTGCACACTGCTTCTAAGTCTGATCTATATGAAAGCATCTCTGATAATAATAATAATAATAATAATAATAATAATAATAATAATAACCTACATCCAGAGCTGTGAATTTTGCAATATATTGCAACCAACTGGAAACAACATGGAAAAAATATAATCGGTACGTCCCTGCCAATACGACAAAAATATACTGAAATTATGGTAACTACTGTACATGTTGTAGAGGGCATTGGTGGCTCAGTGGTAGGTTTCTCACCGGCAATGCGGAAGGCCTTGTTTTAAAATGCTCAAATCCCAATCACTGGATGCAGTGCCGGTCCCAAGCCTGGATAAAATGGGAGGGTTGCCTCAGGAAGGGCATCCGGCATAAAAACCTGTGCCAAGCTGTGTGCGTATCAGATGGTTCACCATGGCAACCTTTTTATCACATAACTGCATTCCAAAAACTCCAGTTTTGAACATCTTGATCTAATGCCACTCTTTCATTTTTTTAAGACAGATGTGAGGAAACATATAGTACGTCACAAAAAGATGCACATTAATTAAAAGAATCTTAATTATAAGTCCATGTTTCAGAAAGTCTAAATAATGATGGACGGTACTTCTTTATGGCGGTACGTAGGAAAAAAGTAAACCATGCACAATGGAGTCAGTGTTCCGTGCCCGTCAGTGTAATACCGCTACATCAAGCCACAAGTTGTTTTTGTTTCTGATGGTGCATTGTAATTTTATCTCATCTCAACTCATGTCATGTCACCCGATCACTCTGACCTCAGCTTTACAAGTCATCCGTATCTCAGCTACTTTCACCCTGAGCATGTGCATTGTCTTGAACCTGCTCATTGCATTCTGACTAGAGTTTGACATGTGTGATAAGCAAGTAGACACAATGCCACATGTCCACAATTCTGACTTGCAGTAGGTCCAAATAAATATAATTCTTGTTACAAAATAAGGAACACCATCACATTACATCAGTCGGGTGATACAACATAATTGCTGTTTGATTGAAACTTATTAGTAGACCTGAGAATCTTGGGTATGTTCTCGATTTAGTTTCTAACACAATCCACCAATACATTCCCACAGCTGTAGTTATTACAGCAAAAATTTACATGAACTTTTCCCTTCCGTTATCCATGGAGCTTTGCGTCATCACTAAGCTGCAGACCAACGGTAAGTGGCAAACGAGTTTTACAAGCTTTGCTCAAAATCAAACAAAGTTACTGGAACCTGGTGGCCATTTGGAACATGAGCAATGTGGAATCTCACTAAGGCAAGATTAGGCTGCGGCAATTACCTCAATGTTGTAAGGGTTTACTTGCGAATTACTGTTGGGTAAATAATGGTTGTTAAATGTTTTATGCACAGACAGGACCTGCCTATGAACCTTTCTCACTGTCTGTGTGGATCAACAGGGGACGTCTGAAATGCAGTCTGTTTGTTTGGAGCGTTTCTGTTCCCAAGGCAACTTCTCAGTCGCTTATAAAGTTCGCTTCCCCCGAGATTCAAACTTCATGAATTCCCACTGAAAGTCAAATTGCATGTTGTTTGGGAGGCGGAACGCTTACCGAAACGACTTTGGACAGTCGGCATTAACCGTTTGTAGCGTTTGGAGGAGCTTTCTCCCTAACCGTTGTTGGACTTCACTCAAATGCTAATTACAATGAAATGCCCATTACCATGAGATCAAAGAACACACTGGACTCCATAGGATCTCAAATGCCAGCCAAGGCCATTTCAAAATGCTTGCTCTTCTTTGAAAGGGATAAGAGCAGGATTATGGGTTCCATCAGCGTGAAAGCAGGATATTGGATCTGCAGGTTATAACGTTTGCCAAGAGGACCTCAAGCAAAACCAGACAGGGGGACCTCGCAGTCGCTCAAGGCAAAGGATATAAATAATGGCAGTAATAGAAATTCTTAAAATGGAGCCGGCTTACATAGTAATACTCTTGTGAAATATAGATTCCAGGGTAGAAGTATCATACTTTCAGGGGTAGGTAAGAAAATTTCCTTAATATGTATGATTTGTACAGGGAAATTGTTGAGTGTGACAAGCTGCTGGATCTCCACATAATAAACATGAAGGAAATCGAACAAAAAGTCAGTTCCACTTAAAATTATTTTTTTTTAAATCATTAAAATAGGATGCTAATAATACAGCAATGACATCTTACCATGAAACCAGATCTACTGAGAAGACTGCAGAAATCCGGTTGGTTAATCTTGTTTCTCAGCAAAGCGTTCGACATAAGGGAAGCATTTGTTTGATGTTGACCTTTAATAAACACCATTACAAAGCAATTACTTCAGAAAACAATGTTATTTGACACCGTGCAGTATGAGTGTGTGTTACAATGATCACCTGAAACAACGATAGCTCTGAGAAGAAACCAAAATAGCGAAATTTGTGAATGAAATTATGCATGGAGTGAAACACTTGTCCTCCTTGGACTACACCAGGCTCCATTGGAAAACCACACTCCTGTGTGCTTCATTAACAACCTTTAGTCTTTTTTAATTTTTTTGACCTAAAAAGGCTTGAAACGAGACAATTCTGAGCATGCTTCTTGTCCCGCTCCTGAGCAGCAGTTGGTAGCACAGTGAATGGGGGAAGGGTAGTAAAGTGTGGCGTGTGATGGCTGGCGTTTTAGGAGAGAATACAGGATACTGGCAGGCTGACAGGACGTACACTGGCACCCAGAACTCATGTGCCGTTCGACCTTATAATGCACAGACAGGCATACGTCACTCTGAACGCTCTTGCCCAGTTGCCATGGAAGCAACTCTGGCAGGCAGAGGACTACAGTGGGGGGCAGAGGTCATAAGTTACCCCCCCCCCCCTCAAATGGTCCATTTAAACAATAAGTTGCCACAGTGTGAGCTGGGCTCCTGGAGGAAAAAGAGCTTCATTGATGCAGTGTGTATTCATTGGAGTGGCGTGCTGACTGCACTAACGTAAGCACAGGGAGCCTCCTGACACTGTGAACCGCAAAGACATTTAAAAAAAAAAAAATAAATAAATAAAAAATGGAGTGCAGCATTGTGATCATGGGATTACGCAAAGCATGGACGAACAATCTCGGCCATTCTGACACTGCCGTTCGGCTGTAAACGTGCTCCCGGGCCAGCCGGTTCACTGAGGCATTGTGGAAAGACAATGGCCGAACCTCCACACCCTTTCCTCTCGCAAGGCTGGGAGGATAGTAAGAAGACGAGGTGTCTGAGCCCGAGCGCTATGCTTGAAGCTGTATAAATAAGATTTGAGACAGTGAGGGACATTCCACAGCACCCGTGATAGGGGTTCTGGGTTATCGCGGACGCCTGGAGAAGACCAACATCTTGCCAAAATAAAGAATGCGAGTTCAACACCGGCAGACAAATGCCCCCAATGCCTCCTCTTTTGAAACACAAGTCAAAAGCTCCCAGCCATCGAGTGCTTCATGTCGAAGCGAGTGTTTAGATTAGGGCACTAGCTGAAGGTTTCCTGTAGCACCAAGGGAATCCAGAACAGAAGAAAGAAAAGGGGAAGATTTTTGGCCCTCTTGGCCCTCTGCCTGTATCGTTATCTATTTTTTAATTATTGATGTTCTTGCCACATTGCTGAAGGGTGCGTTAGGAAAAGAAAGCACATTCACCGAGCCGCCACAAATTAACACGTTCCCACACACATATGCACCCTCTCTGCACATTCCTAAAAAAAAGGCTGTACAAACTTAACCTCACAAGAAGCTAGTCACGTTATACAGTAGATAGATCTCGCTGCTAGGCTGGTGAGCATTATTCACTCTCGATTCTGTTAAAGGATCTTAAACTTTCGTAAAATGCATTAAACATGTTTATATTAAAACAGATTTTGACGCTAGTTCCATTCTTCTTTCCTTGCTCGTCATGTTCCAGAGATGTTTAAAGTCACATTACTGACAAATTTGGTGTAGGACTGAAACGAACCGAAAAACGTCGGATTCTCAATGATCCGGAATGGAAAGCTGTAGCAACAGTACATGAGCTGTGGTTGCAATGAGCTGTGGATGAGACTTGCCTTGGCTAGTTAAGAGATCTACAAGATTCAGAGCAAATGGTTTCACAGGGGTATTAGCATGAAGGCTGAAGCTTTGCACCTTATTTGGTTGAGCAGAGTGTACAGACGAGGACTTGGACAGGCTGAAGGACTTGAGTAGGGATGACGCGAGGGCAGTATGACCAGCAGGTATCCTGATCGTATTACTTAATGGATAATGTACAAAAATTTCATTACAATTCACCACAAGGTCTATGAAAGAAGCAACTCAAACCAGGATTGGGTTATTATTGGACACAATTGAAGATGTTAATCATCAGGATTAATAGGCAAGGTGTACACTGTATATATGTCTAAGGCATAGTGGTTAGCACTCTGGCCTCATGTCAGTACCCTATGCCCAGTACTCCTTTTTCCTCCTGAAAAGCTGTATAAATATTTGCCGTTTCCAATTTGTTCGTGTGCTTATGTGCCCTATGATGGACTGGAAACCCGTCCAAGGTGGACTCCGCCTTGTTCCCAGAGTCCCCTGGGATAAGCACAAGTGGTATAGAGATTGGGTAAATAAATAAATAAATGAATGAATGAATGAATGAATGAATGAATGAATGAATGAATATCAATGCGGCCCAGTTGTAACCCACAAACCAAGCTGACAAGGACAACACAGCGAAATGACTGTGCCTTAGGCGGTAGATACAATTGACTCTCAATGACAAAAAGCGGCAAAAACACACACCCAGGACCCATGACCTTCTTCCTCCTCTCTACTAATCATCGTCATTAGGGAGCCGAGCTGCCGTTTTACATCCACTAAATCATCCGGCCTTTTTGACACTATTAGCTGAACAACCTTGTCCGGGTGGCAGTGTAATCTGCTTTGTACCGCAACGAATGATTATTCATCGGAAACACATGCCGGTCTACAAATCAAGTGGCTTCTTCAGCGTGTCATGACCAAAGAAGGAAGATCTCAAAGAGTGCATGGGTGATGGTTTCACGTCGGATGCTATTCTAATCTGTTTCATCTCCAAGCCATGTGAACCTGAACTGAATTCATATGAAATCTAGCAAGTAAAAAGATTTCACAAATGTTATCGCTGTGACAGGCAACAGCGGATCTCCAACCCCCCCCCTCTCAAAACGGCATGCATGCTCAAATTCACAACTGTCATCACAGCTTGCACTTGTTTTTCTGAAGTACCTTTAATTATTCATACCATCCACAGAAAAACACGGACATGCAGCTGCACGGACAAGTAAGGTAGTCGTTTGATGTGTTTCTGCAGTCACATCTGGATTTAACAAACTATAAAAAAAGAAAACAGGGGGCTAACAATTATATACCTAGTTTAATTGGGTAGAAATGTACTTCACATTAGCCTTAATCGATTTAATCTATTCAGACTGAGGTGTGTGTGTGTGTGTATGTGTGTGTGTTTTTCATTCTGACTGAGCAGAACCATCAGCCAGACAATTAATGCACTATGCAAACATTTTGTTCAATAACTACTCAAAAGCTATTTTTATTCCTCTAAATGTATTTGTTCACATTAGAACCATTATTGAATTAAAAAGAAAGAAAGTAAAAGGGGGGGTGTTTAAATCTAAGTGGGACTTTTGATAGAATAACAGAACAGAAGAGTAAAAACTATATTTATTTCTATATATAATCCAGTGCTACACTAATGCATTCATGCCAGAGCTAGAATCAGACTGCCTGATTCACGTCTGAGACGCTGGCCTCCCAGGAACTCCCTTATTGGCCCAATCATGTGGAAATGGCTTGGAGTAAGGTCAGGACTGTACAGATGATATGGCAATAATGTGCGAGTGGTGTTTGTACAGGCGATCTACTCACAGGAACAACTGCGAGTTGTGGACTCATTCACGAATGTACAGCCTTTCAAATATTTCATTGTGTCTAAGAGTGACATCATCACACTTGTGCTGGAAGTCTTTTGTGAACGTCAGTCGTTTTTACTTCTCCATTCACGAGAAACGGAATCGCAAGTCCCAGTTTAACTTGAACACCTCTTGTAGAATTAGTCTGACTTCCTAGCAGCAGGAGCATGGCCAGCGGTCATATGATGTGGTTAGAACGAGGAATATCTGCATCATTTCATAATCAACATTCCAGATCTGAAGGAAAATACTAATCAGACATTGATAAAAGGTATGGACACTGAATACCTTCAAGTACAATACACACATCAAGACCTTTTCCAAGACGAAAGACGTTACAGCTGGCCTGAGTGTACTGTGTAATCTAGAAGAGTGTATCAAAGCAGGTCCTTCAGCAGCAGACTGTTTTTCACATGAGGGGTCAGAATAATAGGTTTCGGTCTGATATTAGCGTTTTTTGTGGTGTTAGCACATCTGTTCTGGGCCGGCGCAAGCTGCAGTCACGGGTTTAATTGAGAGATCCTGGAGCCTCTGGACATGCTTAAACAGGCAGCACCTGGCGCCTTGTGTACAGTATCTGACAACACACACACACACACACACACACACACGAACACATGCAAAACAGGCACACGGCATTCATGTTTTCTTTTGAAAAGAAAGTTGAGAGAACAGGATTGACCACAGGATCCACAAATATGCAGCCTAAAAGGTGGCATTATATTCCATGCTTTTGTTAAACCCAAGAAATCCTCTCGAACACCTCCCGAGAGCGTTAAAGGTGTGTGCTGCATAAACATTCCCTGATGCCGTATAGTATAAAGCAAATTAAATAATAAGCAAAAAAAAAAAATACATGACCATGTCATCAAACTGAAAGATTTTGAAAAAAAAAATTGTTAAATCAATCAGATCAAATTGTAAAAAAAATTAATTAATTAATTAATTTTAAAAAAAAGAAAAAAGAATGGGGTGAAATATCAGAGAACCGCTTGCAGCTAAGGAGTAGATTGTAACAGTATCCATGGTTACCTTGGTTTCTGAGTGTTTACAGCCATAATACGAGTTATAACAGGAACTAATTCGCCTCGCAGTCATTGCACAGACTTTAACGTAACTGTTCTTAAATTAAACACGTTTGGTGTTAATGGAACATAATCAGCTTTGGCGAGGTAAGAGTAACTCTGCTTCTCATCAAGCCACATTCTTTTCCTATTCTCTCATGTTTGCTTCAATATGCTACCTTCCTTCTGAGGTGAACTGGTAGGAAAGGAAAATGCCTGTAAGGGGGACGTAACAGGGGACGAAAGCCCTGATAATTCATTGTTCTATAGACTTGAACCGAAGACTGCTGGGAAAAACAGGTACAACGTGAAAGGCGGCAGTTTTGCCTCTCACTATGGAGGGCGTCAGGACTCCCGATCACAGTCATGAGACTGACCGGCTTGTTTGTCGCATATCGGAATTACGATACGCGTCTGAGAAAGGACACAAAACGACATCTGGTTTGAGTAAGGGCCAAATGAAGATTTAACAACCTGAGGCACTTTGAGATGTCCTTTACTGCAGAGCACAGGAAGCTCCCAGAGCTCCTCATAGGGGGTTCAAAAGTTTTATAAAACACAATTTTTATGTGTTTGATCAGAAGAAGATCAGAAGTTGAACTCTACTTTCAATCCTGAGCTGTGGTTGTTAGTCTTCCGGCTGCTCCCATCGAGGAGTCACCAGGGCAGACCATCTGATCCAAACACAATTTGGCAGAGGTTTTATGCCGGATGCCCTTCCTGATGCGACCTTCCCGTTTTATCCGGGCCTGGAACCGGCACTACATCCAGGCGTGAAACTAATGCCTGTTCATTTAACATAACAGGCACAGACGACAAAAATATAAATCTGATGAATTTAGCTGAAACCAAATCCCATACAGGGTGCCAGGTAGAGGAAGAACAGATATGCCGATGTGTCACACAAAGAACGTTGTGCCATACCCGAGAACCTGAGAACTTGTCTCTAAGTTTATTGTGGCTAAGAAATGATCAGTGTTAACACACACTATTCCCATGCTAGCTTCTAGACGCCTGGCTAACCACTCAAATCTGCTAATGTTTAAAAACTCACTAAGAGTAAAAAATATATATATACAGACCAAAAGTTTGGACACCCCTTGTCATTCAATGAGTTTTCTTTATTGTGTTCTTCAGCCCAAACGCGTCTCTTCTGCTTGTTGCCTGTCCTTAGCAGTGGTTTCCTAGCAGATCTTCTACCATGAAGGCCTGATTCACACAGTCTCCTCTTAACAGTTGTTCTAGAGATGTGTCTGCTGCTAGAACTCTGTGTGGCATTGACCTGCTCTCTGATCTGAGCTGCTGTTAACCTGCGATTTCTGAGGCTGGTGACTCGGATGAACTTATCCTCCGCAGCAGAGGCGACTCTTGGTCTTCCTTTCCTGGGCCGGTCCGCATGTGAGCCAGTTTCTTTGTAGCGCTTGATGGCTTTTGTGACTGCACTTGGGGACACTTTCAAAGTTTTCCGAATTTTTCGGACTGACTGACCTTCAGTTCTTAATGAAGTAATGATGGCCACTCGTTTTTCTTTACTTAGCTGCTTAATACAAATTCAACCTCTTTGAATGCGAAGGTGTGTCCAAACTTTTGGTCTGTACTGTATATATAATTCTTTAAGGGTGGAAAAGATCTATGTGAGCAGACAATGTCAATTAATTAGTCAAACAAAAGGTATGTTGGTGTTCAAATCAAACCGGGACTTTTGATTGCACAGAATGACAGAACACAGTTATGAGAGTAAAAACTGCCTTTATGTCTCTATAGAATCCGCTGCAACACTAATGCAGTGTTTCAAGAGTGCTTGAATACCATTAAGGTAGAATGTTTCTCTGTACGCTAGAGCCATGATCATGTATGAAACGCTGGCCTCCCAGGAACTGCTTTAATGAGTCAAACATGTTGAAATGGCTTAGAGCAAGGTCAGGAGTGTATGAGAATGCGGAAATAAATCCCAGCCTCCCAGTTCATGTAATCTGCAAGCGGTGTTCGGGAATGATTGCGTGTACAGTACCACAGACAGATGCTATCCAACGAGAAGATGATTTTCAGCGATCAGGTGATTGTTCAGGTACGGTGTGACTTAAACGCTCCTTGTACAATAATATAAGATATTTCAATTATTTCATTTGTATTGCTCAGATCAAATCAATATCTTGAATCACGCCTTTATGCTCTGTCCGATGTTTGCATTTTTCCCCCAGGTGACGAACTGGGACTTTAAAAGAAATACGGATCGACTGGCTTTTTGAATTTGACGGCAAATTGCAAGATCACTGAAGCTGGGAAATTATACGGCACAAACTACATTACTGTTATTGAGATTATGATGGTAATAATCCACGACAATGGTTATAGCTGCACTATAGGAAACTATACTCTACACTATAATACGGTGATTACGCTAGATCAAGGCTTGCATGCACTGATATCATGCCCACTGAAGCAGTAAACCTCTTGTTTTTTCCCCACTTTGTGAGATTTGATTTCAAATTTATTTTTGGTATAAACTGCAGAACCTAAGGCGACATCATGAGCTGAAGTGTGAAGAAAAAAAAACAGATTCAATTAAATTATTCGGGACAGCTTCCAGTTGGTTCGCTCGGTGCATCAGCTGTGTTAGCTTGGCATCGACAAAATGGCGAGAGAGAGAGAGAGAGAGAGAGAGAGAGAGAGAGAGAGAGAGAGAGAGAACACGCTGCAGATCTGCGCATGCAGGAAAAGAAGCCTGCATAATAAGCGCAAACCAATGGGAATATGTGATGAACGACTTCATTAAAAAAGCATTACCACACATGTGATTCAATCAAAGCTATGGCATGCAGCTTGTCTGATGGAAATGATGTTTTTTTTGTAGAAAACCCTGCTGATATTCAACGTCTCATTGTCACATTTTGTTCCAGAATTAATCGATAGCAAATCAAAAAAAAAAAAAAAAAAACCTCATGCAAAATAGTGTTCCCTTAAAGCAGGAAATGACCATCAGGTCTTTTAAAGAGTTCCAAAACTGCTTACTTAAGCAGCGTACTTAATGACTTAAACTGGTTCGTTGTTAGTGATGTAACTGCGTTTCCATTGGCTTCACTTCTAATCACTGCATCATTCCACGTAGCTGCAATGTTAATTGGTCTTATGGTATTCAAATCGTTAGTTTATCAGCCTGCGGCGCTTGAATTTCTCTCACGCGGTAGGAGCTCCAAGACTAAATGCCCGGAAAACTGAGATTAAACCGACTTCAAATCATAGCAATCCAGGGGGATGGTGTAACCTGCAAAAGGAGATCCATGTCATTGATAGGATGTGTTTCGATCAAAATCATTTGCAACACCTTAAAGAGGACCTATTATGCAAAATGTACTTTTTAGTCATTTTAGACATGCAGTTAGGGCTCGAGTGTAGACTGCTTAAAAAAATGCTCATGGCTTAAGCATGGCTTAATATAATTTGGTTATGAATGAGTTCACCCCCATATAACTTTCATAGATTGGAAATCCAGCTATGGAGACCAAAACGGTTTTGTTTTTTTGTACCAGGGTGTAAACATGCCTATTTCTAAAGTTGGAAAGTTGGACATTTTAATATGACGACAGTCTATAGGGATTGACTCACTACACTAGTGGTCATTCAAGGAACTGCATGTTTTGGCACCTCCAAATTGGATTCACTTTTCAGAACCGGACGTTGCTGCTTGGTTTACAAACATGGTTTTCGAGCTTCTTTTACCCAAATATTCATTTTTGACGTTGTATTGGCCTGGATTTAGAGTTTTCTGCCATTGTGACCTCATATAAGAACATCCCCCGCCCCGGTTTGCTGCTCAGTGGGCTCAGTGTGGCGTGGCTCAGCAATAGCTCTTTTTTTTTTTTTACTTCGCCACTTTATAGTGTATTTGGAGAAGGAATTAAATAAAGAAAGTTTGAGGTATATGTTAACTCACACTTTAAAGGGACGTCTGAGACGGGTCATGTTAAAGAAATACTAAAACATGGAACCTTCAAGTCAATTCCATTTTAAACCACGTACAACGTGAATATGCTGTAAAATGCAGCAAGATGACAAAAGGAAAGAGCTCATGGGAGGATGTGCCATTCCCGACTCACAGCTCCAGGGTCGTCGGTTCAATCCTGAGCTCAGGTTACTGACTGTGTGAAGTTTCGCATTTTTTTCTTGGGTTTCTTCAGTAAACTGGCAAGCCATTGATAATTTAGAGCGGAACAAAACCTTTTTGCCATATTTATGTATACCTGTGTGTCGACAGTATGCCAATGAAAGATCCAGCTTCACTCATGGTAACCATCTTACTGCATTCACACTTGACCAAAAGGCCAAAAAAAAAAAAACTCACTGGGTTCATTTATTGAGATCAATTCTATTTTAATAAGATTATAATCACAGTAATATGGTTAAAACTACTGGAACACATAATGACATTGGAACCATTTTAGTACGGCAAACTGAAATAGGACACTTTTAAGAACGAATAGAGACATCAGAATTCCTATTTATCCCGCATTATTTCTATTTAAAGTCATTAACCAGCCACATGCTTAAGCTTTTCCAGGTTCTACCCTGAAGACGAGTAGCAATGATATAAAAGCCTGAAACGGATTATACAGCCGCACATGACGTCGCACGTCCATTTTCCTCCGAATTAGAAATCCTTTGGATTCAAAGGCAGCAGGCCAAAAGGCCACGCAACGGTCAGTGACTACAATCAAGCGGCTGAAGAAACAGAGACAGGAAACAAACCAGGCTTAACACAAAGAACAAATCTGTTTCCTCCCTCGACCCCTGGGACTTCTCTGATATCCAATACAGTGGGTGCAATTGTTTTACGTTTAGGCAGCGTTTATTTAGAGGAACCACTGCCCTTTATTCTCTATTTACTGACAAGTTAATCACGGATATGAATATGCTTTCGGTAAAACACGACCGGGCTTTTTATAGCTTCGGCTTTTTCTTTCTGTAGGTTGTTAACTCCTGTTACGTAGTACTTTATTTTGAAAATGACTATATGACTTCAGTGTGGTAGATCTGAATATATGAAGTATTTATAGTACATTAAGGTCTAACTTACAGATAAGTAAAATGTATAAAAATGCATTCCTGATGAAAAGTGTTGAATACCTAATGGCGTGGTGAGCTGTCTGGTAAAGATCATGTGGTTACAATTATTAAGACTGGAGCTCAACAGCGAGTGTGTCGTATTACACCCTGACTCCAAACGGTGTGGCTGGAGGGTGAACTAGGAAGAAGCGGTGTAAGAAAGAAGGAAAAGAACAATAGAGAACAGAGAGCGTTTTGGTCCTTTGGTTCTTCACAATACTCCCATTGTTAGGCCTGTATGCAATGCAGTTTAGCAGAAAAGGAGAAGAAAAGAGCGAGACCGAGAGTGCTTGGCTCACGTTGCGGATTCTCACAGGTCTCAGGCCAGACTGTTGTCGCACACGATCTTTGCAAAGTTGTGGTGCTAAAAACAAACGGAGGCACTCAAGCTACCACATGTAACAATATTATTATTATTATTATTATTATTAGATGATGATGTTTCCGGGACCGTAATGCACATGAGATCAGAGTGGAACGGACAGGAAGAGTCCCACCTTGAGACCAATTCGAATCTACTTGGGAAGCTAAACTACCAAGAAACATATGCTCCAAATAAATCAATCTTAACAACCTTCCAAGAAAATGCAAAATACCGGCATTATGGGCCATACAGTACATCACATCAACACATAACAGTAACCAAAAAGGCATCTGCATGTATTTACGCATGCACTAATAAGAGTGTTGGTTTGTCTGCATGTGTCTCACCGGTGCCAGTATTGCTAATGAGAAAATCCAACAAGTCAAAGAAGGAAGAAAAACATTTACGAGGTTTTAACCACAAAACCCAGCATACACAAGTACACAGGATGACTCAATATTACCAGAATAAATATATAAATTAATAATAATACAAAAAAAAAAAAAAACATGCAGTAAAAAATCTGCAGACTATTTTGAATTACAATCACCAGAGTGAATAAGGTTACGAACTGTATATTACTGCTTTAAATTCTGCACAGTAGCTTAGTGGTTTGCACTGTTGCATTGCAAACTCCAGGATCTGGGTTCGATTCCCGTCTCGGTTCAGAGTGCATGGAGTTTGCATGTTCTCCCTGTGGAGAGGTTTGGTGGGTTTCCTCCCACAGTCTAAAGACATGCAGATTCGGCTAATTGGGGTTCCCAAATTGCCCATAGTGTGTGAATGAGCGTGTGTGTGTGTGTGTGTGTGTGTGTGTGTGTGTGTGTGTGTGTGGTGCGCCATGTGATGGATTGGCACCCTGTCCAGGGTGCACCCCGCCTTGTGCCCTGGGGGATAGGCTCCAGGACCCCCACAACCTTGGAACCAGAATAAAGCAGTATAGACAATGAGTGAGTGAGAGTAAGTGATTTTGCTGCAAGTGCAAGTCTGATCCCTGAGCCATATCAGAGAATGCACATAATAATTATAATACTACTACTATTAATAATAATAATAATAATAATAATAATAATAAAGCATAAGTCTATAAAGACGTCTACTATTATTATTGACTACCCTGAAATGCAAAACTGTTCTTTTCTATTGACTCTAGATCTATAAGCAAAAGCAAATGACTGCAACTTAAAGCAAATGTCTATCGCATCCCACGTCCTTTCCCATTTAGTGAATTCGCTATTCTGTTGGGTGACCTCTCATTTCAGTTCACTTTGTTACTACTGCGCAAAAACAAAAGGAAAAAAAAAGTGTTAAGCTCACTGTAGCAAGGCATCAACACTGATAAATGCTGGGACTAAAGCTTAGACGTTGGCACATCTGGAATCTGTAGAGTGCACAAGCCAAGCCTGTTCAGTCAATTCAATTCAAGCTTCACTATAAACTAACCAGTAAGGGAGCGTTCGCGATGAGGCGGGCCAACTTGCCTGTTGATTCTTTTGTGTCTAGGCAGGAAGGCCATACAGGACCATACATACATACATAAACGAATAGGAAGCAGTAGCTTAATGGAGTAGGAGATAAGCCTAGGATTATAGCAGTTATAGAGTTATTGATGTCCTGAATGAGAGCAATAAAAACTAAATTCTGATGTAATGCAAAGTGAAACTGAAACTTTTGGTCAAACGGCGGTTCATGGTAAAACTCAGCGTGAGAAATTATGTGTGCAGGTTTGTTTTTACTTACTTATAGACCACGATCAAAAACAATACCTAGTATAAAACATACTAAAGAATTCCGAGCACTATGAATCACTTTCTAGCGTTAAGAACACAACTTTAGCAACCATGGCGGAAGTGGATTTTGACTTTCCCGACACTATAGAAACCAGAGGCCGTGGCTCGTCTGGTCCCTTGAGGAAATGAGAGTTATGGGGCTAGAAAACGCACACAGCTCAGCCCTAACAGTTCAGCTTTGCATTAAACTCAAGCTGCAAGCACAGGAATGTATCCACTGGCAGTATGCAAATACCAGTAAAACCACTAAGAGGTTCATTTCCATCAGGGCATTACTTAAACCTGTCTCGATTTTGAGCTGTGGTTCTTAACTAGGGATGGAACATGATGAGGTCTGTCTGAAGTCTGAAAGAAAGTCTGATGGATTCCAATGTTCAATTGACGACTGGCTGTGTTTTTTTATTGAGATTTTAGAAACGATTACACGTAGAAACCATACTACAGTCCTACCCTAGCATATTGCTGTAACGCAAGCTACTTTATTTCACCTTATTATAAGTGCTAGACTGAAGAGAGGGGGTACAATGTAGGTACATGGTCATGACATTTACCACCTGCAGATGATGCTTTTATGCGAAGCAACTTCCAATTGAAATACTGATCAGTTGAGGGTTAAGAACCATGTTCAAAGACCCAACAGTGGCAGTTTAGTAGTGCTCGGACTTGAACTCACGACCTTCCAAATCAGTAGGCTACTGAGCAATGCTCTAACTAATACGTCACCAATGTGGGCTTGTTTAGGTACATGGGCACCTTACCCTCACACCAACATGTGGTGCTACACCAAACTGTCGCCACAAATGTTGGAAGCACAATATGGTATTGGATGCCATTGGATGCTGTAACATCAAGAATTCCCTTCATTAGAACCAAAAGGCACCAACTACTTCCAACATGATCGCAATCTCCATGAAGACAATCTTGGTTTGCCAACATTGGTATGGGACTCAAGTGGCCTGCACAGAGACCTGACCTGAATCCCACTAAACACTTAATGCACATCAGGCCTTCCTGTTGACCATCAGTTCCTGACCTCATTAACACTCTTGTGACTGAACGTGCACAAATCCCTTGAAGAGTGGAGGGTGTTTTAACAGGAAGTGGGGTCTGAACCAAGAATATGATGTGCAACAATACATTTGGATGGGACGTTCAGGTATCCACATAGCATAGCGTAAAGATAAAGATACGCCAATCCATCGGACAGTGACCAGAATTGGCCGGATTTTGGCTTGACTGGCCATGACCAGTGATTAGCCAATCAGCCTCAGATATGACCGGATGAATGTATGAGGATCGTGCGCGCACTCCTGAGTGCTGCAGAAGAAACGTCTTCGCACTATCATCCAGAGACCATGAGTTTAAATCCTGGGTTGATGCAGCCATATCCGGCAGTCTAGACAGCAGACAGGCATGCTCTTAGAGGGGAGGACAGGGCTGCACTCTCAAATAAATCGTAGCGGCACTTGCCAATCATGGGTATCTGAGCTTTATTCCTGCAAACTGGGATTGGTATCAGCCAAGAAAATTGCACTCAATGCATCTCTACTAGAATAAGGATAATCTACCCAAATCCTGCACAGTCTGAAACAAAGTAAATACTTGGTTTTAGTTCGGATTCTGTGAAAGACAACAGAAAAGAGAAGAGTCCATCTTGGAATGCTCCCATACCCACAAAGAAGCAATGTACTCTTTGGGAATCCTTACGAGCATGCCAGTATAGATGCAATATAGATACACATTACCTAGAGTTATTTCTAGAAGACGCTATCCGGCATAATCTTGAAATCTGTGTTCATGCACAGTCTGTAAAGAATTACTGAAATGACACATTTGGGCAGGAATAAAATGGGATCCCATTACAATACCAAACAAAGATTTTATCGTCTCAGGATGCGTTCTCTACTCCAAAACGTATTTGTATACCTTTTGCTCTCTCGAAAAATAGCCTCAAGCAGCTCCCCGTTTGATCCTGGCGATTTCAAACATAGCAACGGAACAGACTCACAAGGTGATGTCTGAGAATGACTAACTCATCTGATCAGGACCGCTCGAACAACTGTTACCAATTCTACAATCTTGAACTTCAACCTCTGCATCTCACAGGCTGTGCAACATTTTCGGAATTCTCAAGCTGCCCATGACAAAGAACGAGCATGTCAACCTACTGAAGAAGAAGGAAAAAAAAAAAAAAGAAAAACTCCCTTTTTTTCTGCCAGCTGGCAAATATTTCCAAAAGCTACAACCTTGAAAAAGACAGGGATGAGAAGCCCACTAAATGTACGTCTTCCCATGTCAGATGGGAGATGGAGGACAGAGATGTAAATTGTTTTCCCCTCCGCAGCCTCCAGTTGCCCCCTCCTCTCCCTCCCCCTCCGCCTTGGCCAGGAGCCGCGAGAGCGCTTGATGACTTTACCTTGCCTCGAGACTGCTAGCGAGTGATACTGCGGGGAATTCGGCATAGCCTGCCTGCAGAATTTTATTACTAAAGCCCACACTGTCCATCACTGAGATGGGAAAGGAAAATCTTGGATGCTGATTAAATAGTTGCTGAATTGTTGAGAGAAAAGGCACTGCAGCAGGGGTTTAAATGGAAACTGGAAAAGCAGCTATTGTCTGACAGATGGTGGAGAGATAGACTTATCATACCCCGTCCTCCATCCTCTTCTTTTTTCCACCGGCTCCTCTTTTTTTTTTTTTTTTTTTTAATCGCTCGTCTTTTCTCTGACTCAGCATGGCGGCGTAAGCTCCTACTGTATGGGAATTGTCTGCCAATTATTCGGCGTTCTGCAACACTGCATAGCTGTTTAATAAACGTCTGGATCAAAGATGAACGACTGAGGCGAATTTTGACCGGAACAGAAGGTTGATGCGGTTATTGTCGACGCGTTCTGTGAGTTATGCCGATGCAGCAAACTGTCCTGTTCCGAACTATCGAGCCCAGCAAATGAAGATGCAGATGATTATCTGATGACGCTTTATCCTTTTGTTCTGCCTTAATACCTGGACTCGATTAAAGGTGAACAGGAAGAGACAACTAGGATGGTTTGCCAAAAACCCACTGATGGACAAAATATGTTTCTGTGCTTTAGGGCCACAGATTATACCCAAACATTAGACTAATTTGGGGCAGCAATAGTAGAAAATGAAAATGACTTTACCCGACTCCTCCAATACTGTTTATATTAATGCGGCCAACTAGTTAACTAACTGTTTAAATTAAGCCTTTGTCACATATACATTACAGCACAGTGAAATTCTGTCTTCGCATATCCAAGCGTGGCTGGAGTCAGAGTGCAGGGGGTAGATAGGGTTAAGAGCCTTGCTCAAAGGGCCAACAGTAGCAACTTGGGGGGGAGCTGGAGATCGAAAGGGTGTCTGCACCAACCGGGAATCGAACTCAGTTTGCACCACTGGTACACTTGAACCAAAACTTGGGCCATTACTGCTTGGCCTTGTCTGATATATACATTTTTTTTTATCATGTGTAAAATAGAAGCTTAATCTTAGACCAATGTTTTAAAATTCTAACATTTCTAACAAATGGCACACAGCCAGCAAGCATCGGCATAATCACCAAATCTGCACAACGTACACGTGTGCATAAGATAAGCTGCAAACCCCACAGTGCCTTGATTCTCAAAATCCAGTGCACTTGTTTATGTTTAAAAACCGCCAGACTTCCAAGGCCACCTCCCTCCGAGCCGGCCTTCTGAACGGAAACTCAGATGCTCCGGGTGAAGTTTCCAACGTAGGAAGAAACAATAGCGTCGGCACATGTGCAACCAGCGTCGTCTCCTGTCCTTCCTCTCGGACTTGAACAAAACATCCTTCCTTCGGAATACTGCGTTTCAGCATTTTCACCCACAGCAGAAATACATAGCTCTCGGTTACGGCGCTGCAGCAAGCGTGCCCTCATTAAGGCTTGGCTGCCGCAGCGATGCCGGATCGATGCTCTAATTCTGCCACAGCCATTAGGTTGTATTAAATCCAGCGCAAAGAGATTAGTGGAACCTTAACGATTTGTTCCTGCGGCCAGAGCGTGTGAGTAAACAATGGCTGATGGTGAGCCATAAACCCCGAATGGCTGCCTGATCGTTGACCCGCGCTGATTAATGGGACATATGTGGTCGGGGGGGGGATGACCACTAGTAACATGCAAGGCGGTTTTATATTACATTTCTGCAGGTATCTCTGTTGTTGCCTCATTTTCCCCACTCAAGGCACCGATTAATTGCTGTGCCATTGCCTGTCTGCTGAAGACATGCTTGATATACTACTTAATTGCGCGTAGTGATGCATGGACTCTGCTGACGAAGCAAAATCTTCATCTGCTTGTCCCTCCTGCCCTTGACGTCTCAATCAACATCTGCTCGGGGTCGGAACATCGTGTTGCTGCTTCCTGAGATGGAAACCGCTTAGTTGCTCGCACAAGGTTGGCGAGTGCTATTAATGACTGAGCAGTTTTGTTTGACTGTTGTTGTTTGTTTTTTTTTGGCGCAGTGGAGCAGAAATCATGTATTAATTATCCACATGTTTCAACGGGGAACGTGTCTTGAAGGATGCGAGATGGGAAAAGTGTGAAAGCACTACTTTTGTTGCATCTTCATTTTTTACGCCGATGCAGAACGAGACCACACTGCTGTTTATTATTAGCGGATCCAGCCTTGGATCACTCAAAATTTGTAAATGCAAGCTACATGCGAGAAAATGAGACAGCCCGAGACAGCAATTTAAACCTTTCCGCACTCCTCCCCAAAAACTGCCTACTGCTCTAGCCGGCATGTAGTATTCCTCATAAATCCCCCCCTCACGTCGTGTCTTGTTCTTTTATTTTTATGGCATTTATACATTATATGTCCCACTGCTTTACGAGTCCCTGTCTGCATCCAGACTTTCTTCAGAATCTTTCCAATGACCCAGAGGGCTCCATAATTTTTTCCTGGGATTATTGCTACTGCAACTCTGATGCACTTTATTTTACTCAGACGAGACCAAAAAAAATAAAATAAATAATAATAATAATACACTGCACCTTCATTTCTTGCCAGCTCTTAAGAAAAAAACAGAGCCAGACATATCTTTGCGCACCAATCAGACATGTCTGGATCGATTTTTATTTTCAGCTCCAGTTTCAAAAAGATCCATCGGACTACATCTATATAGACGGACTTACAAAACGAACAGCATTTCAAAACTCCAATAACATTCCATATATATCCCTGTCCAAGTTTTATACCGCATTTTAACAGCACTGTGAACCTCCCAAGACCCACATGCATGATTTTATTACCAAAAGTTTGTCGACACCACACAGTCACATCGATACGCCGTTCAAATTCCCTTCTTGGAAATAAAAATGCCAAAACTCATGACAACAAGCATAGGAGGTGGAAGAACTCGAGTTGCCTGACTGAGCCCACTGGAGACCTTTGGGACGAACTGGAACACAGACTACGCCTCAGGCCTCTTCACCCAACTGAGTGGATAAGCAAATCCACCACGGTCACGCTCCAAAATCTACTGGAAAGTTTTCCAGGGATTTTGGAGGATATTCAAGGAGAGAAATCTGGAAGAGGACGTAGAAAAAGCACAGGGGTCAGGGTGTCCGCAAATCTTACTGTATCCAGGTGGAGCTTGAAAGGAAGTGATAAAATCTTTAGGATGGGGATAATTTCATTCTTAGCTACAGATTCTTCTAGCTTTCACTAGGACTAATCACAAGCATGACCATTTTCTTTAAGAGTCTAGAGTAGTCATGGTCCTCTAAAGCCTTGTCAATATAACTAGGTATAGTCTAGCATGTCCACCCTTGTAGCATAGAGCTGTGAATCAAACGTGGACTGTCGGGGTAGTTCAAGTACTTATGTTTCTTACAGGCTTTAAAGTATTAAAGCTACTAAAAAGCATCTAATACCATTGAAGTGCTATGCAACTATAGTGGTGTTGATTTCTTTTTAAGGCTCCGAGTTACTGATCAGAAGGTTCGAGCTCCAGCTCCACCATGTTGCAGCTGTTGAGTCCTTGAGCAAGACCCCTAACCCTGTCTGCTCCAGAGGTGTCGCATAAAGGCTGACCCTGCGCTCTGACCCCAGCCTTCCAACAAAAAAACGGGGCCATGCAAAAAATAAAGAATTTTACTGTGCAGTAATGTATATATGACGAATAAAAGCTGAACATTTTTAAGTTTGTCACCCGGAACATGAGTACAGAGTAAGTAATCAGACTCAAATGCCACAACCCTCCTTAGATGCAAAAAATGCATTCCAAAGTTCAGTTGAAACTCATATGAATCTTCTGCAGTCCCACTGAGCTAAAGTTAGTCATAGGGCTAGGTCCGGGAAAAGAAAAGAGTTCAATTTGTGCTAAACAGACCGTAATTTTGAAACTCGATTATGTGCAGTGGGATTGCAGAAGCTTCATACAAAATCTCAGCTGAACTTTGGAAGGCATTTTTGCATAGGATGAGGGTTTTTGAATTTCGCCCCAATTACAGTACTTACATTGTACTCCAGCTCTGGGTGATGAACTTCACAGTCCATGTGAAGAGCAAGAGAATACATAACAACCTAAGACCTACGGTAATGTACTTTTATGCGCCGGAATTTAGATTTGAGAAAGACTTAAGCAGAGAAATCAGATTTGGAAATCAGCGCAATGGTTAAGGCATTGGACTACTGGTTCAGAAGGTCCCAGGTTCAAATCCCATGACTGCCAAGTTGCCACAATTGGGCCCTTGAGCAAGGCCCTTAACTCTCAACTGCTCAGATTTATAATGATATGAAGACCTAAGTTGCTCTAGATAAGCGCCTGACAATCTTTAAATGACGTTTCTGTTGGACTAATCCCCAAAAACTGTAGGAATTTTTTAAAGAATTAATCATTTTTAGAACATTAAACATTGGAATTTTTAACCTAAATTATTTTTTTTTAAATGTGGATTGATTTGGAATCAAAACTGACCCATCAATTCAATTTGCTATTTAAGCAATCATTTCTTGATCGATTCGTTTAATTAATCTATCAAATCGCACCGCTCCATTGATCACCAGAAAGATTTTTTTTAAACACATCCCTACAAACTGTAGGAACTTAAAGATACCTGAATACGACAATCTTCCCATCACTACTCACTCGTGAAAAATCCGACCGGATTATTGATGTTGCTCGTTACTTACAACCCTAAGGAGGCAAATCGTCTCAGAAATCAATCAATACAGGTGGAAAGGCCATCACTCACCCAGAGGTGCAATGTTGGCTTTTACATGGAACTAAAAAAAAGCACGAATTTTGAGCCTGGGTCCGAGTGATGAGGCTGGATCCTGAGGCAGGAGAACACGGCTTGCTTCAAAAGAGCGTGTAGTGAAGCCACAAAGGGATGCATTATTAAACCGCCCTGATGATCTGGATATTGACTGGGTGTGCTGAGCGCAGAGCCGATATGAAAATCAGCCTCCGTTCTCTGCAGTGACCTGTGTCTCTCATCGGTACACAATGCAACACTGTGATTAAGCTCATTACTGGAGATACAATGGAGTGTCGCTCATCAATTCCAATCGAAGCTGTACGAGACATCAATTTGCTTTCCCACATCTTCTAAGGGTTTTTGTTGACTCTCCTCAAGCTTGGATCCATAATTACTGCTTCCTATTCCGGTCACTAATTCACAATATATTTATATATACACACATACATACTTTTTTTTTTTTTCATTTTCGTACATTGTGACATGTAATGTTATTTTGAAACCTGGACTATTTTGTTGTTTAAATGCGCTTCCAGAGTAAGAATCTTTTTTTTTTTTTAATCAGTGTGTTATCTTTCTCTTCCATGTGCTGATGGTGCGAGATACGAATACGAAATCTGTAAGCATTCAATTTCCCCTTACATTCACAGCAGTGCAGCTGGGGGTTTAAAGGTGGGAAGACTGTTTCCTGACAAAGTCAGCTAAAAAAAGGCTCTAGCAAATTAAGAGGAAAGGGAACTGGAGAGGAACAGGGCAATATTTATAACGTATACGCAATATATTTTTCAAAGCAGGAAGCAATATGCTTTCCTTGCAAGGAGTGGCTTTTCCTGCGTACACACCAACATGATGCAAGTCACACAGATTGTCTTGCATAAAGTTGGTCAGTGCGTTTCATTTTTTCTTCTGATGAGAAATAGTAGCCGAAGTGTAAAATCTACAACCACCTTCATGATTTGTATTATTTGACTTGCATTGTAAACTAACAACATCTATGAGTTCTGCTCCTTGTTCTTAAGCTTTTTTCTTCCATCATCTCCATTATGCATTTATCGTGGGTCATAAACGACAGGATATGAATAAACCAGGTTAATTTGTTTTATTCCATGCTCAGCAAATTGGACGTAAATTGAATGGGGAACTGAAAAAAAAAACATCTTAAGATCATACATGAAATTGGTTGAGACATGTGTCAATCATTTGAATTTCAATTTCAGGCTCCATGAAAAAAATGGAATAATAATAATAATAATAATAATAATAATAGGTTTAGTGCATTAGACACAGCACAGCATTTTCCATAATGATCTCAAAGCCACACAGGTTTCTCATGTCATCCAGAGCACAGGGGACCAGATGAAACTGATTTAGAGGCAGGCTGATTTGAGATTACAGTTCAATAAAGTCCCAGTAACGACCTGTGCCATCTTCTCTTGTCAGGACTCAAAAGATTTCCCCATTGATAAACCTACAAATAACGGCTGTAAAAACATCTGAAGCACAAACACCTTTAATGAACAGGACCAGCAGCTGGCAGTGGCTTGTAAACTCTACTGTATTCTCCACAATATTCTCTCTATAACTGCGCCGGGTTCCGTGCTGCAGCTCTGTCTTCAAGGTGAACAGGTTCACAATACCGAACTGCTCTGTTTAACCAGCTCCTGGTGTTACAACTGAGCCGAATGGAATGACCTCGGGTTCACCCGGTGTGTCGCTTGGCCAGCGATTACACAGCTCCGCTCCTCAGACCTCTGGAAGACCCCCCGAGTCCAAAAACTGGGACGAATCCAACCAAAACAAAACACTGAGGAAGAAAATTTCTTTCAGGGGTAATCCTTATAAAATTGGGGATTTGCTCATTATCTCTTGAATGCAACGGGAGCTGCTTATTTAAACAAAGACGTACACACCTTCTTGGCTCTTATGTCATGTTTGAGGGGGAAAAAAAGGCAGTACTGTTTGCACAGAAAAATTAATAGATTCGAGGAAGGTTTATACAGTACGATTATAACCCTGACAAACAACAAACATCGTAAAATAATTATTTGGTTGCGATTTAAAAGGAGACAAAAAATAAATAAATAGCTCGCGCCAAAGTGTCTGCATTTTTGAATGCGTCTGAATTTTTTATTTATATCTTAGCATGGAACCTAACAGGAATAGCGAATGTGATCGGGACAATATCAAACAGACGAAAAAACAAACATTCAAGTCAATACTCTATAAAGCACGCTTTAAAGAATGGTTGTACAGCGACCTCATTTTTTTAAGCAAGATCCCAGGTTGCATCGATCTATGACATCTACAGTAGGGACAGGAATCACCAGAAACCAGCTATAATCACGATACCTAGTTTCAGATCCAAACTGTATTGCGAGAGTCTGTTCGTTTTACGTTTTTTTTTTATTTTATATATTTTCCGTTTCATTTATTTAAAGATTTTGTTACAATTCTAACCAAACTTCACGCTCCTACCACAAAGCATGCCGTCCTCCCTGCTAATGCATGAACAGTTTAAAGCTCGCTACCTGTAGGATTATACACGAATGGCAATATTTAACCAAATCAAATGCATGCTTATATCAATTTACAAAATAATAATTTAAAAAAACGATTCACAGCGCATTACTGATTCGATTGTCCCCATCTCTAGTAAACAGGACGTAGTCATTTTCAGTGAGCATAGGTCTAAGCTTAGAGCTTCATTGTGACATGTTGGTGAAAATACACTGTATGAATCAGGCCAAGATTTTACACGAATTATGTTGTGCATCATACAGTAATAATCGTAAAAGCTTGCCATAATCGGTCAGTCAAATAACTCATAAACTGATTTTAAAAATCTTTTGTGCAAATTTGATCTATCTATCTATCCATCCCATTGATCATGTACAATAGAATAATGCATGTAGAGAGAGAGGGGGGGGGGCATTGACAGTTGCTCATTTTATGAGGATAATGTTATTACCTTATTATAAGTCATTGCTTTTATAGGGGGGGGAATGCTCCCTTAAAAAAAGCCCCCTGTACATTCAATGACTGGTTTAATTGTAAATCCAGATGTGTGGGCGAGCACTTGAGGCTATCACATCTGGAAAGCTGGAGGAAGGAGGAGGGGGGAGGCGAGGTATTGTTACTTAGCTTTTACCTTAAGAAAGCAATGACAGATATTCAGATATTAGATGTCAGACTGGACTGGTGCAGGAGTCATGCGTTTTGTTATGAATGAAAGAGTTGTTATTGTTTTGTTGTTTAAATGGAGTGATTGATCATGCATCATGTTGATCATTACCATCAGTGTTAAAAACGATAGGATCAAAGAAAGAAAGAAAAACAAACACTGTTTATTTATCGCTTAGTGCTTAAAATGCGACTGGTAGGAATTCAAAAATAAAAAATAAAAAAAAGACAGAAAGCGACTGAATCCCGACATCTAGTACGGAGAGGTGGAGAGGTGGAGGTAAAAAAAAAAAAAAAAAAAGGAAAACGCCCTGGTTATTCGTGCACGCAGGGTACTTATCATATCTACATTCATACACGCAATCAGGTGCGTGCAAAAAAAATTAATAATAATAATAAAAACATTCTGCTGGTGCGGTTGCATTACAATCAGGAAGAGAATTCTGAAAATCCGTTCATCATCTTTAGTGCACAGGCTGTGTGTAACCCTTCTGCACTATTACCTCCACAGCATGATTACAATAGGTACATTTCTGCATTATTAAGCATATGCAAGAACGCAACAAGGACGCAGTCCTTATTCGCCGGATATGGGATTAAGGATATGATATGCATGGCTTAAACCTTAAGTCCACGTTACCTCTAGCTGCGCTAACACACGCACGCGCACACACACAATATGCTTATAAAAAAAAAATCTATAAGATCACTTGCCTATAGTACAAGATGAGATGAAGGGCTTTGACACGTACCTTTGACTTGAGTCTCATATTCAGCTATAATCTCCTTGTCTTTTCGGAATTTCGCCGGGGACGTCATGATGGATTTTAAACGCTCAACAGCAGCAAACCACACCAAGAATATAAAAAGAAAGAAAAAAATATACAAGAACAACCAAAGGGGGGGAAAAACAGGCTGTTTCCAAGCGACTGGGTGTTATTCTGGTATCCAATAGGTTGTGCAGTAATGCAATAAGCGGAGAGACAGACGAAATGATTATTGGTTCATATCGAAGCTCCCCGCGTTACGAGCTGCAAACGCGATTTCCTCCCGCAGACCTTCATTCCATCTCTGCTACTCGAGATGATGGTGTGTGTGCGTGCGTGCGTGCGTGCGTGCGTGTCTGCGTGTGTCATGCGAGGAGATCCAAAAGTTAGTTCTAGTTGAGGTTGGGGTTTTTTTTTTTTTTTTCAAAGCACAAGGCTGGGGCTGTATCCGGAAAACTGCAGCACTGGCCTCTGATGCTCTGTTGTGAGCAAAACACTGCAACCTGTAACAAACAAATAGACAAACAAACAAACAAACTGAAACATCGACACAGCATATGATTCACGCGTTAGACGTTGTAGCAATTACAAAGTGGGCGCGTGTTCGTTTTTCACTTCACCGCACACTGCACGTGCAATCGTTTGAAAACGATACAAAGTTACATGTTTTTTTTTTTTTTAACAAAAAAAAAAAGGCACGTGCACGCCCTGTGCGCTTCCCTAGTACTGTTATAGATATAAAGGGTTGAGCAGTAATGCGTCCACCAGATGTGTCCAACACACATGAGCGCACGCACGCACGCACGCACGCACACACGTCTTCATTCGGCCACTTTGTTTCCTCACTTTTTTGGTCAAACATTCTAATTACACTACAATCAATATAATTGCACAGCACCGTATTTATAAATCTTTTCCAGACCATAGAAAAACATCTACCTTGAGAGGTAATTTCCATTCCTCTAGTCTAGCGCATCTCGTTCCAACTCGATTTGATCCAGAATTCTTTCGCAAGATGTGCTACATTGAGCGTTATCTGGGTTTTCCCCCCCTCTCTCTAACCCCGCCTTTTTTTCGTGGAAGAGTTGCAGCTCCAACCCCCCTCTCTCCCATTGGTCGCCTGAAGCGGAAATGATCCGAGAGGCTCAATCCCAAATACAGCCATACACTTCATCACTATATAACTGCACAATTAGCAGCAATTTTTGGACGGGTTATAATTTAGACTTATTATTTATTTGTATTTTCCCCACAATTTTTTAATACAATTCGTAACATTATAAAATAAAAAATAAAATAAAAAACGAATTGCACATTGAAGGAGATGCAAACTGCATACGGGGTCTTGGGAGATCATGACCCACGTGATCATTTGTATCCAATCGGATTCCGTTTTGATCCGTTTTGAAAATGTTTCAGGAAGTGCACGTTTGTTTAGATAGCTTAACCTGTTTCGCTATATCACGTTATCGCATTGCATTCTCTCATTAGAATCGACGATTTAATTGTAAAGTATATATATATATATATTTATTTTAACCAAATCGTCAGGGTTGAAATAAAAATAAAGTAGGCGTCTTTTATCTTTTGTCAACCTGAACGCTTCGGTAGGTAGCGAGTTTGCTTTGTTATTGTTAACAGACAGGTGTTGCTAGCTGGACATCTTGTGTTATAAGTTAATGTGACTATCATGATTAATAATAGTCATATCTGATTTGTCATCAGGTTGGGGGGAAGCTTTCGGTGAGATAAGGTTAGATCTTATTAATAAATCTTAGAGCGCTAAATTTAGACTTAAAGCTAGTTAGGTGACTAATGTTAGCTAACATCCGGTTTAAATAACCCGCAGGCAGGTAACGTTAGTTTTTTTCGTTACAAGGAAGTAAGCAGATGTGTGCTTGATCTGATCTACAGGGTTTGTCTGCTCGAGGTACACGATGTCGACGTCGAATTTTAAGAATAAGTGTGTTGCACAAGTGAACTGCATTTACTGCGACAGTCTTCTGTGTACGCGAGGCATGAAAGCTGTGCTTTTAGCAGACACAGAAATCGAGCTGTTCTCCACTGACATGCCCCCAAACAGGTGAGGAGAAGCACACTGCTCATGCTAGACATTTAAGTTAAAGATCTATATACTGTAGTCATAATAATAGTGCACTTTAAGCCACTACAGGGGTGATTAGGGTCATTTAGCATCACAGGATCTGTTATTATCCCTTTATATATATAAAAAAAAACCCATCAAGCACCAATGATGAAACTGGCTCTCATCAAGACCATCCCAGGAAAGCAAGACCAAAACTTGCCTCTGCTTACCTCAGATTAGACCCGTTAAAAAGGCTTTATGGAGCATAAGTAGCAGACACATCTTAACATTAACTGTTCAAATTAAATTAATGCACATTTTGGATGCATTCAGCATTGTTTTCTGATGTAAAAATAAATAAATAAATAAATAATAATAATAAAAACACATTAGAAGGTATGTCCAAACATTAGACTCGTAGTTTAGACAAATTAAAGTTGTATTTTTCTTTGAACATACTCTAAAGGACAGCAAGTTGTGATTGTTTACACAATTGTCATTTTAGAAAGGGTCATTTATAATATGTAACGTAAATCCAGTGATTAATATTGTTTTTGCAATTTCTCTGAAATACCTTTGTAATTACAGATAGGACGAGGATGTGAAATTTTATGAACGCATCTATATATTAGAAAGCAATTATTTGGAGGAAAACCATTTTAAAATACATCATAATATCAGGTCTTTCCTCTCAAGTAATTGTGATTTATAATTAAAATGATCACGCCATATCAGAAACACGCTTTGGGGTGATGCGTGACGTGATGTAATATGCCCGAGCTGACAGAGCTTAAAACCTCCTTTAGTGTTGCTAAACCTAAAATAGTGTAGCAGTCCCTGGTAGACAAACCTGTTAAATTATGACTTGTTTTGTCTCACAAGAGAATAATATTGATGCAGTTTATTTAAAAATCTGAAAAATACCAACAATTTTGAGCTCTTATAAAGCAATATGGACAATATGGATGATCTCTCTCTCTCTCTCTCTCTCTACCTAACAATGATAAAAGATTACTGCTATATATAATTTTCTTTCTCTCTATTGCAGGACTGTCGATTTCGTTGCAGGCTGCTATTCGACAGAAAGCTGTAAATGCAAATTAAGAGACATCGCCTGTCTGAAATGGTATGTAAAAGATGTTATTAATGGTAGGCCCATACTTTGTTGATTTCCCCATACATTGGTTAACATGCACTGAACATTAGATTATAAGAAAAGTTCGCTTCCTTGAAGGGTGCCAATAATTCTGAAAGGGGCTAAGTGGTACCTATGTGGTGCTTGTGGTATTTCCGGTATTCTTCAAAAAGGATTTTTGTATAAATGACACAATAACATTTGACAAGGGGCGTTCAAGTCAAAACAGTACTTGTGCTAAACTTTCTGGAGATTGAAGGAGTAAAAAGGATTGACATTTACAGACTTCAAGCACAGTGCAGCAATGAGGTTGCAGTAAAACAATTGAATGGTACAAACCTTTTAAAGGAGTCTGTGAATGACAGCCTTGCTCCAAGCAAATTCCACATGTTTTGGCCATTAAAGGAATTCCTGGGAGGCCAGGGTTTCAGACGTGAAGCAGGGAGTCCGATCAAGACTCTGGCGTAGTGAAAAACTTTCTACCTTTATGATATCCGAGAACTAGTAAAACACTCGGATAAGTGTAAAGATATAACAGTAGTTTTCGCTCACATAAATGTGTTCTGTTGTTCTGCACAATCAAAAATACTGATATGACTTGAACATCCCTGGTTTGTCAAAGTCTGCTTTGTGTTTTTGTTTCTTACTGTTTTGTTTCTTGTCTGTTTTGCCCCTTCACCTTCAGTGGAAACGTTGTGGGGTATCATGTAGTGGCTCCGTGCAAACCCTGCCTGCTCTCCTGTAACAATGGCCACTTTTGGATGTTCAACAGTGAAGCTGTTTCCACCATCAACAGACTGGATGCAACAGGTTTGGAGTCTCTGTCAAAATTCCAAATGCAATATAGTTGTTCTGTTCTTTTTAGATCTCATAGCTCATGATCATTTCAAAATGCTTTGTGAATTTTCCGATTTGGAATTGAAAGAAAATGGAAATTCTGTAGAAAGAGAGCACATCTAAATGACAATTTTACATCAATGTTACATCTATGACTCTAGGACAACTAAGAAGCCCAAATTAATAATAATAGTAATCTTAATTGACTTAACAATCTATACAGATAGAATCCCTGAATCAGAGTAAATTATTATGATTCGCTCAACAGAAAAGTTAATTGATGAGTGGAATCTTAAGATTTTTAAAATTCCATATGAAACTGTAAGTCCATCACAGCTCTATATATGCTGAAGCATTAAAAGTGGCACAGCAGGGAGCTAGAACATCTTGTTTAGCAAAAAAAAAGTTTGTTCTTGATCCCTCTTCTTGCTATTTACATTAAACAAGAAGGGAATATAGTACAGCAGGTGTTCTGCAGAACAGAAATGACTTGAATTCCGTGATCTCCTATGCAAATGTAGCATTTGCGTATAACCATCTAGATGGAAAGTCTGTTATATTCAGTGCACATGAACATCAACTTGAAAGCGGCACGCCATCCAACCGGGTTTCATTCATAACCCTGGGAACTTGTGCTTGATTTGCATTCAGCCGTTATTGTCCCTGATTTAAAAAAAAAAAAAAAAAACAGGTGCCAGCTTCTGTGCTTTAGGCAGAGATTATGGTTGATTCCCTATGGCGATGCAGGAGACATCTAAAAACAATGTTTGTTACCTTTGCTTATATTTTGCAGCAGTTTAAAATCAACGTGAAAGATCACCTGTATGTTTCAGTCCTATGAGCAAATAGGCAGGAGATATTTGCTCGGATCACACCTGAGGAAAAAATGCCATCTTGTCCAGTGAAAACCATGTGATGAAACATTTGTGGGATATAAACAGGACTGGCTTGTAAAAAAAAAAAGTATATTGTCTTTCTAAAAGAATAGAAAAGGTATATATTGATCATCAATAACATGAACAGCACTGCAAGGGGAATTGAACACACTGCAGAAATTTATCTACACTTTCTTAAAATGAAAGATTATTACGCAATCTTTCTAATGAAAGTTTACCAAAAAAATGTAGCAAACGTATTGTTCTACTGGTGGAAAAGTTTGCCAATTTTAGGCATTCTTAAAATGCAAGCAAAATTCTCTGCCAATTAAACAATCTATTTTACAATTACAGTTTACAATTTTAGTAACATTTGATTAGAAACAAGTTTCGTAATCTTATATTTGGTTTGTTGCAAGTTTATTTCAATGAATTATATAGATCGGTTGGGTTAGATTCAAGAATATGTCACTTGGTAAGATGTCATTTTTTGCAGTGCAACACTGGTCACCAACTACACCAGCTAAACTAGTGACAGGATCATGGGCACCCAAGGCTCACCCATGTCTGCGGGGGCCAAATGCCGGCCCCTGTGGTCTGATGCCACAGAAAAGCCAATACAGCACAAATTGCTGAAAAAAGTCAAAACTGGCCACAATAGAAAGGCATCAGAACACCCAGTGCATCACAGTCTGCTACACTTGGGTATCAGCAGGCAAAGGGCCCAAGGCCACCAACCTGGCCTCAGAATTCCATAGATCCCTATCCAATCAGGTACCCATTGGATGTGGTTGACACAAGTAAGATACATGTAGGTCCCATCCCAAAATCTGGTGCCAGATACCACAGCACACCCCCAGAGCGAGCAGAATCACCAGACACCCAAAACCCAAAACCTTGGGGGATTTTATTGTCCCACTTTTAATTTCACGACTGATTGGTGTATGGATAACATTTTATAAACAGAGTACATGAGTTGTTTTCTCCTTCGTTCAGAGCAACAGTATTCAATACCTTACTTGTATGATGGAGCTTCTCTCTTCCTCCACTAGGAGTGAATCTGTTGCTGTGGGGAGATCTCCCCGAGCTGGAGGGAAGTGAGGACGAGAGCACAGACAGCCTTTCAGAAGAGGAATACCTCAGATAGGATGCCATAGAGGTAGCCACCCCTAACCCCTCTCCCTGGTCCTTAATGAACTACCTGGAAGACTCAAGAAACTTCATTTGGAGCATATTCTGTCGGGAAGGGGAAAGACAGACACCACAGAACGATGAAGCTTTTGTCTTACGGTTGCACCCTCAACGGCAGTCTGCTTTTGAGTATATTTTTGCTACAGCACCTAATTTGACTGTAATCACGTGTAATACAAGTACAAGCATTTTGAGTCATTTCCTTCTTGCCGGTTTCAACCCATACTGTATGATAAACTCAGATAGCGTGAACGTGAACTTGTGAAAATAAGCAAACGTCCAAATAAGCATGTTTTGCAGTTGTTAAACCGCAGCAGTGTGCTATATTTATTCATTCATTTCCTTTCATTATTTTAAAACGACATACTTGAAATGTAGTAAATGTGAGCAACGTCGTTTCTGTGAAAGACTCACAGAATAACTTCAGTTATAATCGTGTTATAACCACCGCTATTTCAACATCTTGCCACGTCTTGTAATACGAGTGACAGTTCATGCAAACGGTACGCTAATTAAACAGTATGAATGTCACTTACATTAACCGGGGCAGGATGACATATGCTTGAATACATGCAAGGGACAGTTTTGGGCTTTTTTTTTGTTTTTGTTTTTGCCCGCCTTTTTTCTTAATATATAATATATTTTGAAAAATGTTAGGTTGAAGTAGTAGCACAATCTCGTAATAGATGAGCATAGACATGAAATACTTGCAGCGAATGACTGTGAATGACTGAATTGCTTTCAGAGCTTACCTGGTTGCAGCGTTTTTATTACAACTCCGATGTACGTATCTTAGCTAACAGTCTTTGCTTTGTCTTGCGGTATATCTTAAGTAAAAACAAAGAAACCAATGGCATTATAGACTGAAACACAATTTGATAATAGCATTATTTTGGGTTTTACATGCTCAAAAATGAGAATTACAATTTGAAAAATGTAGCACACCGGCCGTGCATGGCTTATGCACAGGCTCGTTTCTCCTTCCCACATTCCTGTTCGACCAAATTGATATTGATATACTTGATATTGTTGTATTATTATTTTTTGTCTATTTTAATAGGCACCTTTTATTAAACTGACAAATAGGACGACTAAGAATTACTGTTCTGTTCCATCTTATTTCTACACATTGATTCATTGTATTATTATTTATTAGTAATTATGCTTCTTTGTTGATCGGCGTTTCAGGGGACATGGAGGCATGTGCTCTTTGTTCCACTCAAATATTTGAAGCGTCAGGGTACACTGCCTGGGCAAAAAGGAAGTCGCTTTGATTACAGCACATATTCACTTTCAGCAATCCTGTGAAACGTCATAATATTTGTTTTTGTCTGAAATCGAGTATTGCTGATGGTAGAGTCAGACAACTCAGGCCCAGGCTCAGTGGAGTTAAGGTCAGGACTTGTGTGGTGGCCATTTTCATGTGTGAAAATGGTTCCTCATGTTCACAGAACCACTCTTTCACACTTTGAGTAATGGTTTATGCTCACGCCATCGGGGAAGAAAAAAGCGCATAGATGTGATAACCTGAGTACATACAGGACGTCAGCTGACTTCATTTTATTGTCACTGATGATCAACCCCAGATCATATCACTGCCTCCAGCTGCTTGTACAGCGGGCACTATGCATGCTGGGTGCATCACTTCATGCATTTCCCTTCTTACCTCTGGAATAGGGTCAGTCTGGACTCATCGGACCACGTGACCTTTTTCCATTGCATTTCCAAAGTCCAGTCGATATGCTCCCTAGCAGACTGAACCCTTGAAGTAATTCCCTTTCCACAACCACGGGATTCGTCTTCTGACATGGTTGTTTAGGAAAAGAGAAGGTACTATCGGAATCTGGGGGGTCAAAAGAATTGCTGAAACATTAATCACTGCAGTAATTATATAGTGAAAGTTATTTCAATTATTTGTTTTCTTAAATCCAAGCAGCGACTTTTTTGGCCAGGCTGTGTGTTAACATGTAATTCTTGTCAGTGTTGGTCGAATTGTTTATTTAAAAAGAAATATCAGATCTATTATTGGCATGTTGATGGATTTTTCTTCCCCTGCCTTTGGCAAATTTGCATCGAGATGACTTAACCAAAATAAAACAGTATGAATAATATAATTTTTAACTTATTAACAGAAACTGTTTATTTTCTGTAATTTATCAACATTGTGAATGTATATATTTATTAACAGACATGAGACTGTATTTATACTTGGATAATTCCTCTTGCACCATCTGATGACTGAAAGAGAGTTTGTAATTCTTTGACTTTGCACTGTACAAGGTGTTGCTGGGTTGTTTTGTATGCTTGCCGTCTTGATATTAAACGTTTTTAACGTGGAGTCTCTTGTTGTGTATTTTCACCAAAAAAAAAAAAACTGTTTCACTGGTTTAATGTTGAAATTCCAGAACTAGGAGATAATTTAATTTAACCCAGCTCGAAGCACATGGCAGTCCTTCAAGTCCATGACCAAATATTCTAGAGCCAAAGCGCAATTTATTCCCAGCATGTGGAAGACCTGTTCCTGAAGGGAAAATAAACAAAGATGAGGTCAAGAATATCTGCAAGGGTATGGGACTTATGGGTCGTTAAATTGAAAAAAAAAAAAGTATGATCGTGAAATTCTTCTTGTGCACTTAACTTTGATTGAGAAATGAGACAAAATGTCTCCAAACGTAATAATGTCGTCATAATGATCTGATTAGCCACACATCACATGGCAGCAGGATGCATAAAATCATCCGGACACTATAGACGGAGATACAAACTTTAGTGAATCTTCATATCAAACATCAAGATGATCTTGGGGTTTTCACACACATCAGATTACACGGCTTGCACAAAAATGGCGCAAAAAAACAACCTTTCATGGACAGAAATATCAGGGGGAAATTGACGGCTGACACAAAGTCTACAGTAACTCGAATAACCACTCATTCCAGCCACGGTGAGCAGAAAAGCAGCAATCCTTGAGGTGAGCGTAAGACTACAGTATACTATGGGGGGGGGATACAAGGCTTGTTTTGCAGGTGACATGACAAGTAAAAGACAATAGAGTCAAGTTTCCAGATTAGTCAACACCCTGGGACTGTGTGCAAATGCGAACTTATTTAACCCAGATCATTTCTTTTAGATGTAGCTATTTACACATAAGGACACCTTTTCCAAAGCATACATTATCCATTTGAATACAGCAGATATAATAATAATAATGACTTTAAAAGTCAGTAAATGGGTGGCTCATGATAAAAGCATGTATTGTATGCTGCGTTGTGGTGGTTGTGCCTAGTCATTTGCCTGCTGCCTGTTTTCTGTATTCTTGTGGTTGCTGGCAGTCGAATGGTGTGATTTGTCCATACAAAGACCAACAAAGGGCAGAAAATTATACTGATCTGGATGCACACTGCCTTTGCTTGGGGTTTCCTTGGTTGTGGTTTCACTCGTAGGGTAAATGTGTGAGTGCATAATTTATTGTCTTATACTGTGTGATCTGTTCCTTTTACACCCCTGAAAGATCTGCTTTATTACAACAATCCTCTTTCCCATTCTTGGCTTATGGAGGAGTTAAGGAAGTGGATTAGAGATGCTAAGTACAGCGCTCTATCCTTTGTTTGCTTCTATCTGCACCTGCTTAGCCACAAAGGCCTATTTCTATCATCTGTACATTAAACCTCCAATATATTAATCTGGTATAGGCTTTTGTATTTGTATCCATTAAAAAAAAATCTCTCTCTCTCTCTCTCTCTCTCTCTCTCTCTCTCTCTCACTACTACTCTTCATCACAGCTTATTGTGTCTTTGGAACAGACACATGTCTTATTGTTCGTGTTGGCGTGTAGCCACATGGGTGCAATGAACACAGACTATATAACTGATTTTCATAAGTGTATGAATTCCTAAATTCCTAACTCCTTGTGGGTTGACATGCTTCCAGCTCTCCAGTTTGACCGCGAGCTCGGGTTAATACCTGTGAACTGTTACATCTCTCTGTGTCCATATGAGTTTCTTGCCACGTCCCAAAAGCATCTAAATTGACCATACATGTGAGTGAATGTGTTAATGTTCGTCCATGGTGTTGTGTGATGGTCTCAGGGAGGAACAAGCACAAGATCATCAGTCATGGACGTCTGGACTTTTTTAAGAACATTTGCACCATCCGAATGTTTTACTGCGGCTCATCTCAATAATGTGCTTCTGTAAATATCAGTTGCTCTTTACGCCTTTCATTCACGAGAAATTTCATCACATGTCCTGGTTTGACTCAAACACCACTCATGATGCCAATCTTTTCACTTTAATATGACTTATCAGCTTCAGAGGCTTTTCTTTATATTTACCTAGTGTATGTACTGAGCAAACTAGTCTCAAAGCGTTTTATTTAACTTTTAAACGTCTAGTGGATACACGTTCCAGAAGCTTTTATTTACCTTTAAGCATGTGCCATGAAAGCCTGTTTCAGAGCCTTTCATTGATCTTTACGTATACAATCTAGCGTGCAAGCCGGTCTCAGAGGCGTTTATTCATCCTTACGTTTGTACCATGTGAAAACTCTTACTGGCTTAATGGTTTATTTAGCAATACGTTATAGTTGCTTGTCAGGGGGTTGTTTAGATGTGTCTAAGAGAACATTGTATTAAACTCTTTCTAGACATTATGTAATTTGCTCGTCCCGAAGAAATGGCTGAGTGCATAGGGAAGAATTCCATTAAACAAGTTTTATAAGGCAATCCTTTGTTTGCAATGATGTCACGTCAACCTACGCAAGAAGCCATAATGCAAAATGGGTGCAACACAACTATGCAGGAATTCTGAGTCCCTAGTTAAATACCTAATGGATTGATTCTGTAAAGTATAGAGGGTGTAGTGTGACGAAATGAAGTAAATAAATATGGTATGTTGTTTGTTTGTTTATTTATTTATTTATTTATTTATTTTTAAGTCACAATATAAATTACAATAATTAATTAATACATTTGTTAAAAGGGTAAAAAACTAATATTTTAAAATATATCAATACACTAAAGTTAATGTACCGTGACTTGCAAAAGTATTCATACCCCTTGAATCTTTCCACATTTTGTCATGTTACAACCACAAACGTAAATGTAATTTCTTGGGCTTTTATGTGATATTCCAGCACAAAGTGGCACATACTGTAATTGTGCAGCGGAATGAAAATCCTAAATGGTGTTCAAATTTATTTACAAATTAAAATCTGAAAAGTGTGGCATGCATTTGTATTCAGCTTCCTTTACTCTGATACTCCTAACTAAAATCCAGTAGAACCATCTACCTTTAGAAGTCACTTAATTAGTACATAGAGTCCACCTGTGTGTAATTTAAAGTATAAATAAGTATATTCCTCCCCATAAGTATATACAGCTGTTCTATGAAGCCCTCTGAGGTTTGTTAGAGAATATTAGTGAACAAACAGCATCATGGAGCCCGAGGAACACACCAAACAGGTCAGGGATAAGGTTTAAAGCAGGGGTAGGTCATCTCCTGGAGCACTGTTCAGTCCGTCGTCTGAAAATGGAAAAAGTATGGCCCAACTCCAAACAATCCAAGACATGGCCGTCCACCTAAACTGACAAGAAAGCCATAAGCAGTCCAATTGGCGGTTCTACATGACTGTTCCATCTATTGCCTTATGCAGGAAAGTGCACCTTGGTAGGCTGAAGAAAATGAAGCCTATCCAAGGAAACTTAGGGCATAAGGCAGGATACACCCTGGCAGGACATACACACACTCCTTCACACACTACAGGCACTTTGGGAACACTAATTGGCCCAATCTGTATGTCTTTGGACTATGGGAGGAAACCCACCAAGCATAGGGAGAACACGCAAACTTCACGCACACAGAGATGGGAATTGAACCTGGCCGGGAATCGAACTCAGACCCTGGAGGTGCAAGGCGACAATCACGCTCTATTTAATTTACTTACAAAATATGGGGAGGAATAAGTCTGACATGTGCAAAAGATTGCATACCCTGCCATTTGAACCACTTGTCCTGTGTTGGCTCATTGGATTCTATCCAAGGGAACTTAAGGCACAAGGCAGGCTACACCTTAAATGGCGTGCTAACATATTGCAGAGCACAAGCATCCACCCACACAAACAAACTAACAATGATGCACTATGGGCAATTTGGAAACACCAAGCACAAGGAGAACATGCAAGCTCCACTCGCACAGACCAGAGGCAAGATTCAATCCACGCAACATAGTTGACACTGCTAACCACTAAACCACCCTGGCACCGGTCGTAAAGTCTCAGAGCGTAATTAATTTGTAGTACCTCAGTCAATTATAAATGCACAAATAACACTCAACAAGCTTTGTGCTGACACTGAACAAGCAAGTAACCCCTAAGCAGCTGACTGAGTATCTGAAAATTGATCTGAAATTGCACTTAAAGGTAAACGAAGGTAAACGCTATACTGTAAATATCAATAAAGTGCTTCTAGCTTTGATCTGGAATACCCATGGAAACTCTAGAGTAGCATGCACAATCCTGTTCAGGATGGTTATGGAAGTGTCACCAGAAGGAAACCTTACCTGTGACCTCATCACTAAAGAAAACATCTCATGTATGCACACCATTATGGAAGTACAAGCACAAGCACAAGCACAATCACCAAAGGTATATAGCTTGTTTGATATATGCAGAAAAAAAAAGGAGGTGGCATTTGCACAGGTAAGTGGAAGAATGGGTTACAGTAAATATTAGCATAGTCCGGAAGCAAATAAGACATATTCAGTCAAGGAACTGAAACTGGCTTCTACAACAGGACAAAGACCTGGAGCACACTTTTAAAATCCACCATGATTTGCTTCAAAGAACCGCAAGCTTTTGGAACACTCTTTGCAGTTTCCTGTCTTGAACATTACAGACAATCTGTGGGTAGATTTTAAAAACAACTTGTGCATGCAAGGTAGCCCAAGAATATATTAGAACTAAAAGTCCTGCAACAGGTGAAACTTCCTCAAAGGTGGCAAAAATAAAAAAATAAAAAAATCCATACCTAAACCTTACCATACATAAAGAACAAAAACATGCCCAGAAGATGCAGGTACCCTAGGCGATGCTTGTTTCAGCTTGAATAATGTTTATGTATGTACAGTATGTATGTACAGTTCTGACATCTTAACCAGCATGAACCTTTTCATCGATTTGATCTACACTAGTGCTTTTATTGAACCGGCCAGGCTTCGCTACGCATGTGCATCAAGTAAGCCTCGGGCACCCATGACCCTGTCGCCAGTTCACCGTTTTTTCCTTCCTTGGATTAGTTTTGGTATGTCCTGACCACTGCAGACCAGGAACATCCCATAAATCCTGCAGTTTAACCCAGTCTTCTATCCATCTGGCTCTTGTCACTCAAATCCTTATTCTAAATATTTCCCCGATGCTGTTATACATTTTTGCTGCTTCCAACACATCAACTTCAGTAATAAAAAAAAAAAGTTTAAATTGCTGCCTAATATATGCCACCCACTTCCACCCGCTATTATATTGAAAATGTAGCTGTGGTGAGACGCGGCCAAATTGTGATGGCTAGACAAGTGGGTCAGAGAAACTCCAAAACAGCAGCTCTTGTGGGATGCTCCCAGGCTGCAGTGGTCAGGACATACCAAAAGTGATCCAAGGAAGCAATACCAGTGGTCAACAACAGGGTCAAGGCTTACTGATGCAGCTGAGGAGTGAAGGCTGGCCCGTGTAGTCTGATCCAATTGAAGAGCTAGTGTAGATCAAATTAAGGAAAAGGTTATTGCAGGTTCCAACATAAAGGTGTCAGAACACACAGGCCATTACTGTTTTTGTGGCACAACCGGGGACCTTATCAATATTACTCAGGTGGCTATAACGTTGTGGCTGATCAGGGTAAGTCGGCATGGCAAATTTATTATCTTCCTAAACGGATAGCACACCTGACAAAATATGCAAGATGGTTTGACCTAGCAGCTCACAATGGCTACCGGATTGTTTGATCTGAGGGAAGGAGATGGAAAACGCTTTGTCAATGTGTGAGGTAGAGTGGAATAGAGTGTTATCTAGTGTATAGGTCATGAGGTCATGTTTGTTCAAGGTCAGATCTAGATAATTGATGACTTTGACTACCCATGACAAAATAAAAAACTCTAATGAAAAGCATGTTTAATGTTAGAACATAGTAAATATTCAATATCGATAATTCATGTTCAGTTTGATGTGATGGGCAATGAAATCGTATTGTGGCAAAATAAATGAGAGTTGAAGTCAAATAAGGTAAAAATAATAATAGCCTCCGAGTGGCGTAGTGGTAAAGTCATCCCCGGGTGATGCTGTTACCTCTCACAGTCTAGAGAGAGCTGATTGCCCGGGCCCTCTCGGAGGGGCGGGATGAGAGGTATTTAGTCCTCACGGCTCTACGGCCAATCAGGGGCGTCCGTGAGCTCACGCGAGCGGATAGCGCTGCCCTCCGAGTGTGTTAAGCCGCCTCCAACGGTGAGTGAGCGAGCGGTTCGAAAAGATGCGGTGTCACGTGGTTCGGAGGAAACACGCCCTCCCGGCTGAGTGGTAGTAGTAGCCTTGATGTGGGAGCGCCCCCTAGTGACAGGGAGGAATTGGACACGTCATTAGGAAGAAAAATTGGGGAAAAATCCAAAATAATAATAATATGTCTATTTTCTTTTCCTTATAATTAGCTTCTTAAAATTGCTTTTACCTTGCAGTGAACCAAAAGCAGGAAAATTGCCTGACAAAAGTGAAAAAAAAAGAAGTAAAAAATAATTGTGTGACGTGTGAGACTTAGCACTCATTCATTCACTGATCTACAAGGTGAGAGGTGCATGGAGTTTTGACACAAGTGTCTTTTTGGAATATGTAAAAGTAATCCTAGAATTTCTAGTGCATTTTGGGAAGTGAAGACCTCAACAGCATTCTAACTGGGAATATGGTATCATGGTATTCTCCAGATTGTATTTTAAGTGTTAAAGTGTGTCAGAAAGATGACTTGTAAAGGTGAAAAGCAGTTTGGTTCCATCTGCTGGATGGATTTTGTGAGGAAGAAAAAAAAAAAAAAACTTCATATGAAGTGGCCCCATCTGCTGGATATTTTAAAGTAATTCATTCTCAACATAGGCTTCATGTCATAGCATTAGAACCATTTCAGCCACACACAGTTTTTGTTCTACACTTACTATGATGTTTATGAATGAAGTCACACAATAAACTGTATCGCTTTTATTTATTTTCCAATGTACTTCATCTGACATGATTTTTTAAAAATTATTCAAATATGCACTGTAAATGAACCAAGCGATGCCAATTCCATTACACAGTCTTTTACCTTTCTCGCAATAGAATATTGCAAAACCAAACATGCCCAGTGGATCATTATAATCCCCTTACACCCTGCACACGACTAGTCACTCCTCAGGCAGATAATTGAATACACTGACATTTCACAACGGAAAAAATAACTGTTAGGTTATTTAATTAAGGATGCAACAGTAGGTCATTATACAGTATACAGCAGGTACAGTGTATGATATTTAAAAACTGGTTTAAACCACTGATTTATAAGCTGGTTATATTTCATTATATATTCCAGATCTGCTTCCATAATAAAAATATTATTCATTTCAAATAAAAAAAATTATATCTATGTAAATTTAACATTTTACAGAACAATTTGTGCACTGTGTATTCTGCATTAGGCACGGGCTAACTGTGTCCTTATTTGAAATGTTGTACTGTGTAAATGTATATTCTGTATTCTGTTGCAATTTGTCTTCGTAAAGCTGCATCAATGAAAATGTGTATTTGCTCATGAGAAACAGAAATTATTGTTGGTTATTTTACTATAAGCAGATTCTCTATGGACATTCACTTTTCTACACTGCTTAACTTACACAGGGTCAAAGGAAGCACAAAGCCTATCCCAGGAAACTTTGGGCACAAGGCGGGGGAACCAAATCATTACAGGGCACACATGCACACATTAAAAAACACACCCACACTATGGGCAATTTTGGAACTCCAATCAGCCTAGTCTGCATGTCTTTGGATGGGGGGAGTAAACCCACCAAACACAGGTAAAACATACACAGACATACACACAGACTCGAGGTGGGAATCGAACCCTCAGCCCTTGAGCTGTAATGCAGCAGTGCTAAACACTAAGCCATAGCAACAGTCTAAACATTCTAAAAAATTCTATTACTCAAGTTTAAAAAAAAAAAAAAAAAGAAATAACATATGGCATTGGCAAATAACATATGGCATTAGGTAACTAAGTAACAGCAACAGCCAGTTGTTATTTTTAAGTTCAAAGGAGATTATTGCATATTTGTGGATGCCTTGAGCATTGTTTAACAATATAGAAAAAAATTAAATCAGGAAGGATCTGCTAATGTAGTTACAGTAGAAGGTGTGTCCTGTATTCGTACACTACTTTTTTTTCTATTATAGATTCCTTTATGGGGAAAGTGTTTGTTGGTGTTAATGGGGAATGAAATATATTTTCCCCCTGACTGTATTTTAGGCACAATGGAGTGAAACAGTTAAACCATCAAATAAAATGTCTGTCTGTCTGTCCATCAAAATCTTGTATATGGCAAAGCAAACACCAATAAATGGCAAATTTTCATCAAATTCTGACCTTTTAAATATGCAAATACTGCAGTAAGACAATTCTGAGACATGGTACTATCTTCATTTTCTATGTATAGCTTAGTGCAAATGATAAACGCATTCTTACAACTCATATTGGGACAAATGAAAACTCTTTAGAACAATAACATTTACCCTTGCTTTGTACAGATCCATAAGAACATGTACTGTATACAATGTGCACACACATTTTAACATAATTTTCCTTTAAGAATAAAATGATACGTAGTTTCGTTTTTTTATAACCCAAACTCTGATTGATACTTTTCCAGAATTTTGTCCCAGGCCAGTTTTGGTCTTTATGATGCTATTTGGTAAGGTATATTAAACAAACTCTGATGCTAGGAAGTGGTGCATTTTATTCTGGCACCTTTTTACACAAAGAAAAACGAAAGTCCTTATTCCACTATTTATATGGCGTCAATGATAGGCCCTATCAAAACATGTTTTGTAGTGATTTGTAAAGAAAAATGTTCCCCCCATACAATTTAATTCTTCCTGTGCTGTCCCCCAATGAATGCCTCTAAAAGTAAAAGTAAAAAAAAAAAAAAAAAAAGCATAAAAATAAATATGGGTATAAAAAAGAATATGTATCAAACATAGAATTAAAAGCAGAATATGAAAAGATGAAAAAGTGTGAAATTATCAAAATATAAAAATAAAATAAAAAATCTAAACATAAATATAGAATATACACTACGCAAGTGCAAATTATGCAAGTATATGGTAAAGTCAGCTATTTAGGAGTTTGATGGAAGTGGGAAAGAAAAAGTTCTTTAGCCATGGAAGTCTCACACTTGTGTACCTCCGGCCTGAGGAAAGGGGTGAGAACAGTCGGTGCTCGGGATGGAGGCAGTTCTCTTGCGGACTCTGCGATGGTAAATGCTCTGCAGGGATGGCAAAGAAGTCCTTGTGATCTTTTCAGCAGTCTTCACCACTCTCTGCATGCGTTTGTGGTCCATAGCAGTCCAAGGTTCAAACTGTAGTACCACCAAGTTACCACTGTTTGGCCCTTGAGCAGGGCACATAACTGCTTAAATGTATAATGAGCGTCTGACAAATGTTGTAAATGTTATTATCGTTGTCGTGGTAACATGTCTTTTGTTTGGTAGTACCGCTGTTTGCACCGAATCTCAAGAATCTGCTCAGCATTTCTGACGCTTACTTGTCCAGAACGTTTGTTTATCTGCTTAGTTTATAATGTTAACATTTTTTTATGTTGATTTTTGTTTGGTAGCTTTTTTAGGGTATTGAAATTTCTGTTTAATTTCAAATTTAAGCCTCATTCAAGTGTTAATTTTGAATATATAAATTACTATATGTCACAAGTTATAGCTGATGTTCAATTAGGAATCAGATAACACTCCATAATTAATTTATTACAAAACAAACCACAATAAAAAAAAGTAAAAATGGGATGTTTAGTGTTTAGTTCTACACTAGGTATTCAGTTTATATTTTTAACAAGCCTATATGTGTATGAATGTGTTGGATATGACTGAGTCTGCATATTTCATAGTTTTCAGTTCAACATAAAATTAGTTCATGCATACACTAAATGTTTTAAAACAGTACATTAAAATGAAAGCCTAACGGTGTAATACAAAAACCCATTGATATTTCACTTTTAGCAGACTTTAACTTTATGGCTGCCAGTGCGCTTCAGTTGTGTGCATTTGTGTGTGAAAGATAAAAACCATGCATGTGCCTGTGCGTAATATAGCACAAAATGATCAGACACTCATTTTATGCAATGTGTTGTTTGGCTTCTTAGCTAGCATGTCAATAATGTCAAGTTACTGTATGTATATGCATAACATGCCACGCAGGAGTTGGCCTGTGTACCGACGTCAGAAAAACAAACAAACATTTGACCAGTGTAGCGCAAATATCAAGCTCCAGCATACAGAGGCTTCATAGAAATGGGGGTGAATACTTATGCAATCACAACTTGATTATTTTTTTAGGTCTTAAAATGTTCAAAAAAGTCACGAAAGTGAATGAGGTACAGGATTTTCACATGAGATTTTTCAGCATAGCTTATACGCACTTGCACGTATACGTATATGTAAAGCACAGTAAACTTTTACATACTCCTCCTAGGGGATTTATATGATCGTTACCAAACCAGGCCAATATTATCTCAAGCCAGTAAGGATGCAAAATTGCGAAAAGATTTTTGATAGCTCAAATGTTTCACCCATGGCGGTGTCTTAAACGTATACCGAAAAGTGGCTAATAACTTCCTGAATGACATCATATTGAATGACATCACATTGAGTGATATCATAGTGTGATGTTTTCCCCACAGCGCTTGGGGCTTTTTGAGGGTCTTAACATGCTCAAAAAGCACACAGGTTGTGTTGTGCACCTGGGTGGCCATGGCACAGGTGCTTGGGCCCAATCATTGTTGCCTTGCAACTATGTTTATTTTTTTAAAAAATTATTTTTCTTTTGGTTTATTTCAGCTTCATTAATATGTGTAGAATCCAATAATTCTATAATCCCAGTTAACTCTATTTCAGCTCCAGGATTTAACAAGTCTTTTCTTTAGGTGGGTGGGGGTGGGGGTATTTATGCAACATAGGCACTATATCTATCTACCTATGAAGGCTACGATAGAAAAGAACAACACCAATATGTGCATATTTCATCTTCAGCTGATGTACTGGGCGACCTGTAAATCCCCAAAATAACAGGGTCTAAACTATACCATAAGACCACTAGGGGGAGCAAAAGTACAAATAATCATCATAATGATTTCTGCCGTTCATTCCAAACGAGTAGAATGTTTTTAAAACGTTCTGTCTGTATTAGAATCTATTTAAAAATATTAATTGAAACAATAACCACTAGTTACTATTTATAAATATAGCAATGACATTTATACTACTGTTACGTTAGAGGAAATGGATAATTAGACTTTTGCTCATTTTGAGCCTGCAAATTAAACCATACAAGTCACTTATACGTCTTTAAATAAATGGATACATTTTTTCAATATGGATAAACAACAATTTTAATTATAACTATAAAGCGTACATATTTTCAAAATTCCTACATATTTCTTTCAGGCTAAATCAATTCATTAAAACAATATTTTTATTTTATGTAAGAGTGTATCATTTTTAGCTATTTGTAAGATTTTTATTTGTAAGCATTTTATCAATAAAAAAAGTATAGTTTAATTTACATCTCTATAGAGATAAATTTTGCTTAAAATAAGAATGAGTTAATTTCTACATTATCACATTATTTTAAAAAAATCAGACTTGATTTTTCAGATCTCTCACTTATTTCATGCTTAATTTTTCACCTATTTATTATTATTATTATTATTATTATTATTATTATTATTATTATTATTATTATTTTACATTCATATGAGGTCTTAAGTTGTTTTACATGTTAACGTTAAATGTGTAGGACTTACGCTTTGTACCCACACATGCGATTTTTCACACAGATTATTTTATATTCACATTTAAATTTTTCATGTGTATGGCATATGCTTTTGTTATTCAGATGTGCTTTTCTCAGATTATTCATTTTATGTTCAGATAACATACTGTTCATAAAAGTCATGCATTTAGTTCCACCATTTTATGGAACGGCTTGATGAAATGTGCCAGTTCTTCACCTGTGATCACTATTATTCACATAAAAACATATAAAATGTATGCACTTCTTCAAGCCTTATGTGACTCTTAGGCCTTCCAATTTCTAGAACATCATCATATAGACCATGCCTTACTGATTCCAGTGCAACTGTAAATGTTTTAGGTTCACCCTCAGAGAAATGTAAATATATACAGTATACAGACAAAACAAGCAATTTATCCATTTACTGTATCAGCAAAAAAATGTTGTTCAGTGTTTCTATAATAATAATAATAATAATAATAATAATAAAAATAATAATAATAATTAAAAATAATAAATCATGTCATGTCTCTTTCCAATATTTTTCCCTCTGTGTAAATAAAAAAAGGTAATGAGAAGGGTAATAGGCTGGAGAGGGGGTGGGTCTGTTAGTTCATGTCCATGCATTTGAATATACGTATCATGAATATGCATCTCTTAACCCCGAGCATTAGAGTTGTGGTTTGTCAGTGGGTTTGTCTCATTAAAACAAGCCCAGTCCAATTTGCATACAGTCATCTTGCCTTCAACACCCCCCCCCCCTCGCTCCCTTGCTTCATCCAACGATTTCCTTTCCTATTTTTTAAATTTGACTTAGGTACATGTGTACATTTTTATTATATAGAATGAACATTATGTCTAATGTTTATGAGTGTGGTATCATTTATTTAGGACTGAAACAGAGGGGGCGCATTTATTTTTGTTCATTCGTTCCTTCTAACAAAACCCTTTCTACAGTGACATTCTGTAGCCAAGATCAGTCAGTTAGCTCCTGCTGAGAATTAAAAAGCAGTTAAAACCTTGTCAAATCTCCTGAGATTTCTTTTTTTTTTAATCAGTATATTTCAATTCATATTAATTTGTATTAATTGTGCCATGAGTTATCACATGGTTCTTGGAATTCTTGAATGCATTGGATCAAATGGTTGAAATTGAGGTCATGTTGAACTTCATTTTTTATTTTATTTTATTTTTAAATTAGTTTGGTTTGGGTGAACAATATTTTGTTTATGAACATAAAGAACCGAATTTAAGCTTAGAATTTTTTTTTACAATGACCAGGCACAAAGAACCTAAATCTTTTATTATTTCATTATTATCAAGGCTAATATTTATGTGTAAAACTGTTAAGTGTAAATGATAGAAGATACATGTCTAAACAACAAACATATTTTAATTAATATAATGACATGAATATATTGACAATTTCCTGCAGTAATTTACTATTCGGGAGTAGTATGTATTAATTTATAAATAAATATTATGTTATTTTAATTTTATAATTTTAACTATTTTGCATAAAATAAATAAATAAATAAATAAATAAATAAATAAATATATTGTATATATGCTTTAAATATAATATGATAATTATAGCATTCTTTTATCATTTTAAAATGATTTTTCATAGTTACATTTTCATAGTTTTTTTTTACTTCATACATTTTGTTTTACATTTTCTAAAAACCATTTTTTCATAATTCAAATATTCCAGCAATGAACTTGCCAGCATCCGTTTGCTCTTGTCCCACACCTGTAGCTTAAAAAAGTAGAACCGGAACAGTCCAGGACCGTCTCTCATTGCTGTTTGTGCATTCCACCTTCCTGTTGTGTTGTTGTTTATGAGATTTTTTTTTTTTGCACATCGCCCCTTTAAGACTGAGGGATCTGAGCAGCTGAAGAATTTGCTCTCCTGTCGCTGTGAATGGGGCCCGGGCAGCAGCTTAGCGAGGGGCCCACTGTTTTGTTCTGTTACACATCAATGGGACGTCAAGCAGGGTCCGGGCTTGACAGGCGGGGGGATTAAAGCCTCTTAGCACAATCTATTCGTCCCTCCCCCCCCTTGCCTGACCTGTGCACTTCAACAATGGGCTGAAAGAAACACATTCTTAACTCTTCGAGTACTAAGTTGTAATTTGCAGGTGGCTACAGGTCCGGTTAGCACCGCTAGCTTGAGACCTAGCACAAAAAAGAAAGAAAGAAAGAAAGAAAGAAAGAAAGACAGAAGGAAAGAAAGAAAGCAAAAAAAATAATAATCCTGTAAGTTGTACACCATTAGCAGGTTTAAATAGCACCACATTGTCCTCAGGGACCCCTACTTATCCTGTCTAAGTTGAATATCAGTCTGAAACGGTTGATCTGGAAATAATGCCTTTCGGCTCTCCTCTGGAGTCTCGCTAAAGGTCGTGTGTGCTTGACAAAAGTCACGGCACCTCTAATTTGGAAGTATGCGTCGTGTCAGCGCGGCAATCCCTGCTATCTTTCCAAACGTCGACAGCTTAGGGTTAACAATAAATCGTGCTTAACAGTGGCCAGATGCTTGTGAGAAGCACCAAATATTCCCAGGGTCAACAAACAGTTGTTGTTATTTATGTTCTTTGGTCTATTTTGGACATGAACCTTCATTTACAGCCGGCTCTACGAAGCAGATGAATCAGATCCTGCATTTTGAACCGTCCCACACAGACAAGCTGGGATGATAAAAAATCTTACCCGCTAAAAAAGTTCTCATGTCTGTAGCTGCGCTTGGAATTCTTCCCCCGTCCACCAGGTGGTGCTGTGTGTAAGCGCCCGACTATCCGAGACGATCCCTTCTCTTTCAGGGGCGTTCTTTGCACAGGTGAAGTGTTCTCTAGGACGGGATTAGTGTTTGAGCAAGAGCTATTATTTAGTTTCTCGGAGTTGGCGGTGCAGTTTGAAAGAGAACTGTTTAATCTAAATGTTTACTTTGACTTGTCGGTTTGACGTTGCAGCACGGATGTCACAAGATTAAAGCATTACGGCACTCATTCATCATTTGAGACAGAGATGTTGAGTAAGGCGTCATAATCCGGGGGTGATAAAAATCGCTCGGTAAAAAAAGAAACATACAGAACGCTCGAGTTTAAGAAAAATGCTGAAGAAGTGTATGTAGCTGAAAAAAAAAAAAAAAACAGGAAAGTGTTTCTCCTTCTTCAGATAATGTTCCCCTGAGTAGTGGTGTCCAGAAACTCTCAGGGTAAAGCAGAGACGAGACACAGGCGGGTCAGCTCTCAGGCTTCCTTATAGCCCCAGACGGCTGTGTAACCCCAGAGAGCATCTGGGAAACGAGTCAAAATGTCAGAACACACACCTCACACTGACTCGCACACAGTTAAACCCTGACACACACCATGAGTACTCGGTGTCTTGATTAACCTGTTGCTTTGTCTCTTTCGTTTATGTGTTTCATCTAGATGTCAATTTTTTTAATAAACATGATTTCTAAGATTCTTGTCAAATCCATGAATCTGATTGGTCAGAAGTTGTTGATTAATTTTCTCTAAAAGCAGCCCGGATTGGTCGTCCTGGCTGTTTTACAGATCACAGGGTTATATTAATGCGCTTGAACTAATACGATATTGATTCTGTAATAACAGCTACGTCATAGATAGATTGCTTTTAATCTATATAATCATAGCTTATATAACACTTATGGAAGGAGTCTCCAGTGTTAGCAGGACATATTTTATTCCTGTCTATTAGTTACTGGTTCCTGATGTTCTTTATTCCTCCTTAAACAAAAAGCAGTGCTGATTTCACCTCCTTTATAGTCATTTAAAAAAAAAAAAGAAAAAAATGGATAAAAAATGATAATAATTATGTATTGTTCTATGAATTAAAAAATGTCAACACATTGATTCTGTTCCAGGACAACTGTGTTTTTCAAGAAAATGGCAGCCTTTCAAATTCTGGCTGTTTTTTTTTTTGTTTGTTTGTTTCTTCTCCTCTCTGTTTTCCTGTCACCTTAACAGAACACAGATGTGTCACGGTGTAGCATTTCCACCTCTATTTGTTTAAGAGCTGATCAAGTTATTTAAAATGTTTGCAGTCATGTGTAGGGCGACAGAGATGGGACGGGCCAGGATGGTATAGGTGTGTGTGTGTGTGTGTGTGTGTGTGTGTGTGTGTGTGTGTGTGTGTGTGTGTGTGTGTGTGTGTGTGGTTTTGAACACCGACAGTACCAGGTGGAGCCAGCGACAGAGCAATGTAAACACCTCTGAAAATAAAGTGGGTTGATTTAAAAAAAAAAAAAAAAAAATGCTTGGTTTGGGACGTGTCCCAAAAACAGCTGGCCTGCAACCTAATTTTTTTTCGTACAGACCAATGCTTAACACCTGGACGTCCTGATGAGGAATTGAATCGCAATTCCCGAGTTGTTGTTAAAGGCTCGTTTTATCGTCCATACCAGCACGTTAAAGCTGTCAAATGAAAAGCATCTGAGAATTAATTAGATGTTCTTATTAAATTCCTTCTTAAATGTTTACTTAGCCTCACCTTAGCTCCGTGACTCCAAAAACAGGCCAGTTATAAATTATACCATATCTCGGGCTGTGTGCATGAATCAGCATACATACACACACAGGGATCATGACACACTCTCTCTCTATATCTTTAAGTCACTACCCAAACATTCAACTGTAACCTTCGGAAAAAGAAAAGCGAAGAGGCTGAGGCTCGGGTGAAATCGGAGACAGCTTTAGCTTCAGCTGCCAGATTCTCTGCCCCTTTGCTGAACCCTGACCCATGACCCTGTCTGGGTCACTAGACCTTGCATGTGTTAAAGACAGCACACGTCGCGTCGTTTTTCTAGTGCTTTCCTGATTTTATTTTCAGCTGATAGGGATACAGTAGAATAGAGATAGGATAGAATGAGAGCGAGAGAGAGAGAGAGAGAGAGAGAGAGAGAAGGGATTGGGACGCGGCTGATGGTAGAAATGTCAGCGAGACATTAAACAGTGAAGGACTGTATGTGCTTTCAGCCCAACCTTTCTGTTTTCTCTACTTGTTTTTGCCAGAATCGTTTGCTCTCCTCTGTCTCGAAATGTACCCAGACTTTTCTTTCTTCTCCTATAAAGCTGCGCATAAAACTTCTTCGGTTTAAACCATCTTCCTTGTAATGATCACATTTTAGGTCTTGATTTCCTGTCTTACTTTCAGTTTCCCGAAAAACCCTTCAGCTTTGGGGGGGAAAAAAAACAGTGCTGTGTAAATTAAATATGCTCTTATTGTGGCATCTGGATTTAAACAAGTGACTTCGGTCATTTCCTCGGCTGTGTTCATCAGTCACGCAGAGAAACATTTCAGCAGAAGACTTTACATGCTTTGGCTTGAGCTCCTTATACCTGCTTTTTGCAGTCAGGGTCCTTTTGAGGGATCCACAGCTCACAGATCAGATTTGTTTTATGTATATCATCTGAGTAACTTTTTAAATATAAGACACATTGGATAAATATTCATTTGCTCATTAATTAATTAATTAATTCATTCATTAATCCTTAACAGCACTATTCTGGTCTGGTCTGGGGACAGCAGGCATGACAGGAATAATAATAATAATAATAATAATAATAATAATTATAATAATAATAATACATCCATTTTCTATACCACTCATCCTATATAAGGTTGTCGGCTGCCTGAAGTTTATCCCAGACCACAAGGCAGGCGACACTCTGAATAGGGTGGCAACCCATCACACACACACTCACCAACAGGCAATTTGGAAACACCAGTTAGTCTAAAATGCAGTCTTTGAGCTATAGGAGAAATGCAGAGTACTTGGAGTAACTAATAGACGAAGACTGGAGACTCGAACCCACAACCCTGCTGGTGTAATGCAACAGTGTTACCTTATAAGTCACTGTGCTGCTATTATTATTATTATTATTATTATGATTATTATTATTTATTTGCTCATTAATTTATGCATTACTTTATTATCTATACTGCAAGAGACATAGGCCACGAGGCAGGGTACATCCTAGACGTGGTTCCAATCCATCATAAGCCGATTAGACTAATCTGCCTGTCTTTGGACTGTGGGAGGAAACCAGAGCACCCGGAGGAAACCCACCAATATTAGCAATATTGAAATTTGTTTTTAAGTTATTAAGCTATGGATTAAACTCATTCCATGAATGTAATCAGTCAACCAGCCTTATGACTATTATTCCATTAAAGTAGAGAGTGATAGTATTTCATAATGACGATCTCCATCACAGGAACAACATTAAAATGAGCAAAAATCCCGACGATCTGGTTTCCATCATGGACTTCACAGGTCATTTAATACTGATTCGAGGTCTACATTTTAAAAATCTAGTGTGCTGCTGTCTGATTTAACTTGGACTTTGTATCAAGGATCATTTACCATGAACAACAGAACTACAGGTGTATTTGACTAACATGCATAGATTTCGCTCGTAGATAATGCGGGAATTGCATTGAACTCATGGACGCATAACCGGTCCATGAAGATTGATGTGCTGAAAATATTCCCGTCCTTGTTTTGCCTCGCCTGTCAGCTGTGTTATTGGAGGCAGGTCCACATTTATGTTGTGAGTGATCGAGATTGGATGTGATTAGGAGCTGTGTTACGTACCTGGTATTAGTTATTGGCAGCGTCCTGATGCCCAGCGGGTGGTCCTGGCACGGGTATGCATTGTTAGGATAGACGCAGCCATTATGCCAGGAAGTGCACTTTGGGACGCTCTTTTGCCAAACACGTAGTCTCCAGGGAGTCTTTTTTTCTTTCTTTCTTTTTTTTTTTCTTTCTTTTTTTTTTTTTTTTTACAGACCAGATACAATAAATAAGCAGGACAAAGCCACACAACACCGAGGCACATAGTGTACCTGTTAGAGCTATTTCTGTCACTGTTTTTCTTCTCGATTAACCACATCCTGTCTTTAATTGGATTTTTATTTCCATTCTCTAACTGTGTAGTTTTGTGTATCCTTTAGTAGTAGGGTGAATCAATGCTCTTGAGTCAGTGCTGTAACATCATAACTGAGTGTGTATTCTCTTCGAAGCTCATCAACTGTATAATCAGACCCTACAAACAGCACCTGAGAGGGAAAGACAGCTAGGCAACGCGACCCAGGGCAAATGAGACGCGGCCCCTTCTCCAAGGTAAAGCCTCCTTTCCACCCCGAGCCGTACACAAGTGCCCCCGTGTTTATTTTATTGAATGTTTATTTCATTTTTAGTCACTCAGGGCTCCAAGGAGGCGTTTGTGTACCTTGACTCCCCCCATGTAAACACAGCGCGTTTTGGCGCCCCTTTCCCCCCAGTAAAAAGTTTATATCTGTAATCTGTTAAGTCAGATATTTTAAACAACATCTCGCCATGTTTATAAATACTGCCGGGCCTCTGTAATGAATTTATGGCAATGCATTTTTTTTTTTCTCCTGCCCCCTCTCTCTGCTATCACTTCAAACATTTCATGGGCTGCCCGGGAAAAAAATTCAGTAAGAATGTTTAGCTCTTCTCGAAAAAAAAGAAAAAAAAGAAAGGCAATCTGTAGAGTGAAACTGTCCTGATAAAGATAACATTCAATAAGAACAAGCTGAGCCTAAACACTTCTGTTGGGAAAAAGGACAAGTGGTCAGATTTATCATTCCACCAGCGTGCATGAGATTCGCAAGTGAGGACTGATAAAACTAACCACACCGTTATAGCGAGAAAAAACATTGCAAAATAAATCAAAGAAAAAAAAAAAGATAGTTTAGTTCTCACATCGTCATATATTTTGCACTTCTTATTAAAATACCACTCGCTGACATATTTATTACACCTAATCAAGGTTATTAATATATATATTAGTCCAAATATATATTTTTTTCCTTCAGCTGCTGATCATCTGATCTGATCTGTGCACAACTCGGCACAGGCTTTATGCCCTTCCTGAGGCAACCCTTCCATTTCATCCGGGTTCGATCCTGCACTTACTGTACAATAGGTTGCTCTCTGTGCTGAGTTTCATGTTCTCGTTTTAGGCCTGAGGTGTCAACGTGTGTGCATGGTACCCTGCAATGGTCTGGCATCCTATCCTGAGAGTACACCGGCCAGCCATAACATTAAGACCCAAAACATTAAGTCCCAATGCATTGAATAGAGTCTGCTGCCAGCGCATAACTCCACATGACCTCTAGGGTGTGGTGTAGTGTCTGACATCAGAATGTAAGTGGCAGATCCTTTGGGTGCTCTGGTTTGAGGGGTGGAGCCTCCATGGATGCTTGATTGGATTGAGCTTGAACTCTTGAACGCTTCGCTTAGCAGGCTGTGGTGCACTGAATGTTCTGATACCTTTCCGTCATAGCCAGTTTTGACATTTTGGGATCTGATAAATAAGCCTTGGGTGCCCATGATCCTGTCACCAGTTTACAGATATTAAATTGTTAATCAATGTTATACAATTCACCTGGCAGTGGTGTTAGTGTTGGGGCTGATAGGTGTATTTCCATCTCACGTTGGATCTACTGCAACCTTGACCGGGATGAAGCCGCTAGTGAAGATGTAGAGTGTTAGATTATTATAATGTCATTGCCTTTATTTTGTTCATCTATGAAATACTCTGTGTTAGGAATTCCTCAAGGCAATACAAAGCAAGTATTGTATTCGCTAGCCACCGCTATGATGTTACATAGCCAGGTCAGTAGAGAAAAACAATCTTTTCTTTTAACAACACATTACCACTTTGCTACAATTTTCTACTCACATGCAACTTCAAAGAAATTCCTCCCACACTTGTCCTTTAAAGGTCCCATATTGTACTATTTATTTAACAAGTTAACAGATGTTTTATGTAAATCTAGTTTAGAATGTACTTTTTAGTGTCTATGTAAATGAGCTACAAGTCGGAGGAGGGTATCTTCTTATATGATGTCACATTAGGCAGGGAATCTAATTGGCTTCTTTAAGCCCTCGCTAGTACAGTTTTTTTTTTGTACATGCACACCAATCTGAATGTCGATAAATGATAAAAATGTGAATCTTGCATAATAGACCCTTTAAAAGCTAAATAAAATGCAATAATTAAAATCCTTGCACTATGTCTATGGGTTGAATCCCATCTTGAAAAGTGCTGTGTTAAACAGTGCTTTTAGAGCCGTGGGTTGCACGTTACTATCCAATCCCACTTAGCTGGTTTATAGTCAGATCAGAGATGCACGCCAGCTCAAAGAAGACAATCCACACTTGTATTGAGGCCAGAGTCAAACAAGGCAGGTGACTGCTTGAGGCCCCAGGCCAGTACGGGGCCCCTGAGGGCTAACAAACCTATTTATTATTTATAAGATAATGGTGATAAATGCTATTTGGAGAGGCCCCATGCAAGTTTTTGCCTTGGGCCCCAACTGATTCTAGATTCTAGAATCGCCTTTGCAAAAAAAAAAAAAAAAAACCCACCTCTGAGGCGCTGCTGTAAATATTGCATTCTCCATCATTAAGCTATAAGGAGTTTCCATAGAGCACTGCACGCTCTCAATTATGGAATCAGTGATTGCTGATTGAGGGCTGGTACATCCGTAATCAGTGTAATAACCTACACATTTATTATTTGGCCCATTTGGTTTACTTTTGTCCTTGACAATGTAGCCTATAAAATAATTTAAGCTGCGTAGTCTAATTTACAGTATTCACTGCTTTCGTGATGATCTGTAATAGTTTTGACTACTTTGCTATATGTAAAAGATGGCAAATCTGCAATTTTTTTTATTTTACTTAAATAGCTTGTTGATTAATAGAAATTTGTGCACCCCCTAGCATTTAACAGTGAAACTAATAGACAGGGACTGTACTGTAGTTACGAGAGGAAGTCAAGAGAGGAATGTTATCTTGGACCCACTGACAGATCCTAAGATATTAAGCGGTTAATTTAAGTTCACTAATCGTTAAATTGAAAGTAATTAGCACAATGTCTACGCTTTTATAGCACAGAGTGGCAGAACCTATAAATAAACTATTATCTGATGTCCCCCCAGGATATACAGTGTCTCACTTTTTGTATTCAGAATATGGCATGCTTTCATTAAATTGGTCAGGATGTTTGATGTTTTTTATTTTATTTGTAATTTTTTTTGACAGAGAGGGTGAAAAACCATTGGTTTGAAATGTCCCCTTACAACGTCCTATTATGGTTCGAACAATTTGCTATTTCATTAGTAAAAAGAACTCTCATATCCGTGCAAATGCATGAGGAAGTGAACACAGACAGTCAAATTGTAGTGTACGGTGATTGGAGGTGAGCGATCGAGGACGGGGAAGATTGCTGTCGAGAGTAGCCGCACATTTAGCTTGTCAGTGGCGGGAAAGCTGTAATTACGCTTCCTTCATCCACAAGTGCCTCTCTGTCACATTTAAATGAGGCGTGCATGATCTCCATCAGTTTGATCCGAACGTACAGTACGTATGACGGAGGTGTATGAATATGTTCGAGACAAACAGCACATCTGGGCGAACTCTTTACTCTTTCGCAGTCACGGTGTGTAAAAACGGAAATCGCACAGGTGCATATTTTACTGTTCCGAATCCTTTATTTTAATTTATGCTGTAAAAACATATCTCTTTAATAAGTGTGAGACAAAAGATTTGTGGCTGCAATAATGGAGCGATTTGTTCACGGCAACGGGTTTCAATTTCTGCGAGGCATAAATACAGGTGAAGTATTGAAGTTCCTCACATAAATCTCCCGATGATGAAATAGCAGGCTTCCCATGACTTGTCCAGTGAAAGCTGCTTAAATGCGACGTTAAACTGCCAATTCATTATATTTATTCGTTTATTTATGTAGACGGACGGTGGAAAAGACGTTACATTTCCAGTCCCGATCCTTGCACGTTGCTTTCAACAAGCTTCTTGAATTGTCTTCAGGACGACGCTTCGCTGCTTCGTCCATCTAAGAGAGTCATAAAGTAAAAAGGAACTGACACCACGGCTATAAATTTCCTCTATTTATTTGTCGGCTGAGGAAGGATATTGAATAGAACTTGTGTGGAAGAACTAAAAAAAAAAAAAAAAAATGGGGACCCTGAAGTGAGGGGTAAGGAGACAGAGAAAGATTGGTATCTTTCTTGAGCTGCCACCGAAAATATGCCGTGTTAGGTTTCAGCTGGAACACAGTGCTTTTTTTGTCTCCGTGTCTCCGCGGCCAGCAAACAGCTCAGAGGCTGAAGAATTCGCTGTGACCCGCTCTCTTTCCAACCTCTCTCCTCTCCCACTAATCTCTCCATATTACCTTCCAGGATAGCCGCGCTGTTTTAATATCTGTCACAGCCTTCCTGGATTTTATGAGCACGCTTCCTCCCCTTTCATTTGTCCTCTTTTTGTTTGACTAGCCTGTCTCAGTCTTTTGTATAATTCTTTGTCTGTGTTTGATAGAAGAAATAAGAGTGATCTTGGACCTGTGGTGTGTCTCTGCTCTGTCTCTCTCTCTCTCTCTCTCTCTCTGCATCTTTCCTGTATATATGTGTGTGTGTGTGTGTGTGAGAGAGTGAGAGTGTGTGTAAGTGAGGCCAATTTTGCTCGGGGAAAGTGTCAGTATCCTGCAGACACTTGGTGTAAACATTCTGATTACAGGCCCGAGCTCTGCTCTCGCTGAACACGCACCTGTGTTTCATTGGTAACGGTACAGTAACTGGTCCATCATCACAAAGGAGGAGATCTATTAGGTATAATGAGGCCTGGCGGAGAGAGACATCGATTTTTGCTGCCGTGGTATGAAGGCTTGGGATTTGCTTTTCACCCGGTGTGCAAGTCTAACGATTCCCTCTAACAACTCATTATTAAACTAACAGTATCAGACAAGTTTATATTTGGAAAAATTCTTCCTTGTCCGGGTGGAAAAATGAACACCACTGCGTCTACGGTTCTCCGTTATTAGGACATTACTGTACATGGCATACACAAATTTGGCTCTGATTCAGGAAACCAGAAGTAATAAATAATAAAGAAAATGAGGAAATGATAAAAAAAAAAATAATAAAACTACATACATATGTACATAAAATACAGTCAAATGTTGATTCTGATTCTATTGATTCGTTTTCTATAACAGTAGCTTCGAATGGCATAATCACTGGTTTACTGTATATCAAGTTTGCTTGTTCTTAATATACACGAGGTATGGTCTGTGAGGAGATGTATTTTCAGCATAAGGTCTTGTGGTTTCTCTGTAACGCGACAAGCTGTGCTTTTTAACATGGAAACCTCAAGAGGAAGAAACAGCCACCAAGAACAACTATTTAAATCCGCCATAACACTAATGATAACAAGAACAAACAATTCTTCGCAGATGTTCCACAAGATTTAAATCTTTAACCGACACTCACCAGCCACTTCATTAGGTACACCTTGCAAGTACTGGGTCTTTGCCTTCAGAACTGCCTTAATTCTTCATGGCATAGATTCGACAAGGTGCTGGAAGCGTTCCTTTGTAGATTTTTTTTATCCATATTGACATGATAGCATCATGCATTTGCTATTCTATTGGATTGAGATCTGGTGCCTGAGGAGGCCACTGGAGAATGAGGAACTCTTGTCATGTTCAAGAAACCAGTTTTGGAGCTTTTTAACATGGTGCGTTATCTTGTGGTTAAAACGGAATGGACACGGCAACTATGCTCAGGTAAACTGTGGCATTTAAATGATTCTCAGTTGGTACTAAGTGGCCCAATGTGAGCCTACCATTCAAAATATCACAGCAGAGGTCCAGACTCATCAGACCTGGCAATGCTTTTCTGTTGTACAGTGCTTCTGTTGTCCAATTTTGGCTCCTCATGTCAGTTATACCCTCAGTTTCCTGTTTTAAACTGACAGGCAAGGCACCTGATGTGGTCTTCTGCTGCTGTAGTCCATCTGCTTCAGGTTTCGACATGTTGTGCATGCAGAGATTGACTAATTAGAGATTTGTGGTGGGTGTACAATAAGCTGTAAACAGATCAAAAGTATGATTGGTCATTCTTCAATAGATAAACATGCCAACATTGGCAATTTCTTTGGTATAAGGAGAATAAACACTTCCAGACATACTGTAATTGGAAAACAATCACTCCAGAGTGTTAATTCACTTCATTTAAATTTTATTTGTATACCGCTTTTAACAATGCTTTAGTTGCAAAACAGCTTTTGAGAATAAAAATATTATGGAAATAAAACAGGTAAAAAGTATTGACTAACTATCAGTTTGTCCCTGATGAACAAGCCGAGGATGAGGAAGAAACTCTCCTAGGAAGAAGAGAGGAATCAGGGAACCCATCCTCATTTGGGTGATATCAAATAGTAACAATCAGTCACTGCTATATCTGTGCAATATGAGGTTAAAAGGTCAATATAATAGGAAAGGTGTTTAAATACGTCCAGATGGAGACTCTGGTATAGTAATAAACTGTGAGCCATCACAGACCATCCCCACTCACCATAAGCATCCGAAGCACAACAACCTGGGACATCTTCAGCAGTCAGCCGGGGGCCTCCATGTGATGAGAACTCCAACCAGAAGCAGGGCACGAGGATGAGTCAAGAGGTCTGGGGGGCAGAAGGGGCTGAGATCACTAGCAGTTCGGGAGTGCTATGTGTAGCTTGACAGAAGAAGAGAGAGAGAGAACAGTTAGGTATGCTAAGAGTCACATAATATATAAGGTTAATGCATATGCAGCGTAAATGCAGGGACTCTGGCAGGACTAACTGTGACAGCATGAACAAAAGGGAGTGCCAGAAGGAAACACAGACATGATGGCTCCCTGAAATATTCCAGGAAACAGCATGACAACACCTTCTTTGCTGATTAGTTTCTTTGATCAGTACGCTTTATCATGTTAAATAAAAAAATATTACAATAATCAGACAGTGTCAAATAAGAGTTTTCATAAATAGCCATACCAAACCAATGTATGGTGCCAGATGGAACGCTCCCAACACCAAAAAATATAAATAAATAAATAAATAACTTGATAAATAAAATATTTTGGAATATATCTTGGAACAGTAATTTCTGACTTACTTATTTTGTGAAGGCCCTTGCTTGTTTTTTGGACTGTTTTTCTTGGTTTATAAAAAAATATATATATTTTTTTAGGTTTAAAGCTTCGCCTTGTTATTATTATAAAAGCTGAAAGGCCAGAGCAGAACTAATTCGATATGCCCTTGTTAACGGAGACCTTCAGATTGAGTGTATGTACCTTCGAAAAGCTCCATGGAATTGTGTTCCACTCTTTAAGCTGAGCTCTTGTCATTTTGATGTTTGCTTTTATGTCCTGGACATGTTATTTTGTTATTATCGACTAAAGAAAAAAAAGAAAAGAAAAAAAAAAAAAGCTTCCTGTCTCGAGCCACTCACAAATTGAATATTGTATTTAAAAGTCAATTTCATTGAAGAGATTACGCAAATCAGCCACTCTCCGTTTCCCGCTGGCAGCCTCCACCTTGATGCATCTCTTAATTTAGTGCGGTTTACTCTATTCATTTGCCAATACTCCACCAGAGATCTTTTCATGCTTCGTTGCTCGCTTATGTCCTTTCCTTTGCATTGTTACGGCATTTTCGTTCATTCTTTCTGATCTCGCTGCTGTCAAAGTCAAACCCTAAAAGCAATTATCCCCTTGACATTTAATGCGCTCGACCAGGGTGAATTTTATTTCACCACCTTTAAAAAAAAAAAAAAAAAAAACTTTAAACACAGCCATCGACTGTAACCAGGTCCCTGGGAGTGTCCCTTCTCTTGAACTGCGCTTTTAATAATATATCGCGCTCTTTGTCCACAACTGCAAACCCTTATGTGGAGGTCAGCCAGAGACGCTGAACCTATCAAAGCTGAGGCCTGAACCAGTGAGGTTCCTGTGTAATAGCACCCCTGACCAGGGTAGGCCAAGACTTGTGATTGCCGTATTTCTTTATGGCACACATGTTTGTCATTAACACGTCCTACAACGGTAGTTACAGATGTGATTAAAACAAGTTGGGGGACAGGTGGGTCCTGAAGCATATTTGCAAGCTCTTTGTTCTACAGCATAAAGGTTCGAAGGAGATTTTGAGGTTGGTCGGCTTAAGGTTGTGTTCATCCTTTTACCACAACTTTCGGTAAAACCATCCAAGATATGACCTTTGGTTATTTATCTTTCCTTCCTTGCGTTGGATTATAATTTCATGTTTGGACATCCAAACGTGCTCTGTTCTCCAAACGCTGTGCGAGAAGTTCTCGGGCGCTTTAGTACTGCTTTTCTACTCAGACTCACAATGCCGTGTTGTGCTAGTAACCCGAGAGGACGGCTAACACCCTACAGGCTAAGTGAAACGTTAGCAAAACCAGCCACAGAATGGAGGCCTTTTAGCCATCGCTTCCTTGCTTTCTACATCCTGTACAATATTATTTTTCCTCTCAAAGTTGATGAAAGAGTTCTCATTCTACCACTCCAGACTTCAAAAATGTGTGCCCTGCTGTGGGAAATGAATGGGTGTTTTGGGAGAAGAGGGAGAAATGTTTAGTGTTAACGGTCAGGTAGGATTCAAAGTGGCATCTGAAAGCAGTGTGAGGCATGACCGAGCGAGAGCACCACGCTCACTTTCACAGAGCTGCGTTTATAGTAAGCAGCATCCGCGGAGAATCGTTTTTGCCCTTTTATGGCCATTCTCTATCCTCTACAAATATTCACCAATGCCATGGCATCCCCTTACCTCTCATTTTTATTTCTCTCTCTCTCTCTCTGTATAAGCAAGCACTGACAATGTCAGGACAGTCTGTTCAACCATCACCTTCCTGTGATTCATCCACTTGAAATGTCCCGTAAAAGTGCCTTTTAAAGTGTGTATGTGCGTATGTTGTTTTCTTTTTTTTTATCCTAATCCTGCAAAAGGTTCATGGCACATTTTTTTTTCTTTGTGCACATAAAAAGCTCTACTCAGTGGTGCAGTGTTTAGGTTGCTCTCCTTACTCCATTGTCTGTTTATTCTGCATGCCATCAGCACTCCGTCTCAGGGTGTCTATGTGCCATAAGAGATATAAGCGGGATATTTAGGACATAATGTGACTGAGAAATAGAAAAACAAAAGCTAAAACAAAAGTCTGATTTTGTAATGTTTTATAAATACGTCTGGTAATATGATAAGGTAAATATATAGCACTGTATATTGTATGTAATTTCTTTTTAAATTGAAGAAATTGAAGATTACATCATAGCGTTGATGCAAAAGCAGAACTATTAAAAAAAAAGATGAAAGAATAAACTAAGTATATGACTAAGCACAGAGCGTCACAAACTTACTGCAAAGTGCTGAAGGAGAAAATGTCACATTTAGAGGCTATTAATATGTACATGGTACAGTGGGAAAAGCTTTAAGTCCTGTTCCTTATTAAATCTTATTAATGCCATAATATGCAGTGTGTCATCAATTAAAATCAATCACTGTTGCAGTGCTGTAAAGATAAAGATGGCTCTGGATTTGGGCCGGACGTATGGCTTTGTTCTTGGCTACATAATGCATTTGGCATGCTTTATGACCACAGCTCATTTGATGCCTTCTGACCAAGTATCACCCCCCCACTCCATAAGTGCCTTTCTTTTCACTCCCTGTAATTATATGCACAAAAACTGGTTGTAGATTATCCTCATGTTAAATCCATTACAAATGAGCACGGATACAAATTATACTTGAATATGCCAAAAATCATACTCCATTAAAAATGGAAGTAGCTTAGCAGAAATATACCTGAGTGAAAATGAAAACATGCCCAGAATGAAAAAAATATAAAAGGTAAAACATAGATTTTTTTTTAAAACTGAAATTCACATGATTTAATTCACATGATATTAAAAGAAAATGTTTCTCTTCATCAATGACAGGATAAGGTTAGTGTTCTTTTTATGATGCTATTCATGAAACTGAAATGTATTATGACGTGTTCATGTGAAAGGCCTCCATACTAATGGGTACAGATTTGAATAATTCCTCTGGTAAAATAGCATTCTAACTTACATTTTTCTGGCCACAACTTAAATAACTAAATATTCAGATGTCTTTACTTTTCTTATGCTAACTAACCAAACTGTGGTGTCATGAACATCACCATGATAATCAACAAGGTAACATAATGTCAGCTGGCTAGCAAAGTTAGCCACATACATCTGCCTAGGTTTGTTTTAGCTAGCTAATTAACTGTATTAGTCTTAGCACCACCAATAGTACATTCATATATAAAGTATATTGTTTCATCAAACACCACCATGATAATCAACAGTACAAGGAAACACAGTATCAACTGGCTAGCTAACTTAGCCACATACTGTACATCTGCCTAGGGTTGTTTTAGCTAGCTAATTAACTGTAGTATTCTTAGCATTACCAATAGTACAAACCTATATTTTAGTACCTATAATATTTAGTAGCAATATTTTAGCTACCAAACATCAAAGTGATATCTTTCACTTTTGTAAAGCTTTCCTGGTATAAAAGAACGATATCTGGCTAGCTATTAAAGCTCACTGAGCTAGCTAATGTCTTACATGTTATTGCTGTGAAATGCGGATCTCCATGGCTCTTGCCTTTAGATCTTTATCACGCTAAATTGGGCCAGGGAGGCTCATGTATCACCACGGTCTCAAGATATCGCTGCTGCTGATTAAAGCTTTTAAATGTCGAAATGTACATGCGCTTTATTTTGATTTATAAAAAAATATGAGTTCCAAATATGCATTTAAAAATATTTGCCCATACTATAGTTCTTATAATTAGCTTACAGTCTAATGGGGTTAAACGAAAGATTGTTTTCATGCCGTAATGTGATAAAATAATACAAATAAATAAATAAATAAATAAATGCAGCTTAGTACTGGGACAGTGAACCATGTACTCAAGCACTGCAATCAGACTGTGTAGTTGTAATGAGTACTTGCTAGGTATAACTGAAAAACAGTGCAATTTAGTGTAGTGTAGTTTATTATTATTATTTTTTGTTTACATAAGATTGTGTGTAAAAAAAACAACAGCATTTAAGTACAGTAACAAAAAAGGTTTTCATTTATGTACGATCTACATGGAAAGTGTTCAAGCGACAGCTGCCATTTGAGTTGCATTTTGCTGTCAAACAAATGAAGACCAGGCCATTACGTTAAACACACTCCTAACCTGTGTTTTGCCGGTGGCTTTCACGCAGGTCTGTGTGAGTGTATGTGGCTTTGATTAGACACACCCGGTGAGGCCCCTGCTCAGCCATTTCATCTACGCAGGAATTTCTCAGTTTCAGAGGGGCCTCTGAGAAAAATCTCAGCGCAAACAAACAAAATATCAACTTACGCCTGCCGTGCAGCTTGCCTCTCCAATCTGGGGATGCTCGAGCAATGCACTGTTTATTGTTTTAAAGTAAACCTCACTGTTGCCATCACTCACAAGCTAATTAGATTTTACCTTCCTTGTTTTGCTTTGGCCTCCCTTCCTCTTCTTTTTTGGCTTTTTATTCTTCCTTGTTTTTCAGAGCCATATAAAGCGAAGTGCTGTATGAGCCTGCATGGGGAATTCAGGATGGGACTCTCAGATGAAAATGACACATAAAGCACAAGAAAGGCCTTTGGCTTACTTTTGGAGCAGATCCACTGTTGTAGGCGCTTAAATAATGAAATTGCGCTTTGGATTTGCCAGTTGAGAACTTTAAATATTAGGAAGGGAATGTTGATATGTTTTGCTGAAGTTGAACCATTGGGAGCTCTTTTTTTAAAAGACACACACGCACACACGCACACACGCACACAATGACAGTGTTCTCTTAAAGTGTAAAGCGTGTGGTTTACCACTAGGGATGGCGTAGACACCTCAGAGTGGTGAGATTTGCCCCAGTGTGGCCCAGCCAAAGCAGGTATCAACCACTCTCCCCTGGCATTGCCAACAGGCAGTGGCACACCTTAGAGGGCTGTCACCTTTTCCGAGGGGGATGAGACGCACCTCTGCTCTTCCGCCTCTCCGGGGCATGTGTTGTGTCACCCGGGGGAACCCTTCTGGTTCCCAAATGAAAGGCTCCTTCGTCTCAACGTCTGCCTTTCAAACTGGTTATTTTGGCATCTCTTGACTGATGACTGGCTGCATTTGATTGTCAAGGGAAATTTTATGATCTCATTTGTTGTGCTGACTTTCATCAGTTTTCTAGCCCAGACATACAGAGCTCCAGTGGTGTGTAGTGTTGGAGAAAAGTCTTCAGAGACGCTTTGCTACATTATGCCATCTTCTTTTCCCTATGCAAAAACAGGCTGACTTGAAAACTCTTTTTTTAGTTTCTTCACCCTCAAGTGCCAGTGTTTGATTTTACTTGCACCCGTAAAGCAGCATTCATTTACAAACATGTCTTATAGTACATCATTCACTGGGGAAACGAACAAACAAAAAAAATAGCAGACAGTTATGGGCAAATGAGGAGCAGTTTTACCAGATTGGGTGGTTTTCCTACTCAAATGGGAGACTTTTTTTTATGATCTTAGGTGCGGAGAAAAGTGTCTTGTGTGGGTAATAAAGAATTGCTCAAATTATTATTATTATTATTATTATTATTATTATTATTATTATTATTATTATTATCAATAATAATAATTATTATTATTGGTGCACAGTTGCTTAGTGGTTAATAATGTTACCTTGCACCTAAACGGTCTGGGTTCAATCTCTGCCTATGGGTCTGTGTGCATGGAGTTTTCATGTTCTCCTTGTGCTTGTTGGGTTTCCTCCAGGTACTTCAGTTTTCTCCCACAGTCCAAAGACATGACGAATAGGTTCATTGGTGTTTCCCACTGTGTGGGAATCACTGTATACAATCACTGTATCATTGTATCAATTTACCTCTTCACTGGTACATAGCTATAAGATAGCTTGTACTGATTCACAATGTCACAATGTTTTGATACAGGGGTGCTGTATCATGGCTGCTATACTATAGTACAGACCATAATATACCATAGTCTTACCATGGCACTTCAAACATTACTATGGCAGGCACCATAGAGCTTATGAACTATGGTATGTAGTTGGTACTACAGTGGAATGTACCACCATACTTTGGTGAATACCATGGTAAGTACTATGGCACATCAATAGTGTGTACCATAATACGTGAATACCATGGTACAAATTGGGTGCCACATGAACCATACTCCAGTACTTGTATCGTTGTACCAAAGTGTGTACCATGGTAGTGCCATGTACAGTACCACACTGTGGTACATGTATTATATCAGCAAATAAGTACTATGGTCCCTCTACCATGGTCAAATTTCTTATACGTTCTTAACTGGGATATGTGAAACAATAATTCAATTGTGCTATAAGGTACATGGGACAAATAATAGTATCATGATGATCATCATCAACAGCATTTTTTAAATTTAGTTCTAGAACATGACTAGTACTGATTTACAATGACATAAAAGTTATGTTGTTATAAGCAGGCTTGTTCTGATTCATAGATTACCGGAATTATGTAGCTACCGTATAATTTAAAAATAACATGACTAGTACAGATTTAGATCAATATGGCTAGTACCAGTAACACTGTCATGTGTGTTCCTATGGCGTAACCGCTACAGAGTAATAATCACTCACTCACTCATCATCTATACCGCTTAATCCTGTATTCAGGGTCACAGGGGGCCTGGAGCCTATCCCAGGAGACTTCAGGCACATGGTAGGGTACACCTTGGACAGGGTGCCAATCCATCGCAGGGCACAGACACACACACATACTCACTCACTCATTCACACACTACGGGCAATTTGGGAACGCCAATTAGCCTAACCTACATGTCTTTGGACTGTGGGAGGAAACCGGAGTACTCGGAGGAAACCCACCAAGCACGGGGAGAACATGCAAACTCCATGCACACAGAGACGGGAATCGAGCCTGGCCGGGGATCGAACCCGGACCCTGGCGGTGCAAGGCGACAGTGCTAACCACTACACCACCGTGCCGCCCTCAGAGTAATAATTTTCAAAAAAATTTTCTCTGTATATATAAACTCATATAACAAACTTACATAGATATAATGCGAGAAAAATAATAACACACTTTCCAAATTGTAGGGAGTTATAACATGACTGGAACTAATTAACAGCTTAAGAAATTTTCATAGCTATAACATGACTAGTACCGATTTACTGATTACGAAATTACGTAGCAGTAAAGTATAAAGATTTTCATTGTTATAAATTTAAATAACATTGAAAACGTAACATAACATAACTAGCGTCCACTCTACAATGTAACTGGTGCTGACTGACACCTGACTAGTACATTTTACAGTACAGTATTTAATACATTTTACAGTATTGTGCTATTACACCATGTTGCAATAACATGACTAAGACTGATTCAACATATCACAAAGGTAGTTTAGGTGGTTAAGGTAGGACTGCAGACCAGGAGGTCCCCGGTTTGAGCCACGACACCGTCGGGTCGCCACTGTTGGACCCTTGAGCAAAGTCCTCAGATACAGTCGGGCGCTGAGCTGGAAATCCGACCCTGTGAATAATGCCACAGAAACAATAGCTGCACATCTGCTAGACGGTTGGCTGGGCGGCACATAGACAGAACCATCCATCCATCCATCCATCCATCCATCCATCCATCCATCCAGTAGTAGTATTTTACGTCACATCACAATATAAGCAGTTCCATAGGTGGCTAGGATGATGCTTTGCAAATCAAGAAAAATTGTAGTTATGTATTATTAGTGTTAATCTGGTTAGCTTTATAGTGTGTGTATGATTTTCATTCGGTTGGGTTTCTGTTACATTTTCCTTCTGTTTTGGAAGATCTAAAAGTAGAGGCTTTGTCAGGAGGCTTACTAACCTAACCTTGTCACCCATAAAGTCCACTTATGGTATTGTATACACAAGCAATGGCACGTTGTTTTCTTTCATAGGCTTAATTCCTTACATGGACACAAACACGGAGCGCAGCCAGCATAACGTATTGAAGGGGCACTTTTGCGTTTCACGACGGCCAGAGTAAACCTGGGCAAGCAAACAGAGGTTAGAGCTTCCATATCAAACGCCTGGGATGTTTTGGATTGGATCCTCGTTTAAACACGGCCTATCCGTGTTTAGAAATGACACACTAACCTGAAAACAAAAGCAAGAAACTTAAGATGCGGTGATCCAATGCACGTCTTTGCACTTTAAAGTGCAACTGACACGCCGAGCATTCTGCGCGTCTTTCTCTCCTCCACTGTCCACTCTCCTCTCACTGACGTTCTTTCGGTTGCTCCAGAGAACACACCCAATATACACCATTTGATAGAGGATAGAAAATGGATCCTTTTTTTCCCCCTCCCTCCTTCGTGCCCCCTGAGCGCTGAGTTCTGAGCTCTGGCTCCCCCCGTAGTGTTTGAGAAGAATGTTTGGAGGCCCTGTTCATATTTTGTTTGCACAATGCATTCCTGAAGACTCTTTATTTATGTCAATCTTTCTTTTGATCAGAGTCCGGTTACCCCACTTTGTTCCCCGTGAGTGAAAGAAGCCACCTGTGAGGCAGCAGCCAGGGGTCCGGAATTCTTGGGAAAGTTTACCGTCAATTAATATGACAAAATTATTTCTTCACATGGTAAACTACTTATGTAAGGCGATCCTGGCCAGTGCCTGATTCCTTGACATCTGGGTTGGATATTTTAGACAGATGGCTCTACCTGCTCTGGGAGTCTCTTTTCATCCCCCCACTGCTATTCATTCAGCCTTTCTTTTTTGTGGGTGAGAGGTAGGGGTTACGCTTGGATGCTTGGGAGAGTAATACCACGGCTGTGGAAGTGTGTGGGGGTTGTTTTTTCACCTTTTACTGTTTAGCGATGGCTGTGCATAGGCCTTCATGTGTACACAATGTTCACTACAGTCAATCCTTTGTGAACCTTTTCACAGATTTAACACTACATACCTAGAGTACGTATTACATCTGAGCGTGTACGTCTTTTTAGAAAAGTTTCTAGTCCACTCTTAAAGTAATTTCATCAATTTTTTTTAATAGCTTTGGTATCTTACGATGTGAGTTTCTTTGCTTTTGCCTTGTTTTAAATAGATTTTTCTTTAATTTTATCTATTTACATAGAAACCCCCAATCCCGGAGTCGATTAACCTCTCTAATCACAATTTTTTTCCCCCTCTCACTGGTCAGGCGTTTTTTCGTTAGCGATTATCAGAGTTTTTGAGCGCACTTTTAAAATAGCGCAGCCAACTAGGGCCTGTCCTGCTATCAGTGCCTGGGCTGAGACGCTAGCCGTGGACACGTTCTCATCCATTCCTTCTTCTTCTTTCCCTCCCTCCGTCCCTCCGCCGTCCCAGAACCCCCTCAGGAGCGGCACACTCGCGAGCGCTCCATATCCAAATAATTAATCCAAAGCAATTACTCACTGCCTTCATCCATCTCTCAGCCTGCTAACAAAACATTTCTACATATGTCCTCATCTGTTAACTTTAATTATGCCTGGCTATAATTTATCAGTCCCACATTAATGAAATAGGCACTTTTTCGCCTAGTTTTCTTCTCCTTTTTTTTTTGAACTAGAGAAAAATAATAAGTAAAAAAAAAAAAAAGAAGTCCCCAGCAGTGAGGAGTCTGACAGAGAGAGACAGCAAACGTTGTGAGATATTGCATTTTCTTCGCCTGGCTTTGTTCTAATCAGGGAACAAAGTTACCTTAACAAATTTTCTTTCAGCAGAATGTAAAATAATAATAATAATAAAAAAAAACAAGCACATGACTCTTCATTTCCCTCCACGATTTAAAGAACCTGTTTCACAATGCTTCCTGTTTCCTCACCTGGAACTTGCAGATAATGTGAATGCTTAATGTTAATTGAATTCCTGCCATTCACGACAATGAACAATGAGCTTTTGTTGCATCTTATTGTTTGTTGCGCAATCCGAGGCGCTGCGTTGAGATGTATTTATTATGCAGAATATAGTAATTCAATAGAGCACAGTCTGAAAGAAATAGCTTTTTGTATGAGTGGTGGAACTTCTGCTTTCTGTCAAGACCAACGATGCAGCAAGCATCACTGTTTGCCTTCTTGCATTTATTCTTTCTTTTTTATCTGTTTTCGGGTTTAAATCCAACAGTTCCTCTGACGGTTCCTCAACCTCAGCTATATAACTCATGTTCATTACTGCTTTCAACATACACACACACACACACACACACACACACACACACACACACACACACACACACACACACACACACACACGTATATATATATTTCCTGTATATGTAAAAAAAAATATATATATATATATTAAAAAATTTTTTTATTCAAGTAAATTTTATTTTTAAATATCTTGAATATCTTATTACTTTAGTAGCGTAGCTAGAAAATTTGGTGCGAGGTACTGTAGGTCTGATAAGGATGCTGTACATAATAGAGATGGTGGAAAGAAATCGATTCAGTTACATGTTGCGATTCTTTTGTGTGGCAATGTATCGGCACACTGAGTCCAAAAATTCGATTTTTTAAAATTCGATTTTTAATTTATATATGTTCGCATTTGGGGTGGTAAAATGTTGTTGTTCCTCTACAGTCCTACAGGTGGTGCTCTCTATCCCATCTATTCACACATTGGCAAGAGGCAGCACAGCACCCTGTGTGGTAGAGACTAAATTTTTTTAGGATTGTAACAAAAAATAAATTTATATATAATCTGGATATTTCTAATATCGTGATTCTAATATAATCCTAATACAAATTGTTTCAGCTTCTAGGTACTGTGATAATATCCTATTGGGTGGTCCCTGGTGATTGCCATCCCTATTATGTAAACCCATATTTGCAGTGATGTCCCACAAGTCTCATATTTGACTGCTCATTCACTCTTTCACAGACATTAAAAACCCTTTCACATGTACAGCTTTTTGTTGCATCTGATAGGATCCCAGGCCTTATGACCACCTTTAGTCACAGGTTTCCTTGTAAACTTTCTATCAAAATTTATAATAATGGATTTGTAGAGCACCTGTCCAGTTTATATGGAATAATGTCTTTGTATCGGATTATTAATTAAAGCACAAAGTCGAACATTCCTGCACTGGATCGTGTGAGTGGCCTGGACATCGGATGGTGCGAGCGCTTCACGAGGACTCATCCATGCCTCCATGAAGGGCAGCCTGGAAACAATTTGGCAGTGTAAATTGTTGCCACACATGGGGCCGGTTGCTGGCAGGGTCAGAAGCCCCCCATGTCATACCCTGTCATTTCAAATTAAGTTATGCAAAGCGAGGTGGCCACTTAATTTCCTTGTAAGTCGCACTGCGGGGCCCCTGGGGCATAATGAGCAGGAAGTTATAATTGGGCAGAGCTGTTGATTGCGATAATTGCTACTGTCTGCACAAGGTAGCTGGACCTACCCAGACCAGCATGTTACCAAGACCTGACAGCGCACTGAACACGGACAAACCCATGGCATGAGGATGAACGGGTGGGTGGGGGGTATGAAAGTGCATGAAGGGGGACTGATGGGATCTGCATAAATAATAGCAGTGGGGGGTTTTTAGTTGAGTGCAGTGGTCCACCCTAATCCATATTTTCTTGTTCCTACAACAATGCACTTAGTCCTTCCTTGCTGACCTGCTGACCGGCCCTGCCCACTTGTTGACCTTAATTCCACGCTTTGTCTGGGAGGAAACTCACCAGAGTTCCTTCTCTTTGTTCTCGTCCAGGAGTGAGGAAAGGGTCATTACTGTGGTCAGGACCTCTGACGTAACTCATGTCTCGTTCACGCTGAGCAGAAAGACTGCAAAGCCTGTGAGCCAGGAAAAAAACGCAAACTACATAAACAAAAGAAACTCCAGAATCGTTTTCTTGGTTAGTCATTCCGTCAGCTCTCTGACTCTGGTTGTGCATGTAATTATGGCTATAATTAGGAAAACAACACTGGGGCTGATGAAGTGCTGGGCTCCTCTCCCTCGTAACATGCTTCCTCTCTGGCGTTTGCTGAGACGCGGCAATCTGAACGAAACTCTCATTATTTCTCTTTACTAGTAAACATTGTTAGTCATTCTAGGTCATTAGACTTGAAAGCCAAAGGGACAGAGTGTTTACTAAACTTCTGAGATCACATGGCGTGGCTGCTTCCTCGTTCCAGACGAGCCTCTAATGAGATAAACACTAATTCAATCCGGGCAAAATTGGAGAATCTTAAATATTTACTGTTCCTGTCTACAAAACACGATTAATCTGCAGAACGATATTAAAAGCTTGTTATTTGAGTTAATGGTAACAGGATTCGCTGTCATTGTTATTTAGTCTGGTACTGAGGGCTGACTTGAGCACATTATTCTCATTTTGGTAAATTGTCAGAACGGAATGTGAATAGAGTCTTACAGTTTAAGGGAAAATACAGAGCACAGCAAGATGATGCAGTTTTGTCCATAGTTGGAGATCGGCCTGATGACCGCTTGCCACAGTACAATTAGCTCAGCATATTTCATTCAGGTTCAGGGTCACAGGTCCTTTAAGACACTTTGAAACACTCAATCCCACCTTCTCACATCTTGTATCCCAGGCTACTCTTTATTCTTCCTTTACCATGTCTGAGGATGGCTCATGGGGGTTAATGAGAAGCCCTGTTTCCTATTTTGTCTCAATTAAAGCATCTGGCTTTACGATTATGCCATCTTTGCTGTAAATACATTATGTCTAACTTTGAATCACTTTTATCTCCATTCAAGGTTTAATTGATGCTCTGACACCAAAGAGACCAAAAACAAAGATTAAGAATTATGTTTATTATTGTGTTTATTATTAAGACATAAAAAAAAAAAGATTCTAATAAGCAAACCCAGGCTTGAGTCACGAAGATGAAACCTGATAGCATAGACAAACAACAAAACAAATAAACTTAAAATGTGGGATTTATTAAGCAAATTTTCAAGATACATTACTAATTTCAAGTAAAAAAATATCTTATTTATTTATGTTTATTATTATTATTTTTTTATCAAGAAAGAACAAATATGAAGTATATGCCTGTGTCAGTACATTTCGGTACAGTATGATTTCTAGAAATTACTCCTATTTTTGTGTTTTGTCTTAATGTAATCTCATTTTTGATGACAATATATTCTATACTATACTATATATTACATAGTATAATATACACACACATACTGTATATGTATGGGTAAACACCCATATGAACGGTTGCTAACACTATAAAAACGATTTTTCAAGCATTTCCTACAGTCTTCTTAAGACGGCCTTATAAGAATCCAGCGTTTGTAGCCTGGTCGTGAGTTCGTGGCGAGGTCGATGGCCTTGTCCAATATTTTCTCTGAACTTGGCATGAAATCCTCTCTACTTAGAGCCACCTTAGGAGTGCCTTCGGAACAACCTCACAACAACGTACAATGTTCGTGGATCATTTACATTCAGAGGACATTTCCAGAAGCCCATATTCCTGTGGTGGCTGTACTGTAGGTATGCCGCAAGAGCACATTAAGTTCACTTAAGGTCAAATGACATCCACCCACATTCTGTGCATCAGTCAATTTTCTTGCACCTGAGAGAGTGGATATTTGAGAGTGCCATAAATTGCACATTGCACAAAAATGTTCGTCAGATCGACTTATGTAGTCTGTGGGAAGGTCCTAAGGCAACCTTAAGGCGAATGTAAGAACTCTACGGCCACCAAAAAGTCAACTTTTTTCTCAAGAATGCCATCATTTGTTCTTAAGGATTAAACGGCATCCGTACCAACTTCCTAAGGAGGCTGTAAAAAAAAAACTATGATCCGTGCCATGAATGTCAACGAACTGCAGAAGTCGGAGGAACAGGAAGATTCGTACAAACTGGTCAGGTACAGGGACTGGACTGAAAATGAGAGCCAAAAAGGTCCTTCAGTAGACCTGGAGAACTATTCCTCAAGACAAGATTAAAAATACAAAATACAAGAAAGCCTGGTGCACTGGAAGCTAATTATGAAATTCTGAAGAAATGAGGGCTGACTCAAGATTGTTTGTAAAGTATTTACAGTATATGCACAGATCGGTGCAACTTATGACCAGAAGTAAATAAGGTTGCTCACCAACCAGTTCAGAATCATGAGCACCCAAGACTCAACCATGTCTGTCTGATTCCATAGGAAAGGCAATGCAGCACAAATCACCAAAAGAAGTCAAAGGTGGCCACAACAGAAAGGTATCAGAACACTCAGTGCCACAGTCTTCCATAGTACGGAAAGATCCATGCAGGCCACGATCCCGCAGCCCACGGCACCCAAAGGATCCGCCGCTTAGATCCCGTATACATCGATCAGTCATAACATCATGACCACTGACATGCAGGCAGGTGACGGCTGATCGACGTACTGTAAATCCATGTGGCAAATCTTCCCAGCCAACATCTTTAAATAAAACTGAAGTAATCTAAATTGATCGCAGCGAATACACAGAGCATGTCCTGTTTCTTTCTTTAACTTTCCGCCTTTATGTATTTTGGATTGTTCCTCTCATGATGTTAAACAAGTACACTCTCAGAGTTCTAATTGCCAACTTTTGTCAGTTTTTTCCCTTCGAGATGCGGTTTGCGCGGCGGCTAACGATGCACAGCTACAAAGGAAGCGCAGCGCTGGGGTTAACATGTCTCGGCGCACTCCCTGGAAGCGGGATTTTTGGGGTTTAGACACCCACTGAGACAGAATAATGAGTATATGTTTCTAATCTGGGCCCCTAGGAGATCGCAGCTCCCTTGTCTTTTTCACACTGGTTGAATTCGCCAGGCTTCTCCTTTTTTTTTTTTTTAACAGGCTAATTTAGAGCTGTCTTTGATGCTTTCTCCATAGAGCTTCTATTTCAAATATCCAAATTCAAGGATTAGTGGGGTTTTGTGCCACAAACCCCAATTTATCCTGTTTTCTTCTCCTTTATTTTGGCATTCTTCTGACCCTACACCCTGCAAACACTGACAAGCTACGAACGATTTTAATATGTTTATTTTTTTTTCCACGGGCGCGCATGCATATACGTCTCCGCGTCCCCAATGCTAGCATTGTTATCCAGATCAGATCACATGTTTGTATTCCGCAAGGAGCTAGCGGAGGTATTTAGGAGCCGTATCTTGTTTTAAGATTCATTAGTGGGAATAATGTGAAATAATAAGGACTGAAGTATATTCTCCTGGTGTACTTACAAATCCCTTTGTCGGGTGCAGTACTGTCACTTCTAAGTCAGAGTGTGATGAAAGAGGGGAACGATGAGGAGACACATTCAGCAAGCACCCGTCATCTATTAACTTAACTCAATGACTTTCAGGATCTCTCCACAGATCCTCAGCTGAGGCGCTCAGTGGATCTGGCAGCTTATACACAGTTTCACTCAAGCCTGCATCCCCCTGCGTACTTTTTTGTGTTGTCAGACATTATGCATTTAAATCTCTTTTGTGTTGGTTTGCCGCCACACTCTGTCACTCTCGGTGTCGCCGGGGGAGCTAAACTGAAAAAAAAAAAAAATGGGAAGAGGAAAGAAGCAACAAAGATCAATCACAAAATCCAGCATCAGTTATTCAAATTATTATTATTTTTTTATTTAATAGAAAACTTGAAAGATTTTCGGTTATACAATCAAATCGGACTACACACACAGCTTCTGTGTTTTGCCTTTTACGAGTCCGTGTCTTTGTCATTTATCACCCGTACGCCATTATAACCTTCTTATTTTGTCCTCCTCGGGATCTGGCCTGACCTCAGACCCTGCCGATGGCTCTGTGGAACTCTGTACATGATACGTCTGTGGCCTTGCCTGACCTCATTGTGCTCGCGCTCCCATTAGCCGTGGTGCTGGGAAACAGAGATGAATCAGGAGGGTCAGAGAGTCGTCCATGGTTTAAACGAGAAGATAGAGTGCCTGCAGCCTTTTAGTAGTAGTGTGTCCACAATGCAGGCATTCACGCACTACGGACATGGCAACACACACCTGTAGAGGAGCTGGAAAAGTGCAGGGGCTTCGGGTCTGGAAAAACAGAATGTTTAAGATAAATGGAAATTTATGTTAAATTTATTATCGGCTTCAAAGTGTGTAGCAGGTCTGGGTTCAGAGTGTGTCATGCTAGTTAAAAGTGCAACCGAAAACATAAGCAGTTAAAAGGTAGTTATTGTAACCATTCATTCATTCATGTCGAGCAAGAATGGTGCAACCACTTGAACCAACCTCTCTGCTCGCATTGTACGTTCCAGCAACTGGGCATGGTGTGAGCTCTCACACTGTACATTCACAAAGAACAACTTGGACAATTCCGTTACTTTTATTCAAACGACATATCTGAAGGCAATAAGGGAATTCTTTCTGTCCAAAAAGACAAAAGGAGAGTTACTCTTACATTGTACGATGTACGTTTCTATACAATTTGTAACTCATTGTACAGACACGCTTGTATAGAAACTTCTGGAGGTGCAGTACTGTACCAGTCAAAAGTTTGGACACACCTTCTCATTCAATGTATTTAGTTTAATACTTCATTTTCTAAATTTTACAGCAATAATGGGGATTTCAGTCCTATAAAATAACACACAGTAGCACAGTATTTTATGGCATGAAGGTCAGCTGTTGTGTGATAATTCTTGCAAGAACAGTATTGTGTCGAGTGCATTTGCAAAACCATCAAGCACCATGACGAAACTGGCTCTCATGAAGACCTTCCCAGGAAGGCAAGAGCAAAACTTACCTCTGCTGCAGAGGAGTTACCAGCCTCAGAAATCACCAATTAACAAACATCACCTCGGATTAGAGCCATTATGAAGGCTTTACAGAGCAGATACATCTCAACATCAACTGTTCAAAGGAGATTATTGCACATTTTGGATGACTTTGATTGCATTGATTTATAATGAAGAAAGGAAAAAAAAAAAAAAAAGGAAAGTCCATTGAATTTGTTTTGGTTGAAGCAAAACTTCTAACTTTTGGAGAAATTTCAGACATGCCATAAACCCATCCAGTCATCCAGGAACCAGATCAGTGGTGATCAGTCAGGCACTGGGACCCTGCACACACTGTACATCAAACCACAAGTGAAAGAGAGTGAAATAGTATACACTATTAAAATATACTAATAAAATAATAATACAAGAGTGTAAAATTAAAATCGGGCTTTTTTAAAACTTTCACTGAATAGTAATGAAGAAGAATAAAGCGGTAAAAACAATATGACATCATGAATGTAGCAAATATTCAAAATATTCAGCATTTTCACTGTAAACAGTTCCGTGCAATATAATGTAGCAGTAAACATTGTCACCATAATGAACCCAGATGCATTATCTTACGGACAGAACAATGGTCTAAATGTAATGCTTTAATGCGTCTTATGCGGAATTGTGTTTCACAGGTCGCAGGTGTTTGTGTATTAAGGATTTTACAATGGCTTTGAACGTGGCTCAGCCAATCAGCATCGCGAGCGGAAAGTTTTACGAGTTTCACTTTCCTTGTCACATCTTTCCCGGATAGATCTCCGGCTTGGTCTTTGGAATGTCAGCGGATGACAATTCACAGTGTTTTGACCTGATTGATCAAGGCCCTCTCTCTGGCGGCTTACAAGTAGCTCTCCTGTAGCTGCCAGACCATGTCACATCAGCATGGCATGCTGACAGGTGGGTAAGATCAGGTTGATTAAAAAAAAAAAAAAAAAAAAAAAGGAAAGCAAGAGAGAAATCCTCCAAAGCTTGGCAGGTTACACGGGAAGACCGAGGCTAGTCTTCATCCCGAAGTAAACCAAATGAACACAACAGCACAAATCCAGTCTCTTCTGACCTTCTCTACTTGTTCCCTTGTTTCCTCCCAACAAACCCGGTGATTGTGTTTGTTGTTGCCTTGCTCCCAGGATTAATTTTAAAGGCAGAGGAAAGGGGCAGAAAAAGAAAAAAAAAAAAAAACTGTCATGTGAGTCGACAGGCAGTGATTAAGGTTTTAACTGATCATCCTTTCCCTGACAGCTAACCAGCTATTATCTTAAAAAGAATCAAACGAATGTTCAAAGCCCTCGCCGGGCATGGAACATGAAAGGAGATGTCAGCCCCTGGCAGCTGACAAGCCAGGGGGAGAACTGGAGAGTGCAAGGGGAAGACAGAGAGACAGAGAGTGAGAGAGGGAGGGTGGGAGAAACACTGAGTCAAGCGGCAAGAGAGAGAGAGAGAGAGAGAGACAGTGAGAATGTGTGTCTGAGAGAGGGAGCCTGAAAGAAAAAGATGGACAGCGACAGAAAAGGGGAAGAGATCTTCATTTTCATTCTACTGCAGGGAGTTTTGACATACTGTTCTCCGAGCCCAGATGCTCATGTCTTACAACAGCATGACACAATGGAGGTCTCTGTTTGTTTACGTGGGAACTGGGGTGGAAATATGAAAGGAGAAAAAGGCGTGCAACAAAAGGCGACGATAAAGGTCACAGCTTCACGGCCCCGCATCTGCTTCCTCTCGTGAAACAGCCTGAACTTTTTGCTCCTGCCTGCATATGTGTGTGTGTGTGTGTGTGTGTGTGTGTGTGTGTGTGTGTGTGTGTGTGTGTGTGTGTGTGCGTGTGTGTCCATGCATGCATGCATGGGTGCGTGTGTAGTCCAGAAATGTTAGTCCACTACGCACAAGCGTTTTTATTTCACATGAAGCAATAAATAATTTCCAGTTTTGAACGTTGTTTCAGATTTCGGTTGTAAATAATGCATTATTGAATGATAAGTCTTAACCGTGATTTGTTTCTCAGGCCAGGACCGAAACATCTGCTATAAAGCAATTCAGCTGTCCAGGTTTATGGCATGTTTCACTGATATGCCGAGATGTCAGGGATCAGATTTAATATCCCTGGATTTTCGTGTTGAGCCGCTTTGTAAAAGAAGAACCTCTTCTACTTTTGTTTCTCCACTGAAGCCTGATCTCTCCGCAAGCAAATATACAAAGTTTGCACAAAGTAAAAAAAAAAAAAAAAAAAAGCACAGCTGTAAAACCCTAGCTTTAGTCAAGATATATACTGTAACTTGTATCGCGCTAACTCTCTAAGCTAAAAAGTAGTCGACGACTATGAGGAGTCCAAAAAGTCAACTGTCACAGTGCTCTATTAATCCGTCCCTAGTGCTTGCATACATTTATTATTAAAGCTCTGTTTGTATATGCACTCATTTGTTTCTAACCTAATTGACATAGACGTATGAAGTTTCCTCCATTTTTAGATACGGCTAATGATGTACTGCGAGTTATAGCGGCAAACCTGAGGGAAATGAGCCCTCCTCGTGAGCGACGGTCCGCTGATACCGGATGCAATTTACAGAGGGAATCAGAAAAGAGACCGGCGTGCTATTTGTAGGAGAGCATTAAATAAGGAAAATAGATTAGAAGTTGTGAAGAAGAAAGAGAAGAAGAAATGGGATCGTCTGTTCCTCAAACCCAGTTTGTAAACTTCTTAAATACTTTCTTTCCATTTCAGAACGTCTGTGTACGGCTCATGGGGGAGCATTCTGCACTACTGATATATTATTACAAGCATTATACTGTACAGCAAGTGACACTCTTGCTTTCGCTACTGCTATTTTAACTCACATACAGAGTTTGAACATACGGTTAGAGTTTAATGATCGACAGCTCCTCTATAGATCAACACAACGACTGCTGGTCAAGTTGGATTCAATGTAAAAAAAAAAAAAAACTTTTTTTTTTAATGCAACCCAGTACAATCCAGACCTGTATCTCTGAGCGCAATCAGATCTAGCCGTTGTGACTTTTATCAGTTTTTTGAAACGGTTTGTCATTACTCAAAAGCCATTTAAAGTGAGAGACGTCAATGTAAAAAAATCCTGGCCTGTAATGTAGGTGCCATTAAGAGAGCAATGAAAAGACATGAGATACCGTGTGCGCTGTAATGGTCTGGTTAAGTACTTTGCTGTGCTACACATTGAATGGCCTGTGTCCTTTGCTTCTGAGTTTAACCTTGTTGAAAGACAGCCATTATGAGTCACCTGTTATTTTATTTTGTATTTATTTATTTATTTATTTTCGCCTTCGTCCTGTTCTTTCTTTGAAGATATTTGACTGGTTCACTTATATATATATATATATATACACACACTCCATATTTTCCTCACTTCATAATCTCACTGGAACATAAGATTGCAATGACCGTTTCCCTGGTGACCGATTTTTAATGCTTTTTGGTGCCAAGGGACAAGCGAGTGCCCCTGTACCCACGCCGTCAAGATTAAGGGCTAATAATGGAGACTAGTCCACCAGACTCCTTAGAGTCCAACAATCTGAGAGTCAGCGACCCACTTAGGCACCAAACACCCCCAGACCCTATTAGATCTACTCACTTGAAAAAAAAAAAAAACAGTACTGTATCTTAGGCAGTACTGCTGAACAGGATTATACGATTATTTTATTCACCCTTTTTAATTATTAAGTTGTGGTCAAAATGAGCAGGACACAAATGATGGTGCCATAATCATATTGTATACTGTGCCATCAGAGACACTGACCATGTCGCACCACAGGGCTTATTTGATCACCATGCGTGCGATCTGATTGGCCAAATTACTGTAGGCTGTATCTGAGTCTGAATTTCTCATCTGCCGAATTTGCATTTTAATTGCATCAGTGTTTGGTCCAATTTTAATTTTGACATGTCTCCGCACATGTCATGCTTTTGAACAAACACCGGCGGTATTCGTATGCAGGGCGCAGGCCGAATGATGCGTCACGTATCGTCACTAATGCTGAGCACTTAGAAGAACTGCAGCGATGCTGATCGCATGTTAATGATATAACCGATCAGCCATTATTGGATTCTGTGGGTTTACTGTTTGCAGTACATTCCATACTGTATGATTTGAAAGCGTTTTATGTCCTTACAGGTATGACATAGCAGTTTCAATCATCGGTTATCTTCCAGAGTTTAATTGAAAATGCAAGTGCCTGAAAGAGCGCGAAAGAGACCGGCTTGAGTAAAAGAAATAATTAACTTGAGGAAAAAATGTTGTAAAGAAATTACTCATGAAAGAGGGAATAAGTCATCTCCCGAGAATATCTACAAGGAAAATTGACACCAGTTGACACCACAAACTGGTAAAAGTTCCACTGCTGCAGTATGTCTGAGAAATAAAATTTTTAACAATTTTGTTCACCACATGAGTTACGCCACCTCTATCATTAACAGCATATACAGAAATGTTTCATTCTCCATCTAACTAACTCATTTTAATGATTCTTGGTTATCAAGCAGAAATACCCCTTATGCATTATCATGAGTGTTACTCATGTCCACCTTTGTCTTACGAAAGATCCTTGACCTACCTGACCAACTTTGTCATGCTTATTGTCATTGGCAAGATTAAGGGCTACTAATGGAGACTAGTCCACCAGACCCCTTAGAGTCCAACAATCTGAGAGTCAGCGACTCACTTAGACACCAAACACCCCCAAGCCCTATTAGATCTACTCACTTGAGTCCTATGCAATATACATTTAAAGAAAGATGAGCGGCGTTCAAGTCAAACTGGGACAACTGGAGCTGGAGGTGGCTCGCAGCCCTCTCCAGTCGTTCCCTTGAACATTCGTCGAATGAAACACTTGATCTTGGAAAATCGACAGATAACTTGTCACCAACTAGCGGAGCTGATGCATCTGTCCGAGGGAACTGTACATTCAATCCATCACCAGGTCCATTTGTAATACTGTACTGAGAAAACTTCCTGCCTTGATGGTGTCCAAGCACTTGTGGAGAAATTATGGAGAAATAAAGATACAATCAGAAAAAAAGTCCCAGTTTGACTTGAACGGCCCTTTTAAAAAATCTGCCATATTAGAACAAGAACATTATGTTTTCTCTGAAATGCTGAAATTATATTTTCCAGGACAGATAAGTGACAAAAGGACAGTCCTGGGAAACCCAGGACAGGTGGCAACCCTACCTGTACATGCTTACTGTAGGTGTTGTGTTGTTGTGAGCTATGAAATGCCAATATCTCCCTGAGTTTTGGCGTTTATGATGGTTTACGTTAAGCATTTAAAATAAAATTTTTGATTATTGATTATTTGATTTGCACTTGATGCCTGATGTGTAGACTTTCAACAGAAATTGCTTTATTCTGATTGAGTCTTGAAATTTAACTTTTTAAAATTTAGAATTATTCTATTTTAATCAGCTTACAGTCTCTTAGGATTAAATGCACATCCTTAAACGCTGTAATGTTGATTCAAAATAAATATATATTTTGATTTTAATCTTTTATTTCAATTTTTAAAAAATTTAATTTTCAAGTTTTGTTTTATCTTAAGTGTATATAAAACTAATAATATGATTTACATTGTTACTCTGGCTCATACTGGTTGGGCACTTTGTGACTTTCCACCCTTGAATATAACTTAGTGCCACTAAACATCAAACTACTAGTGCGTAGTATTAACACTCAGTAGCAGTTATGTGGCTTACAATTAAATAGCTATAATCGAATGGAAATACTCTGGGGAAAAGAGAGCCTAGGGTTAGGGTTAGCCCTTCAAACAGGAACAACACCCCCTCATTTATCACCATTTGTTTTCCTTCATTGCTTCCTCCAATTGATTGACAAGTGCACTGTCAGGGTAAAGGCTACGAATGGCTCTGAGTACATGTTACGGATTATAAATTATGCTACAGGCTAATCCCCAATAGGGAAACTCTACCTCTTCATTCAGCTCTATTATTCAGTAATGGATGTCTGATTTGAGAGTTAGACACTCTGCCCGTCAGGCTGAAGGTGATATAGAGCTTTGCCGCAGGACAGGGAGCGGGAGGGGAGGAGGTTGAGGGGGAAGTCTCCGGCCATAACTCAGCAGCGGTTTGATCAGCGGTATATAAATCTTCCTTCCCGTAAGATGTGCTCCCGCCCCTCAGCCTGTCCGTGCTTGCCGACCAGACGCAGGTACCGTAGAAGAGGAAAGTGGACACCGCGTCCTTCCGTGATCTCAAACTTCCTGATGCTGTTTGATGTACAGATATTGTACGGTAACTGTCACTGCTGTGAATTGTATAGCCTTGTTCAGATAGCCCCATGTCTAATGAAAGCATTCAAGTCTAGCATGAAATTTCCTGTACATTTTCATCTATTGTAAAACCGCTATATTTATATGAATGGTAGCAAGAATTCTTTTTTTTTTCCCACCAGTTAATCAGATGTGTAAAATAAATAAATAAATAAATAAATAAATAAATAGATTTCCACATTTAACAGCCCACACTGTTTGTGGGAGCAATGCCTTTTGAGATTTTTCTCTTCACAGCGAAATAATGTAAATCAAGCTATTTGATGGAGCGATGCTGTGTAAAAATGTCTCACAAAGCTGTTTTCAAGATGAGAAACACATCATTATTTGTGTACTGCAGTTTTACAGCCTGGACAGCTCAAGGACAATATTTCTGACCTCGAAAAGACAACATATCCTGCTTTGTTCTCCTTCATTTGAACGATAAAAAAAAAAAAATCTTATTTTAAATAGCCTGATTAAAAAATAATAATAATTGTTAAAAATTAAGAAATCAATCCAAAGTTCTTGAAGCTTGGATTATAATAAGACATTTTATGATTGGTCTTCTCTTAAAGTATTTTTCCCCCATACTTGCTTTTTGTTCAAGATTTCTTGAAAAAAAAAATACAAATTTTCTAAAAAAAAAAAAAAAAACTTAGACTCAAAGCCACAAAGCCTGATGTACACACAGTGTAGTTGGACTGGACTTTACAAACTTACTTCTTTTGATTGTGTAAAGCTGCTTTGCGACAATGTCAATTCTTAATTTCTTTCCAAATTCCTTTCGTCCAACCCAAAGGAAGCAGTCATTCTTGTGAACGGGCCAGCTGGTTCAGACAGATCAGCAGCAATTTGTCTGACTCTACAGCAGACGGCGCTTGGCCTGTTGATCCCTGCCTGGTTTTGCACTATGCTATTTAAATAGTATTAGTGGTAAAGACTGTTGAACATAAGCTTCTATTGTCCAATTTGTAAAATCGGAGCCTCAGTTTCCTGCTCTTGACTGGCAGGAGTGGCACCCGGTGTGGTCTTCTACTGCTGTAGAACATCTGCTTCAAAGTTCAACGTTTTGTGTGTTTGGAGATCCTCTTCAGCAGGCCTCGGTTGTAACAAGATGTTATCCGAGTCACTCTTGCCTTTCTATCAGCTCGAACCAGCCTAGCCATTCTCCTCTGACCTCTGGCATCAACAAAGCATTTTTACCTAGAGAACAGCCACTCACTGGATATTTTCTCTTTTCCAGATCATTCTCTGTAAGCAGTACAGATGCTGGTGCATGAAAATCCAGGTAGATCAGCAGGTTCTGAAATATCCAGACCAGCCTGTCTGGCACCAACAACCATGCCACGTTCAAAACACTTAAAACTTAAAACACCTTTCTTCTCCATTCTGATTCTCATTTTGAACTTCAGCAGATAATATTGACCATGTCAACATGCCTGAATGTATTGAATTGCTGATATGTAATCGGCCGATTAGATATTTACGTACGTTAACAAGCAGGTGAAAAGATCTACTACCTAATGAAGTGGCCGGATCGTGCACAAAACCAGTCAAACGTTTGGACACACCTTTTAATTCTGTTGTCCTGCCTGGTTTGTATTTCTATCTACATTGTAAAACTGTGCTGAAGGCATCCAAAATATGCTTGAACAGTTGATATTGAGATGCGTTCCCTACTTATGAGCTCTAAAGCCTGCATAACAGCTCTAATCTGATTTTGTGCTGGTGATTTTTAAGACTGCAACAGAATTAAGTTTTGGTCTTGCTTTCCTTTGATGGTCTTCATGAGAGCCAGTTTCATCATGGTGCTTAATGGGTTTTGCAACTGCACTTGACCAAACTGTTCTTGCGAGAACTTTTCCATAAGAGCTGACCTCCATGTCTTCAAATATCACACATTTACACACATTTCATTTTATAAGCAGTCAATTAGCAAGTAAAAATAACAACAGTATAGACATTGTAAGTGATATTTGCTATAGAAGTTGAGTTTGCTGACTAATTCTCTGCAGTTCTAATCTCCAGCTCCTATTTCCTACCTGTGTTCACATTTAGTTTTTTTTTTTAGGGGTTCTTTATGTGTTTAATATATGTGCATGGTGCTCTGCAGTGCTCTAGCTTCCCACCGGGTGTGCATTTCCACCTCATGGCCAACGCTCTGAGGATAGGCTCTAGTTTCACCACCCAGGAAAAGGGCTTTCGCAATAATCTCATAAAGAAACATCTTACATAAATGTTTAATATTTGCCCTTGGTAATATATATATATTGCACTTTTATTGTAGATATAACTGAATTCTGGCAACAGAATAAGTTTTGGAGGCTTTCAGAGTCCAACACGAAGAAGGAACATCACACAGATCGTCGCAATTTCTGATCACCTCATATGTTTCCTTAATGATGCATGTAGGAGCAATCCCTGTTTTCCCAGGGAGCCAAGCCCTGCCAATGCTAGCTTATGCATGACATTTAAAGTCAGTTGCAAATCGAAGTCTGCAATTGGTTTCCCTCTGTTTCCCCCAATAAGCAGGCGAACGTGCATGCCTCCAAACCTTGAAATTAATTGCTTTTCAGTTGTCTGCATGATATCTTCTTTAAGCAGCTCTACACGCTGTAATCAATCAGCAAGCAAATTGACTTTGAAAGGCATGATTATGTTGTTCTGAGTGCACAGATTTGGAGTTTTGTGTTGCCAGAGCGAATTAATGCTAAGTTTTCCTCCCTTTCTTTATTTACTTGATTTGTTTTGATTCATTTGTCTAATAGGAATTTTCAGAGTCATGTGCTATTTTCTGTTAAACTTGCTGGGCAAATAAAATCGAATGTATTGCCCACATTAACTCTTTGTCAGATTTTAGAATAAATTGCACTTTTATTGTTTTTGCTTAAAGTGGTACAAGACTTAAGCTC